>CM026424.1:8365767-8838846 GCA_014871385.1 Ceratodon purpureus | reverse complement strand
TCCTGCCAGACTGCCGCCGAATTCGTGAGAGTACGATACACCTCAATCGATAAAGCTGTATTCAATTACCAATGTTTCATTGCTGATTCCGGCGCTCTGTGATTGCTTGTGGGATGATCTCTATATATGAGGTTAGTGGAGATCGCATAATCATTCTCAGCTGAAGCCTCATGCCAATGGACCTCGCGATGAAACCAATCTATTTTAGCCTAGGCCGTAAATCGCGAATTATGTTAGACACCAGCTCCATGATGGATCCGCAGATCGGGGATATTGTATTTCGCAAACCCTCCGCCCAGGGCAAGATTGAGTTCTCACTCTACCAGTGCGCTGAGGATTGGTCTCAGAATTTTAAGACATGGCTTTTTGAAAGTGTTTACCTGTAGTGTGGTCTATGATGATCAATTTCTTTATTCCGTTGACGCTCCAAAGATGATGAGATGCATCATGCTTTTCGTCTGGGTACCTGGCCAAGGCTTTCTAGAAGCACCTTCCGGAGGAATCATGACACCTCATATTCCTCCGAGTGAGTCCACAACCTTTCATCGATTGAGTCAGTTGGGGTTCTTCCCAGACGGCAACAGCGTGACGTTGTGTTTTGCGCAGCCCTCCCCACCCGACCCAGTCACGTGTCTGAGAGTCGATATATGGCGGGACACGTACCGCCAGGAAGCGTATTTGGGGCTGCAGGTTCTTAATGTTGTTGACAACCCTTCCACGCAGTGCCCTACGCTGCGCATGATTTCTCTATGGAAACGAAATGGCGAAAGATGGATTTGTGATAGTTCTGTGATAGGTCCAAGTCTGCAGTCAGTATCGGAGGGTGGCGAAGGAAGTTCCCGTTTGACATCTATTTTGACAGCATCGTGATATAGTCGCAGTTTTGTAACAGGGTATAGTCGTTGTACTGCTTTTAACTTGCTCTTTTAATACATATGTAATCACTTTGATATCAGTCTATCTTTGCCAAGCTTACATTTGCACATTGTTTGAACCACTACACTTTAATTCTTGAACCAAATTGACAGCAAACTGTGCATCATCAAGCCCCGTTTCACAAACCAAGTGGCTGTGTATGTTGAGTTCTTTGTCTCTAAACTGTCCCACAAACTATTTTCATTTCCTATCTCACTATAAGCCAGGTACCACCGGCTCCAGATGATGCAGTAGCCCGGCCGTCGGAGTCCCATGACACTCCGTCTTCCTTCCCTTCACCCTACTACCCTAGTACCGCACCCCGACCATTCCCTTGTATGTGGCTGACGGATTCTACAGTGGGTTTAGTCTTGCCAACAATATCGAGGGTGCCCACCCGTTCAAAACTAACATTGGAATTGTAGAATTACGTCACGGTAACTTAAGATTTCTTAATTAATATATAAGTTCATAACGCCGGCCGCCCTTTGCACAACGTCCTTGTTACGGATCTTAATTGTACCCAGAATGGAGGTGAAACATCACATTAGATCGAGTAATATTGAAATGCCAAAATTGAAATATTTTCTCGCCCCCCATGTCATTCTTTATTGTACCCAGGTTTGTTAAGATACATGATAACGACATTTAGATTTTCTAGGCTCGGAAGATGCTACGGCTGCAACCACTAATGCAATATACACTTAAATATTTTGTTAGCCTTACTACTGCTCAACGACAATACTATCTGCTCCATCAACAGAAAAGTCTAGCCTCTCCCAGCCTTGGTGTTCTTCAAGACTGATTGCAATATCAGTCGCCAATATGGTTGGCGTTGTTGGTTGCTCTAAATGCTTGGGCAATTGCGATACGTACATCTTTCCGTCCCCAACGGCACCAGCATATGGATTGGCCGCGCATCTCAACGTCCTTGTCACGATCGGTCTCATCATCTTTGGCTTCCAACACGGACTTGCGATCCATGGAATGTTCCTCGAACCGCGAAGCTGAGAATATGGGCCTGCTCTTGGACGAATCAAGTTCTCCATGTTTTCCGCTGTGTCGATCACAGCCACTTCCCTTCGAGTCTGAATCGAATAGTCACCTAGGTTTGAGAGGATATGAATTACTTCGCACTCTTCCGCACTCGGAACCCAAACTTCACAATCCTCTTTCACCATCCCCATGCCGCTAATCACTTGTGCACATCTGAGGTACCTCAACATTTTATGGTCGCCCAAGAGCGTCTGTCGGATTTAACAGTCCTTCCGCTGCCAGTATTCGGGGGCGGTACCTCGCAATTTCCACGGTGATATGTCACACATGCTCGACAAATTTCCACGGTCATAGGTCGAACGATGTCCCCGGTGCGTTTTTTGCACACGAAAATATTGGCCCCGGTGCGTTTTTTGTCTGCTCACTTTTGACCCCTGGCGCGATTTTTGGCTGCTCACCGCTCACTGCTCACTGCTCGCCGCTGCCACAGTAGCATCGCTATTAAACACATAGGATGGAACATGTGTGGACATGATCCAAGTGCCCATCCCTTCTCCGGACCAAATGGATTTAGACACACCATGCATGTTTCCGAACCATCCAACACCCATGGTCGAGGATTTGGCCAAAGCTTTCTGCTTGTAATTCCTTCCTTCATTTGAAGATCATGGCACGAAGTTGCGTTCGCCACATCAAAATCCAACTTCACCCAATCTATGAGTTTAGAATCCGATTCTTGCATTGGCCGAGTGGATGGAAACATATCATTTGCATTAGTCCATGAAGTGAGGCCAAAATCCCTTCGTCTGTTGTGTTGCAAGTACGATTCGTCGATCTTCTTGAACTCTAATGCGATCTGGCGACCGCGATCAACGCTGAGAATGGTTGCCACTTTCCACTCGTAGTATGAATTAGCGAACATTGAAACAAGGAGCCGCAATTCATCATTGGCTCTCCTCAATGTTCCTACTTCTTCCGTTTGAGCATTGGGTGGAAATGACAAGGAATCTTGACTTAATGATCCATCAATGTCCACATACGATTGCGCGTATGGGCCTAGTGGAGGCAATATCACTCCAACCCGTTGTCGTTTTGCTGGTGTGGAAATAATCTCTAACACACCGGCCGTTGCAACATCAACCGTGTTGTTGATGTAAGATTCATCCACCAACATTGGATCTTGAACTACAGGTATATCATTGGCTTGAGAAGACTGAGGTCTTTCTTGTTCTTGCAATTGATTGCGCAAATTAGTTATTACTGCATCTTTTCCTGCTGATTCCAATCGTAGATTTCGGATGGTCTCTTGTAACTTGGCAATCAAACCATCTTTTTCTATAATCTTTAATTGCAACTCCCCGACCTCATTGTTCTGGTTATCTGAATCTCCAACTAGAACCGGCATGCCAAGAACCATCGTAGTTTCAATTCCGACCACCTCCAATTCAGGTGCCGGATTTGGATCGTTTTCCACGAAGTTGATGTTTGCATCAATGTGAGGTTCTATAACGTCTGCTGGATGATTGATTGGAGGCACTACAGCCATATTTGCCGGTGCTGCAACTCTACGTGGCACCCTTTCTCCAGGACGACCATCAAAATTAGAATCTGGTTCTGATTCTTCTATCTCAGGCTCCCTCTCTTGTCGCTTTAGCTTCATTTTTTTCCCTAGGCCACTATCTGGGAATAACCTTTCCTTGGGAATGTCACGCACTCTCGGCGTCGTAACACTCTTTGTGGTTTTGATGGTGGACCAATCCACCACTTTGTGAAGCACCACCTCAGCATACACCATTCTGCAAATGAACAATGGTGCTTCATTGCGTTCTACCGATCGTTGCTTGTATATATGCTAATAAAATTGTATACAACGTTCAACAAACTCCGCATGGAAGCAAAAGGTGAGGTTTGCCTTGTTTGAGGTCCTGTGATTTCTGTGGCGCTCGTGCGGAAATAGTTTTGTGATGTGGCACCACTCAATGAATTCCTCGCATGTGGAATATTTCCACGGTTCTGGCTCGTCTTGCCAACCTCTGAATGCCAACTTGGCAGGATTGTTCAACACATGAAGCGGCTTCTTCATCTTCTTACCACCACGCTTCCGTTCCCGATCTCTGATTCGCTTCTTTTCCTCCTTGGTGAGTGGCACTGCCGAAGCTGGATTTTCCTCCATGGTGGTGTGCTGGGAAAGTTTAGTGTGTTAAAAAACACACCAAATAGTCAAAACTTCGCCCAAATGGTTTTACAAATCTCCTATGTGGTTGATTACGGTTTTGTAACGATACTTTGTGGCCCACCCAAGTATTCACCAATAAGCCACCGTGAGGTAGTTTAGGACCCAAATTTTTGGATGAGCGTACAAAATAAGGCTGAAAGATGGTATGTAACGTTGGGTGGGGTCAAAATACTGTAGACCCCACCCAAGTACTCAGTAATAAGCCACCGTGAGGTAGTTCAAGGCCTGAGTGCCAAGGTGGAGCTAAAAAAAGTGAAGGGAGGAGGGCGCCCACTTCACTTATATAGTCCGGAGGGGGGGGGGGCGAGTGGGTCATCTTTAGAAGAAGGCTCAAGCGTGGTTCTCATTTTAATTTTTTTCAATGTTGTGCACATCAAGTTCGAAGATAAATGAACGGAGGATATTAGTAAAATGTTTAAGGAAATGTTAAAAAAAAAAATGATCTTAAATAACTATATGAACCTTAATATTGGAAGAGACATCAAAATTATAAAATCACCAAGCGTGTCTACTCAGTTGCGTAGCGATGTCTTTGTTTTATTTTGCAGTCGAATAAATTCACCATTTGCTTCAAGAAAATAAAAAACATATAAAATCAATGGAGTAGCGTTGAAGAAGGTTGGAAGAGAAAAATATAAAAAAATAAATAAATAAGGAATAATGCACAAAAAAATTTAGGGATGAAACAATAATATTGGATAAAAACAATTATGGATATTAGAGGAGATTGGGGATAAAAAGGAATGAATAGCATGGGATGGAAGAAGTTATGAAGATAAATAAATCTCAGAATGATTAGAAAATGAATTATGCCTTAAACGAATAGTGTTCTAACGAAGAATTAAAAATAAATGGTCGACATTAAAAAAATAAAACATTAAAAAAATAAAACATTAATATTACAAGAGATGTGAAAAAATAAAAAACATCAACATTGGAAGAGATAAAGGGAATAAACTAAAATCAATAGCATAGAGTGGAAGAAGGTTGGAATAGAGATAAATAAATTAATCTATATATTTTTTTGTACAGTCGAAACAAACCATGCTCTAACATATAATTAAAAATATAAAGAACCGTTATGATGGACTCAAACAATTGAATTGGGAGATAAAGGGAATAAAATAAAATCAATAGCATAGAGTGGAAGAAGGTTGGAATAGAGATAAATGAATTAATCTATATATTTTTTTGTACAAAAGAAACACACAATGCTCTAACATATAATTAAAAATATAAAGAACCGTTATGAAGGGCTCAAACAATTGAATTGGGAGGGAAAGGGGATAGATTGAAATCAATAGCAAAGGATGGAAGAGGGTTGGAAGAGAGATTGTGCATGTATAAAATCTCAGCGGATTCTACTTGTTTTTTTTTTTTTTTTTTTTTTTTTTTTTTTTTTTTTTTTTTTTTTTTTTTTTTTAGCAAATGGTGCAGAGATTCCACTTCCTTCAAAAGAAAATAAAAATAAAATAAAAAATAAAAATAAAAAATAAAATGTCAGAGGGGGGGGGGGGGGCGTGAGCGGGTCAGGGGGTGGAAGCGCATTGGAAGGGGCGGGAGCGGGTCAGGGGGGCGGAAGCGCGTTGGAAGGGGCGGGAGCGGTTTGGCGGGGGGGGGCGCAAGCGGGTTAGGGGGGGTGCAAACGGGATGAGGGGGGGGGGGGGGGGGGGGGGGGGGGGGGCGCAAACGGGTATAGAAGGGGTGCGAGCGGATTCAGGGGGGGCGCGAGCTTCTGAGCCTTCCACCCACTATATAAAGTGGGGAGACGCTCTCGCCCCCCACACTCCTTTCCACAGCGGCTCCTTGTCCTGACGTGTGAAAACACGCCTTGCTTGGAACTGCTTACCTGGAAAGTCTTCATTGGGGGGGGGGGGGGGGGGGGGGGGAATTGTTGATTTTTTTTCTTCAGGATTTTACTTTGCCATGTCTTCTAGGCAAGGCTCTGGCAAGCGGCCTATCTATGAAGATTTGGATGCTCTAGATGCGGTGGACCCTATGAGTTGTGTAAGAACTAAATCGCATACTGGTTCTACTCCTTCATCTAGCTTGAAGGGGAAAAAGAAGAAGAGTATTGGGGGGCACGAGAAGGATGAGGGTTATCCACTATTGGAGTATACGCATTTCATCAGGAAGGTGATCGTCGAATACTACAAATCCCGTAGCATAAGAAGTTTGAAGGTAACTTACCTCGATCAAAGAGAAGCTGGGATCTTCGCCCTTCAACGTGATTTGGATAGGGAATTCTGGAGCGCATTGGAAGGGTCAGAGTTCTACATGGATTGCATGACGAAGTATTTTCATAGTCCGAAGTGGTTGACACAACAAGTGAGCAGTGCTACGACAAATGTCATTCAGGTGTTTGAATCACATGTGAAAAAACCACAAGGCAAAGAATGGAGCAACCAAGACAGATTGTTTCTTGAGAAACCGAGAACGGTTCAAGATGCATGTCAGAGATTTTCCAAGGAGAAAACGAAGATTATGCCTTGGAATGAACAAGCATTGAACTCAGCATTGGAAGCACACATGTATGGTTCACTAATCTGGATTCCGAATGTGGCCAAAGTTGTGCCATTATCTGGCTTTAATGCCGAGGGGGGGTATGGCAAAGTGCGAAAAGTGCGAATAGCCAATATGCCGCGTATTCCAATTCACATCGAATTTGCGGGAAAACTGTCCAAGGCTAAAACTGAAGAGGATAAGCGAAAGGAACGAGCGATTGAGGCCATGGTTTGCCCGGTAGAGCATCCGGGTGTGATAAAATTTTGGGCTTGTCACTCAAAGACCATGGAAGCTTATACGATGTGGTGGAACGGAGATTGCCTCCGCAACTTCCTCAAATTAAATGACAAGGCGTCAGAGGCAGCAATCTAGAAAGAAATTATGAAGCTGAAGGAAATGCCCATGGAAGACTGCTAGAAAATTGTTGCCTATCAAAAGAACCGAGGAATGTTGGCATGGAGTCTCATCTACGTTATGGACATAGTCCATAAGGCTGAAATCCTCCACAACGATTTAACGTAATCCAACATTCTACTCCACTTTCCACCTCATGACAAGGATAAAGTATATATTGGTGTGTGCGATTGGGGTATGGCAAGCAGAGTCGTTGAAAAGAAGGCGTCCCATTATGGTTTGAGGGACTTTGATGATCTTCAACGATAAAAGGAGAGGAGGCTAGGAGTTGCGCCGGAGTTGTTTTTTTTATATGGCGACAAAGATGACGAGGAACGCAATTTGGAGCGCATGAAGAGGATGCATCCATGTACGACGCAATCTGATGCCTTTTTGGTAGGCCATTTGGCAAAGAAGATATGGAGCAACGAGAAATGCTCGGAACTCTTCAAGGATCCTATGTCGGAGATATTGTTCTCATCAAAGTTGGATGGCTTGGTCAACGAAGATCCTGCGAAGAGGCTTTCACTTGCAAGAGTTGTGGATGATTTTATGAGTCTCCCTTACAACTTCCAAGCTCCCAATGGTTGTTTTAGATACACTTTGTAGTTCCATAGTGATTTACATTTGGAACATTTTGATTGCCTACGTGGCCTTGTTTGCACATTTCAAAAAAATTTAATGAATCTTTTTTTGACGTATATGTGCTCTTGTGGAACATGAAATGATATTGCTAGTTTTGTAATGGAATGTAAAAAACAATTCAAAAAAAAAAAAAAAAAACTGTATGGCCCATTCACCAAGACTGCCCTCTCAGAAGCTCGCGCCCCCCCTTACAGAAGCTCGCGCCCCACATCCACTGATGCTCTCGCCCGCCGTTCCCCAGAAGCACTCGCCCCCCCTTCCCCAGAAGTACTGGCCCCCCTAAGAAGTACTCGCCCCCTCTTCAGAAGTACTCGCCCCCCTTCCAAAAGCACGCGCCGCCCCAAATAAGTAGTTGCCCCCCCCCCCCCCTTGAAGAAGCTCGCGCCCCCCCCCAAGAAGTATTCGCCCCTCCTTCCAAAAGCTCGCGCCCCCCACTCGCAGAATCTCTCGCCGCCACTTAGAAGTTCTCACCTCCCCTACCAAACACTCTCCCCTCCATGTGAGAAGCTCTCGCCCGCCCCCCCCCCCCCCCCCCCCCCCCCCCCCCCCCCCCCCCCCCCCCCCCCCCCCCCCCCCCCCCCCCCCCCCCCCCCCCCCCCCTCACGAGTATAAATGCCACCAACTTAGGCCAAGCCTAATTTCATTTCAAATCATGGCCTCTAGTCCCGGAACTCCTTGTGGGCTCCTTGCTTGAGACTATGTGCATCACATTGGCTTGTGGTTTATGTCTACATATACCATTTTTTTTCTCACATGTGACATACTAACACTTGCAGACAAGAGATCATTGTACTTTTTCAGAGACACGGAGAATGGCAGGTCAACAGCGTCAAGCGACGTCTGAGTGGGCTCCGTGGTGGACGTTCATTGATAAGGATCATGTTAAATGTGTGTGGTGCAATTTCACTTTTTGTTATGAACGACAAAGAGCTATGAAGCACTATGGATGGGGTGAAGGTTCAAGCAAGAGTCATTGTTCCAAGGCCCCCGCCGCCATATTTAGACGCTTTGCCAATTGTGGTAATGTAATACCAAAAATAATGACACATGCGGAGATCTATGGCACTAACGGTGGTGATGGCGATGCAACCTTCACACCATGTTCTAGCCAGTGTATGCCTGCTGAGCAATCTACGGAAGTGCCTCAGGGAACGGAGGAGGTCTAAGAGGAGAGGAATTCTCAACTTGAACCGTCTCAGTCAACTCCGATTCTTAGCAGATGTGGTTAGACATCCAACTTTCATTGCAGCAGTGGAGGCAACCTCGAAAGCGGGTTTTGTCTACCGTCCATCAACGTACAACGCAATGCAAACCAAGCACATCAAGCCAACAAAGCAGCTTGTCAAGACGAAAATAGAGGAGAAAACCAAGCAGTGCATTAGCTTGTACGGGGCAACTATTTGCTCGGATGGATGGGACAACGTTGTTCGTCGGCCGTTGATGAATGTCATGCTTGTGTGTCCAGCTGGAGATATATTCTTTGGTTCCATTGATACAACGGGGAACAAGAAATCAAAAGCATACATAGCTGGGAAATTGAAAGAGTACATCAAAGAAGTTGGACCGCAGAATGTGGTACAAATTTGCTCTGACAATGCTAGTGCGATGTTGGGAGCCATGGACCAGGTGGTTGAAGCTTATCCTCACATTTACAAGCAAGGTTGTGCAGCTCACATCATGGACCTCTTACTAGAAGATTGGGGGAAGGAAGCAACCTTCAAAGAGCTGATTATCTTGGCAAAACGTATACCCAATTTTATACGTCGCCGTCATGTGACCATGGCTTTGTTTCGCCAATTCATCCCGAAGTTGTCTTTGTTGATACTAGCGGAGACAAGATTTGGATGCCAGTACTTAATGATTGTTTGATTGCTTGAGCTGAGGGAGGCACTAATTCAGGTGGTAGTCCATCAGAAATGGGACGAATACATGGGTACTTTATTCAATCGCCAAAACGGGCATTGTTTTCATGCCTTAGCAGCTCTAGTACGGAGTACCATTCTCTATGAGACGTTTTGGTTACGTTGTGAGAATCTTGTTTTTCTTATGAAGCCGGCTGTTGTGACTTTGAAGACCTTTGATGGACAAACACCGGCAATGGGGAGGGCGTGGTTGGCCATGAATAATCTGAAGAAGCATGTGATCTGTCTACAGGGTGACCCTTTTTTTCTAGACCCCGCTATAGCAAGGCGCTTTGAGACACATTTTATGAAGAGATGGAAAGATGATGTTGACAGATCTCCACTACGCAGGTGCCATGTTGAATCCCTATATTTTCCCGGAGAGCCACGAGCTATTGACTAACGGTGCTGCAAAGCGTGCACTCCTGCAAGTGCTAAGGCATTTAAGTGAGTGCCTTGGAGTGGACCATGATGCTGTGATGTTCGAGCTAACACAATTTGAGGAACGCACTGGTCCATTCAGCCCTTTGGAGGCCCCAAACATTCGACAGACACGGATGCTACCTCATCAATGGTCGCAGCGAGTTGGGGGCGATGCGTTGCCCTTGATAGCAAAGCGCATCCTTTCGTTAACATGCTCGGCATCGTCATGTGAGCAAAATTGGAACATGTATTCCTTTGTTCACAATAAGATTCGCAACCAATTGGGCATAAAGAAGGCAGAGGACTTGGTGTACATTTACACCAACAGTAAGCTCCTTCGAGAACGACGTGGAGCGGATCCTGTTATTTGGTACGAGAACCAACCGTTCTCCGAAGACTCAGATGTAGAAGTTGCAGCCATGCACGACGAAGAAGTCTGTGATAATGATGGAGATGAAGGATTCAACGATGGAGTTGAAGATCATGGAGGCGATGGTGATGACGGTGATGTTCATGTTTATCATGGTGGTATGGATGATGAGTATTTAGGATTACCGTGGACAATGCTGGTGGTGACATGCCACGCAATGAACCCGTTAACCAGCCGAATGGGGTTTTTGACTGGGCAGGATTTGATGAAGAGGCAGCTACTTCTCCTCACTACGTTGTCAATGAAATACGAATCGGAGGCGTGGTCGCATACGATCGAGCTGACGATGATATTGACAATGAATTTGATGTCGAAACAACTTAGCATCAAAACGACGATGGTGGCGATAATGATGACATTCACCCCGTTCGTAGCGTTTCCAACAATGACAATGAAGGAGGGGATAACAACGATGGAGTGCAAATTCCAATTCCACAAAACGTTGAGGGAGGAGAAGAAGTTGATCAACTCCAAGGCGCTCTGCCAGAAAATGTTGAAGAAACAACCCAGTCCAGAGGTTTGAATGAAAGCCCTCCAAGAAATGAACATTCAGAGAGAGTTCAGAATGGACAGGAGGATAAAATTCCTATTGGCCAATTGTTTCAAACGCCTTTGCCCCAGAATACACCTTCAATTGGAGCACTACTTGCTGGGTTGGGTAGACCTCCCCCACCTCGTTCAAGCGGATCTACTGGGCATGGTTCAATTACTCCAACACTGAATACAAGTGTTCTGCTCACTTCTTCTGGAGCAGGTCTGCCGGCGGGACCTTCTACGACGCGTCGTGGAGTGATGCGGTCCAGTAAAGGTCCAACAAACGTTCGTTTATTTTTTCCGGAATATATTGTTGGGACTACCTCGTCTTTACCTGTGGCTGTGGGTAAACGTAGATTTCCTATAATCAATGAGGATGGGATCACCGATAAGACCAAAAGATGGAAGGTCAAAAGAATTGTGACTACGGTGGTGGATGGTACAATTGACCACAAATTGCGCAACATTCATTCCACAGTGGAGGAGTATGTGCCTATTAATTACGGAGATGGAGATGACGAGGGCTCACAATCCTCAGATGGATCGGAATCATCGGAAGATAGTCGTGCAGAAGCACCTAATGATGACGACATTGTTGTAACAGTACCATTGGGGATGCCCAGTACTCGAACGAATCCGCCACGGCGCACCGCTAGAAAAAAAAATAAAAAATAATACATCTTTCAGCATATTACATATAGAAGTTATATAGACAAAGTATAATATATATGACTCAATAAAAAAAGAAAAAATAAAAATATATAATATATATTTATATGTAGATACTTATATATTAACCTTAGTCAATGTCCATAAAACATTACAGAGCTTGATACGTAGACTAATTGGATGGCTGTAAACAAGATTCTACGGTCAAAAGATCGTACGATCAAACGGACCTCCCTTGACCCTTAACGGACGGACGGTCTTTCAGACGGGGAGGTCCCATGAACAACCATGTTTGGTAGTAATGGGGCAGCTACGAAGTTATAATAGAAGTTATAAGGTATGAACATCTATTATCGTACATTTAGAGAATTCACTATACTTGTAGAGGTGGAATGAGTGGCTTACGATTTTTCAGTGATCAACAAAAAGAAAAGACAAAGTTTTCTCATTTTTAAGATATTTATAAGCACTTACAATAATAACTACAAATTTTAGAAGTGACCAATATAGGTTAACCCCTAAAGCATTTGGCCATAAAATCCCAAGTTCTGCCTCAATTCTGCCCTGTTTTAGTTCAAGGTAGAATTTAGCCAATTCAAACGTATTTTAAAGAATCTAACCGTAGGATCTAGTACCTAACTTGTACATGTATGTGTAAACAAAATTTTAGATTGTATCTCCTCGCCTTTTGGAAGATCGTAAGGTTTGAACATGAGAAAAAAGTTTTTTTTGGTACTGCCTGGCAGGGATAGCCACCCTCTGGAGAGTGAAACAGCCAATTTTTTGAGATTTTATGGTTTGAGGCTCTTCAGTTTTAGATTTTAACGTGAGTTGGGAGTATGCTCAAAAAATATGAAGACAATACAACACACAGAAGCATTGGAAAACCACATTTCTAGTGACGGGAATCAAATGAAATGCATATACACTGGCTCTTTTTCCACACTACAAATGCCAAAGAAGGTCATCTATTTTTTGAAATCCGAGCGGTGTATACATGCATTTGTATGGAAAAGAAACTGTAGAGGAAAAAAATCCAAAAAATAAATAGATCCAAAATAGATATGAATTTTACACCATATACTATGGTTTAGGAGGAGAAAATGGTGAATGAAAAATGGATGACGAAGCTGTTTGAAAGTTTTTATAAAACTTGGAACTTTGACTGAATATATCTCAAGATCCGTACGGTCAAACTTTACAAAACTTGATACGTAGACTAATTGGATGGCTGTAAAGAAGATTCTACGGTTGGATTTTTCAGAATCAAGTTTCAAAAAAAATTGTGAAACGATTTCAGAAAGGATCATTTGGAAGTCACTCTAGAGTGCCACAGATTTGGTACACCACTTTAAACCTGCCCGAGCTGCCCTGAATTGAATTTTTATTTTAAACACAAATTATTTCTTAACTACGGGCCCGATGAAAGTAAATTTTGGTCTTCTTAGAAAGATATGACAATTTCCCATGTTGTGCCAAAGTTACAACCACATCCGGTAAAATTTGACTCATAGGGAGCCTAACCGGACCCACAATCATATCAAAATTGCTGAGTTGATGCTTTAGGGGTTAACCTATAGTTGGACACCCTACTGCATGTACGCATGGGATACATTATGGATAATTATAGGGTAATCTGCATGTATGCATGGGGTACATTATGGATAATTATAGGGTGATCAAATCTCCAGTGGAGCAAGTATCTCACATGTATGCCTTTAGGGGATGCCTCCCATTAGGTGTTCATACCTTATTCAATGGTGAAGGTAAGAGTTTGTGGTAATGTTGGTGATTTATTTAAAACAAAAAGAATCATCAGTGCAATGAAATGGTATCAAGATTCTCATAATCTAATAAATACGGTGCTGGTAGAGAGATTTTGAGGTGCGACAATTTATTACACTTGCCTATGCATGTTTATATCCACCCTTCATTTCTTCGGTATGGATCACCAAAATATCAATGCAATAACTAAAAGGAAATTCCACAGCAAAAAGGAAATTCCACAGCAAAATTGACACAAATACCGTACATTGATAGCAGGTTTGTTCACCCTTGAACAAATATTTATTTATATTTGGAAAAATAAGGCTTGTCTCTCAAAAATTTATTTTTTTCAAAAAAATAACTAAAAATAACCTTGGATGGATTAAAAATAAAAATATCACATAAAACAATTGCTCATGTTTTCACATTTCTATCCTTAAAATTCCATTTTCATGTTTTCTTTTTAGAGTATTATTTCAAAACAAACCTGCTATCGTCCTACGGTATGACTAGGTTACTATTCTTCAGCTCAAATTTTCAATTCTTCAGCTCGCCAATTCCCAGTTAGCATGTGAAGAGCACATCATAGGTGGATGCCCGCTGCATTTGTACTCCAGTCAAACTTGAGCTCGTCTCCAATTGACCAGATGTCAGGAGAATTTGGTTCTCATGCTTAAGGCATCCCATGCCTGAATCCCTTTTGAAATGATGTTTAGATCAAATTCCTTTGTTTAGTTTAAATTAACCCCTAAAAATCGAGCCGTTTTTGGAAGCTCCAAGTTCCAAAACTGTCATTTTTGACCGCGTTGTGAGAATGACGGTTTGGAACAGTTTTTTTTTCCTTTTTTTAGACATCTAACCGTAAGATCTTGTACTTTACCCTCTTTAAAAGTACTAATGAAATTTTCAACCATTGGATGTTTACCATATGTGAGATTATAATGTTCAAAGTTGCAGCAAAAAAAATTTTGGTATAAACTGAACAACATAGGGTAAATGGTGAAAATGGCGACTTGATGTTCATTATCCCAAACATTTCGCTCATATCTTTTTCCATGTAGGTATTCAAGCGGGGTACCTCCATGCAAAATTTTAGAGACTTTTTTCTTTTATAGAACCTTTGAAAAAATTATTTTCTAGAAGCGGGTCTAAAAATGTTGATATTGTAAAACATGTATGACATTACATATACTTGGTTTAAGAAAAATCTAAACGGTGGTTAGGTGCCTTTATAATTTTTTTATTTTTGGGCGAAATTTATTTTGAAAAACTTCAAAATCTCAAATTTTGACGAATTTTGAAAGAAATAATTCAAAAAATTTGAAGCTTGTCTTTGTAATTTTTGGAGGCTGCCCTTGTAAAATTGGTTTATTTTTTGACTTGGGTCTCTTTGGGATTTGAGTGGTGGTTTGGTTATGAAAATATTTCAAGAATTTTTTTTTTAAAAACCCTAATTTTAAGCTGCCCGTTTTGGACTTGAAACCTAAAATTTGGAATTTGGCTTTGAAAATTTTACCACATACACTTTGCAGTATAGGGAGCATCCAGTAAAAATCTTAGCCAAAAAAATAAATTTTAACCCCTTCATCTTGGCTGCCCAAAACAGCAAAAACCCATTTTGGCTTTCCTGGATTTTTAGGGGTTAAGTTAGACAAAGGGATGGAGCATGTCTCTACACAGATGTGTGCTTTGTGCATCCTTCTCCTCATGAATTGTTTTATAATAATAAATAATCAGTACTTGGGCTTAACAATGGATGAAAGTACACCGTTGTGTGTAGGAGAAAAGAAAGAGGAAAATCTTAACAGCACTGTAGTCCCACCTGCCACACAAATATTTTTATTTTTATTTTGAAAAAATTATGTTCGCCTTCCAAAAATTTCACTTTTTGATTTATTTATTTTTTAGCAAAAAAATCATCAAACATGATATAAGAAAACAAAATTTTATAAGAATTAATTTTTCCTATTAGGTTTTGCTTTTTGGTCTTCAAAATGTTCTATTTTTAGAATTATTCTTGGGAAAACCTGGTATGTTTCTATGGTATTCAGCTTGAATGGGAGATAGGGTCCATTCTGCAAGAGCAGCTGCAATTGCAGAAGAGCAAGGATAATATCAACTCTTCCCAACTTAAGAGGAACTCAGAAAGTACAGCTTCACCGCTCAGGCTAGCACCCCTCGCCTATGGTTACAATTGCATAATGGAGATGACTTCCATATTATAAATAATTTACCGAGGTACAAGGATTCAGTAGGTGACATTTGATAGAGGTTTGGCCTCCCATCTCATCTGCGTTGTACCCACCTTTGCAATTTCTTACTCCACTGTATCTAAACCAGACTCGGGCTATGCGCGGTACCAGCTATCATCATGATACCACAAGCATAATTCAATAGTAATCTCCCCATCATACCATTACAAACATCCGCAAAGCCCTCTCCTAATACCCCAGGTACCCAATACAACATCACGCATAACAACATGCCTTGTACCCACAAGGCTCACATTTTTAATATTCTAACACCAAGCACATGAGAAAGAATGCACAAAAGGACTCGTAACGACTGAACCAACCTCTTGAATATCGCATTCAATACTCACGAATTCCTACAGAAAACATACCAACAATCATCATCACCATCGTCCAAGGTCAGCCTTGGTAACAAATTCACAAACAAGTTACATTAAA
The DNA here is from genome assembly GCA_014871385.1 of Ceratodon purpureus. Lineage (NCBI taxonomy): Eukaryota > Viridiplantae > Streptophyta > Bryopsida > Pseudoditrichales > Ditrichaceae > Ceratodon > Ceratodon purpureus. The sequence continues at coordinate 8,822,742 of CM026424.1, read as the reverse complement.
CAGGTATGGGTATATAAAGAGGCAATGGGATTGTGTTATTTGTAACCCTAATTTTGTGAGGGTTCTTTATCAATTTTGTGAGGGATCTCTCTCTTCTAATCACAAGAGTAGTCAAGCTTCTATAGACCTCCAAATAGAGTAACTCGAAGTAACCTCTTGTTTGCATTCTAGATTTCCGCTTAAAAAAATATCCATCGAAACTCTTTGGAGTACTTGGAGTGCGCCCTAGCAAAACATCCCAGTTTGCTGGACATTGTTCCTACGTCCTACATTAAGAATTCTCTCCACTTAATTTGAGTAGCAGAATCCAAATTTGGCAAAAAAAATTCTAAGAAAAGACTGTAGAACTTTAAAATTGTGATCATTTCAAAATTCTCCAGGTTCTACATGAAAAGTGTTCTGCATTCTAACCCCTTTTTTAAAATTTGGGCAGGTTCCTAAAATTCCAATTTAATTCGTAAATCTTTGAAAAAATTAATGTAGGTAGGCATTTTGAAGAGGTTTGTGTAGATTTTTTTTTTTTTTTGAACATTCTGAAAAAAAGTTACAGGGTTTTGAGTGTCAAAAGCTACATTCAGCCAAACTTCGGGCAAGCTCTCAGCCACTGTGAATGCAGCAAATTCTGCCCAAAACTGCCCAAAATCACCAAAATCTGCCAAAATCTACCCAAAGACGAAACTTTGAAATTCCACCAAAAATTGAGATTTTTATATTTTTCAAAAAAACAAATTTCTATGTATAGACAAGGCAGTAGAGCATGTTCCCACCGTTTGGATTTTCAATCCAAGAATTTTTCATATGCTATTTTTATTGTCAAAAAACGGCCTTTGTTTGTGAATTCCAGCATACCCCCTAGCGGAAAATGATTTTTTTGGCAACCTTCCACAACGTTTTTGAATATGATATTCTCCAAACATGTACCTAACTCACTTAGGAACAAGATTATGGAGAGACTCATCCCATATCTACTTTTGAAAATGGTTTTATGGCCTTCAAAACTCTGCTGTCTTATTTTTTTGCAAGGAAAAAAAACATGTTTTTCAACTTTGAATGTTACGATCTTGCAATTGGTGAGGAATGAGTGCGTGAGATTTTGTGGACATGTAGACATACAAGTTAGCTACATGATCTTATGGTTAGATTTACTAAAAAAGACCCCAAGTTTGCAGAATCCACTTTGCTGTGAAGAGGGGCTGTTTTGAGGCAGTTTTGATGAAAAGTATCCTCAAAACTTTAGGGGTTAAAAAAGGATTATACAAAGAATTCAATGAGTATACGCGAAGGTTGGATAACCTATCACCACCACGACACCTAAGACCACCAACTTCTACACCGCACTTTCATTTCAGGAAGGAAATGTAAGTTTAGCGGTACATGACTTATGTATGAATTATTCAAAAGTTAAGTCATGTACCAACAACCTACTTTTCCTTCCTGAAAAGAACGAGGGGTGTAGAAGTTGGCGGTTTTAGGTGTCATGGTGGTGATAGGTTATCCAACCTTATTGTGCCCCTTCACAAAGCCACTGCATCTTGTCTCCAAGATTCCTTGATTGGCCATGACCCTGGTGAAAACAACTTATTTCACCTCTTCACCTCTTGAGATGAGATAAAAGTTGCAGAAAGTTTAGATCTGTTTTATGAAGAGAAGGCTTTCAAGAGCTAGACTGGCCGTCATTGTAGCTGGTGTATAGGTATGCAAAGGTTGCGGCAACTGAAGTGAAATCATGCAAACCTGGTCGGTGTGAAGTGCAGAAAAGTTGCAACCTGATCGATCCATGTACCATCGGAGACATTGTGTTGTGTTGGAGCAGGTTAGCCAAGTGTGGGAGGATTCAGATCATCACCTTCCCACATGTGAGGTTATGTGCCTGTCTGTGTATGTGTGTGTGAGAGAGAGGTGGTAGAAGTGATCCGTTATCGAAGGCAAGTGATGAACATTTATCATGAGTAGGGAGTGTGTCCAAGTGCGTGTGTAAGTCTGTTGCAGTTCCAGCATTCTTGAGCGCTGAATGAGTGAGTTGGAGCTAGCAAGTTACCTGATGAAAGTCTAGATCGGTGAGAGAGAGAGAGATTATCTTCACTACATCGATCACATCGATATATAGAGCCTTTCGGAAAGGTTAAAGTCTTTCACCAGAGTCGCATAGTTGAACACTGTCGATGAATGTTGCAGTATTCAAGAAGTGCTAGCTGCATTTAGTTCCTTGAATGTGGTGGTACAGACAACGGTAGAGAGGGAGAGAGAGAGCTTGAAGCTTGGAGTGAGGATCTCGAACTAAGGTCTTTCCGGCTGTTTGATACAAAATTCCAAGCCTGTCAATACTTGTGTCTCTAGAGCCAGCTCCGAAAAGCTAGACGCTTAGAGTTTCTTGCAACTTCTACTTCGATCGGTGCTGAGACCATTCCGTGCAAGAATTTGAGGCCAAGCTTCCACAGCTTGCCATCGTAGTTGTCTTCCGGAGCCTCACAGTTGTTGTTAGTGTAGCTGCATTCATTTAGCAATTCACTGCTGGGAGATTAGTACTATTAACCCATAAGATCAAGCCCGGAAGTGTCACTTTCTTCCAGCAGGTGCTACAATTTTTTAGTGTTTTTGTCGACAGTCACAATTTCCGTCAGCAGGTTAAGTTGAGCCAGTGCCGTACCACAAAGGTTCGTGTCTCCCTGGTTTAGTCCTGGCAATGAGCACCTGCAAATAGACGGCATGGACCATTTCTTCGGAGGTGAGACGGTTTGATGGGAGTGGGACTGGCCCGCACCAGCTGCATGACCCCAGTGATCCCACATGCGTCGAAACATTGTACCTCATAAGATCTGAGAAAGGGAGAGGATTGGGAGTGTTAGAATTATTTTTCTTGTGGGGACTCGGCAGCTTGTCATTCCTCTCGTTGGGACCCACTTCGCCTTTCCCGGAGCAAGGCCCACATTTGTCTGCTTTCATTTCCCACGTACGGATATAACGTCCTCGATCATGTGCAAACATTCTTGAGCTTGCTCCAGAAAATTTGGTTCATCACAGCTTTAGAATTGATCTCTTCGTGAGGTTTGGTTTAGTGAAAGGAGGTGTAGACATTGGACCTAGCTTTTAGTGCGGAAGAGAATTTGTCACTACAATCTAGAAAGAGTAGTTTTGTATATTCTATCAAGGAGTGTTGTCTTGTGCATTACTGGTGGTAGGATAACATTCGGCAGAATGGCGATGGGAGAGATCACTAGGGCGTTTGCTTTTGTTCTCCGAGTGTTAATGATCACTAGTTTGATTATTTTCTCGCAACTGGCGACCTCCGTGCCAATTTATGATGAGAGTCAGGCACTCATTGCACTGAAGGCTAGCATGAACGACCCGCTAATGCACCTTGCCGACTGGAAATTAGCGAACGGAACCACTTCTCCGTGCCAGTGGACCGGTGTAACTTGTGGGAATTCGTCCACAGTTGTGAGCTTGAACTTGTCCAACATGAATCTCTCAGGGGTGGTGTCATCCGAGTTGGGGAGTTTGAAGAATTTGGTGAACATTTCCCTGGATCGCAACAACTTCACCGGGGAGCTGCCTGCTGAGCTCGTGACGCTTTCGCAATTGCAGTACTTGAATGTGTCCACCAACAGCTTCAGCTTCGGTCTTCCTTCTTACTTCTCTCAGCTCCAGCTCCTGCAGGTGAGCGTTTCGTATCGATTTCCTTGTAAAGTTCTTCTGCCGTGTTACTTTCTTCAGTGAAGAATAAATTTCTGGAAGAGTCTCTTCCTGAACACGTAGTTAGCTCTGAGACGATGATTTATGACTTGCAGGTCCTGGATTGCTTCAACAATTTCTTTTCGGGGCCGTTGCCGCCTGACTTATGGAGGATTTCTACCCTCCAGCACGTAAGCCTAGGAGGAAACTATTTTAATGGCAGCATACCTCTTGAGTATGGAAGATTTCCCAATCTCAAGTACTTGGGTCTGAATGGAAACTCCCTGACTGGCTCCATTCCTGCTGAGCTTGGTAATCTTACAGGTGCAGAGCTCCTCACTTAGCTCGGAAACTCTTGACCTGCAATGTCCAGTAACTACACATTACAACTCTAGAGTTATATTTTACATCCCGTGTGTAGTGATTTGTAAAAAATTTGTGATACTATTTGAAGATTGTTCTTGACATTATAGAATATGCAGTAGACTGGTTCTCGGTTTTCTGTACATGTAATGGCTTAATCCTGAACTCTCTCGTTTGCTATGTCCTGGCAGAGCTCCGAGAGCTTTACATGGGTTACTTTAACAACTTCACTTCAAGGATTCCGGCTTCTTTTGGGCACCTCACCAACTTGGTACGCCTTGACATGGCTAATTGTGGCCTGCTGGGATCAATCCCACTTGAACTAGGAAACTTAGGGCAACTGGATACCATGTTTCTGATGTTGAATGCTCTTGAGGGACCGATTCCAGCTCAGTTCGGGAACCTTGTGAGCCTGAAGTCGCTAGACCTCTCCTACAATAATTTAACCGGCGTTATACCCTCCACCCTGATCTATCTTCAGAAGCTTGAGCTCATGAGCTTGATGAACAATCAGCTTGAGGGCACCATTCCTGATTTTCTGAGCGATCTTGCCAATTTGGAGGTCAGTGTACACCTGCTTTTGAAATTCTCTCCCAGAACCAGTCAATGCTGGCTTTTGTCAGGTCTGGTGTTGTGTGTGTAAGAGAAGTACTTTGAAGTTTCTGAATGCACTAGTTCCACCTGATCAGTTGAATACACAAAAGGGTACCTTGAAGTCTGTCTTGGGAGCTTCGCTTTGAATAACAAGTGACCAATCTCATATATATTTTTTTGGTTTTTGTACTTTGGATTCGATATTTTTTTTTCTGAGCTCTGATTTGCATTTCTCCGGGCATTTCTCTAAAGTATGTCCGTGATCCTTCAGGTCTTGTACTTGTGGAAGAACAAGCTGACAGGGACGATCCCAGAGAATCTTGGACAGAACTTGAACCTCACTCTTCTGGACCTTTCCTCAAATCTCCTCACCGGCTCAATTCCGAAAGGCCTCTGTGCAGGCCAGAAGCTCCAATGGCTGATCCTGCTGGAGAATCAGCTCACTGGGCCAATTCCAGAGAGCTTGGGGCGCTGTGAAAGCCTCACGAAAATCAGACTCGGAGGAAATTCTCTGAGTGGACCGATCCCTCTGGGCCTCCTCAGCCTTCCGAATGTCAACATGGTGGAAATTCAAAACAACCAAGTCTCGGGCTCCATACCTTCCGAGATCATCGATGCACCCTTGCTAAGCTACCTCGACTTCTCCCACAACAACCTTAGCAGCATTAAATTACCAGAAAGCATCGGCAATCTCCCTGGTATCATGTCCTTCTTCATTGCCGGTAACCATTTTTCAGGATCAATTCCGCCGCAAATCTGCGACATGCCAAACCTCAACAAGCTTGACTTGAGCGGCAACAGTTTCTCTGGTCAGTACGCCGAAGTGATTCCTTCCTTCAATTTCTTATTGATATTTTGAATTTTTGTTATGTATTGATTGGTTTCCAGGAACATATTTTGAGCCTCTATATGTTGGTATGTCAGTATTTTGCAGCCCTTCATATGGAACACCACATTTCCGGTGCAGTGATTTTATCAGGCAGTCCTAACACATGATTCAAATAAAAATACAAGAGTCTTTGATTGTTTTTTGTTCAACTTTTGCGCTGGTTTTTGTGCACCAGGTAACATACCACCGGAGATAGCAAATTGCAAGAAGTTGGGGTTGCTGGACATGAGTCACAACAGCCTTACTGGATCCATCCCTTCACAAATGGAGTACATTCCAGATCTGTATTTCTTAAACCTCTCCCACAACCAGCTATCGGGACCCATTCCCTCACAGTTCGCGAATCTCCAAACGCTGAGCATCTTCGACTTTTCCTACAACAATCTCTCTGGTCGCATTCCGCTATTCGACTCCTACAATGTATCAGTTTTTGAGGGTAACCCTCTGTTATGTGGAGGTTTACTTCCGCAAGCTTGTCCGAACGCAACCTATGGTCACCGTTCCAAGGGAATGAACTCAAATCTGCTGTCCTGGTTGGTCGGGGCTTTGTTTTCAGCCGCCTTGATGGTCCTCATGGCCGGCATGTGCTGCTTTTTCCGCAAGTATCGGAGCCAGATTTACAAGTATTTTCACCGAGAGTCGATCATAAGGCCCTGGAAACTGACTGCCTTCCAGCGATTAGACTTCTCAGCCACCGAGGTACAGAATGCACACACCACATCCTTTGAAGATGATTTTGACAAAAAATTTAGGACTCTCACTTGGGTATAATATTCTTGGCATGATTTGATTGAGAATCGGTTGTATTTCAGGTGCTGGATTGCTTGGATGAAGACAACATCATTGGAAGAGGTGGGGCAGGAACTGTATACAAAGGGGTGATGCCAAGCGGAGAGATCGTGGCTGTGAAGAGGTTGGCAGGAGAAGGCAAGGGAGCCTCACACGACCACGGATTCTCGGCGGAGATTCAAACTTTGGGAAAAATCCGTCACCGCAATATAGTGCGTCTTTTGGGTTGCTGCTCAAACCATGAGACTAACCTGTTGGTTTATGACTACATGCCAAATGGAAGCCTCGGCGAGGTTCTTCACAGTAAAGACCAGTCTGTGAGCCTCGACTGGGATACAAGGTAGGTCATCTCACCGCCGAACTTGCTGTAAATGATTCTTCTGTCTTAGGTTCGTCTTGATGATATGACATGATATTCAATCTGTGTTAGAAAGATCAAGAGAGATGCCTCCCAGGTTTTGATATGAAAATGTTGTCTGTGTTGACAGATGCAACATAGCAATCCAAGCTGCACACGGCCTTTGCTACTTGCATCATGACTGTTCCCCGTTGATAGTTCACCGGGATGTCAAGTCCAACAATATACTGTTAGACTCAACTTTGCACGCTCATGTTGCGGACTTTGGCCTTGCGAAGCTGTTTCAGGACACTGACAAAACAGAGTCCATGTCCTCCATTGCTGGCTCCTATGGCTACATTGCTCCTGGTACATTTTTCGTCTCCATCTTCACTGTCACCATATTTCTTCTCGATCACTATGAAGATGGGAACAGTTCGCTAGTTTAAACGAACTGAAATACTCTTGTCGACGTTGGTTCTTGTTCTGATGTAGGTTACTCGTCGCTAGACCTTGCAGGTACGTCATCTTGGGTGCTGCTTTTTGAACACATCAAAGTGAGCACCACATCTGAATTTCTATTTTGTTGTTTTCTTACAGAATATGCGTACACGTTGAAGGTCAATGAGAAGAGTGACATATACAGCTTCGGGGTTGTGCTTATGGAGCTTCTCACTGGCAAGAGACCGATCGAGGCTGAATTCGGCGATGGCGTTGATATTGTTCAATGGGTTCGAAGGAAAATCCAAACAAAAGACGGAATCCTCGACTTGTTGGACCCAAGAATGGGAGTTGTTGGCATTCCCCTCCAAGTAAGAGATCTATGTCATACCACGCTCTTCAATTAGACTCATTCTCGATTGACTTAGTTATTTTATTCAAAATCCATGAAATAAATTATCCTTGCAGTAGAATTTGCAGTTCTAATTCGTCTTACAAGGTCTCTTAGTTAGAAGCAACTCTTGGCGAGAAACTACTCTTAACTAGAAACAAACTGAATTGAAGCTAAGTGAAGGAAAAGAAATGGTTCTTTGAGTGATCAGAGCTGGTTCACTTTCAAGGAACAACACTTAGAACCTGTGTGTTGAATGCTCAGGAGGTCATGTTGGTCTTGAGGGTGGCGCTGTTGTGCTCGAGTGACTTGCCTGTCGACCGCCCAACAATGCGAGATGTTGTACAGATGCTGGCAGATGTGAAACCCAAAAGGAAAGGAAGTGCCCTCGGGAATTCTCGTGAGCTGGCCGAGCTTATGGGCCTCAAGGATGACGAACTTCACCAGGTTCTAGTGTGTGTGTGAGTACTCTGCAAGCTAGGAAATGGCTGGATGAAGTTCAAGGATTTGTCTTCAAGGCAAACTGATCAGGAGCACAATCTTCAAAATCAGTGCTCTTGTGTAGAGTCGGACTGATCACTTGTACAGTAGTACAGAGTAGGTACTGATTACACCCCCTGATCAGCTGCTACAGTTAGTCGCATCAGCAGTGAGTTCTTTCGCGGTCCCCAAACAAGCTTTGAAAATAGTTCAATTGTTGACTGAGCGCTTCACAATTACGAGTGCTTTCACAGGTATGTAAGTTAACCAAGAAGTGACACCACTTCAGTGAAATACACTGTACAACTATCTCATTGCAATTGTGTAACTCGGACGCGTCACATGAAAGTACAATCCATTGGGTACAAAATGGTCCAAGAAACTCCGGAACATGGTTATTGACGTTACATGGTTATCGACGTTGAACAAACACTACAACAACCTTCGGCACCTGGGAGTGGGTACAGGGAGAGCCCCTCGGGAGGGGCTCACGCGATGGGAGGACCCTGTCGCATAAGGGCAAGGGCGTTAGCCCGGCCCGTGCAAACAGGGTCCTCCCATTGCGGGAGCTCCGACCGGGGGTGACTCAGCCTGCGTAACTCCCGTTGGGATTTACCAGGCTGCCCGTCATGTTCCCCAAGCTTTCCACTGAGTACTCAAGTTCCTCCGAGTTCCCCTCTGAGTACCCCAAGTTCCCACTAAGTTCCTCACGTTCCCAAGCAGGTACCCAAACATCCCCGTGCAAGCGCGAACCTGCCCGGGCAAGTCCGACCCAGAACCTCAAGCCAGCCCGAGGCTACCAAGCCCTGCCCAGACCTGCCCCAGGCAAGACTAAGGTAGAACCACCTATAAGCGGGCACTACCCCATGGGCGTGCCCTAAGATTCTTGCCTTTATAAAGATATGACCTTCCTTGCATGTGCCTCATGCGTACATAAAAAGGGTGCCCGCTTATAGGTTTCCACTTCTCAAGGCTTTGAAAGTTTGTACTTAATTATGTGTGTGCTTTAAAATATCAAAAAAGTAGGGAAAACTTGTCTTTTCCTATTCCTTATCCCCGAAAAATAGTAACCCACTCATTTCATCACCCAAGAATATAGATTCCTTACATAATCCTTAAATGCACGAAAATAGGTGGTTCTACCTTAGCCCTGCCCGAGTTTGCCCCAAGTTAAACCACGTATGCCCCAAGTAAAACCAGTCCTGCCCCACCTGCCCGGGCCTACCCTACCTACCCCAAGTAAAACCTCGCCTGCCCCACCCTGCCTGAGCCTGCCCCAGGTTAAACCACGCCTGCCCCACCTGCCTGGGCCTGCCCCAGCGAGGACAAACAATGCCCGTGACTACCCCATCCGCGTGCCGCTGCCCGCGCTTGGGTAATCGATAACCGCTCTTACTCGGTAGCTGAGCATACCCGGTACATACCACGCAATCCGGGTATCGCGCACATTGCGTTCTCTGTTTCTAGATTTTTCATTTTGAACTAGATCAAATCGCTAAGGTATTAATACATGCCCAAGAGGTCCTTTACAATCGATATGGGATAACTTGTGCTATTTCTCCGCGAATCAGGGATTGACACGTCACTAGGACGAACAGATGAACGAATTCTAGGTTTCTCATCCGTAGATCGTTGGATGATGAGGTCGAACGTCTCGACCTTCGGATTTAGGGCCACGGTGAGCAGGGCAATCTGAGCCGTTAACAACAAAGTATATATGTTGAAGCCGACCCCAATCCTGTTCTCTTTTTCTCTCTCGCCATCGCGCTCGCGTCGCTCCTCGTTTTGCGGTGCTGCGATGCGGTGCGTTGTGTGTGTGTTTTTTGCGTTTGTTTTTGTTCTGATTTTGTAGTTTTCTTTAGTTCTAGTTGTGAAGTTTGCTCACTCTGTAGCAGAGATGTTTTGCGGTGTTTTTGCAATGTTTTTGCGGTGTTTTTGAGGGTTTCGCGGTGTCGATAGGGTTTTATCGACATGATTTTTCTTCTATGCGAGTTTTGAAGTGTCTCCGAGTGTGCGATACGGTTTGCGAGTGTGAGATTGTCGTGTCTGCGAGTGTGCGATAGGGTTTGTGGGTGTGAGATTGTCGTGTCTGCGAGTGTGCGATAGGGTTTGCGAGTGTGAGATTGTCGTGTCTGCAAGTTTGAGAGTGTGTGATTGTCGTGTCTGCGAGTTTGAGAGTGTGCAATTGTCGTGTCTGCGAGTTTGAGAGTGTGCGATTGTCGTGTCTGCGAGTTTGAGAGTGTGCGATTGTCGTGTCTGCGAGTTTGAGAGTGTGCGATTGTCGTGTCTGCGAGTTTGAGAGTGTGCAATTGTCGTGTCTGCGAGTTTGAGAGTGTGCGATTGTCGTGTCTGCGAGTTTGAGAGTGTGCAATTGTCGTGTCTGCGAGTTTGAGAGTGTGCGATTGTCGTGTCTGCCATTGTCGTGTCTATATGCGATTGTCGTATCTGCCATTGTCGTGTCTGTGTGCGATTGTCGTGTCTGCCATTGTCGTGTCTGTGTGCGGGGTTGCATGTGCAATCTGCGGATCTGCGTCTGCAAACTCTCGTCTGAGTTGAGTTGAGTTTTGTTTCAAGTTTTAGAGTCGGTTCTTAGTGTTTCAGGTTTTTGCGGCTACTTGTTCTTGCAAGTTTGAGGCCGCCACTTCTTCGAGTTTCTGGAGATTTCTTTGGGTATGTAATCTCTGCTCTTTAATTTTCATTATTCTTCGTATAATATTTGTTGTTGTTAATTTCTTGTATTGATATTTTTCTAATCTCTGTGCATTTGTGTTTCTTCTGTACAGTTGCGATCGGAGTTATTTAGCTGCTACGAGTTCGTGGCTGCGACATTTACAAGCGAGGTCTTGAAACTTTAAGAAGACAGGTTAAGTTATCACACTTTTCTTTATGATTTTTTTCTATTTGCGTTTGTTTGTTTTCTGATGTTTCATGTTTTGTTAATCTATTATTTTAGAATGTTTATGATGAATATTATCTTAGAATGCTGTTCAGGAATGCTATTTTTACGAATGCTTTTTTAGTACGTTATTTTTTTATGTTTCTGATCTCTCGGTTTGTGAATGCAGATGTCGTTGACAGGGAATAAGAGATCAGCTTCGGCGATGGGGGAATCAGATTGTGAACCTCTTCCCAAGATTTTGGTGGTTCCGTCTTTCAACTTGCGGCATATAAACAAGCCTTTGCTCGTAGAAGTTAAGAGCAAACTTTCTGAAGGTGAATTTCTTATTTCGTTTCAATGTTTAGTTTTATTGTTTAGATTATATTGTTTAGATTGTATTGTTTATAGTATTGTTTATAGTATTGTTTAGATTGTATTGTTTAGATAGTCTATAGATTATACTGTTCAGGCTGTAGTGTTTTGAATTTTTTTTGTTCAACTTATTTGTTTAGATTTGAATTGTTTAGATTGTAGTCTATTTTATCTATAGTATATTAACAGTTTTTTCTTTGTTTTGCAGAATTAAAAGACAGCGACGTATTTTCAGCATGTGGAAAGAGCGTACCAAAGAACGACAAGGAGGAGCTGGAACTTCTCGAACAATTCAAAAGCCAGCATCAGGCCGAGCTTCTACGACTTCAGAAGGGCAATGGCAGTGAAGAAGATTACAAAGCGTGTAATGTGGCGTTTGACGAGTATATCTCTCAGACTCAGGTATGTTTCTGAATAGTTTTGTTGTTTTTTGTTTATTGATTTAAGTCTTAAGTAACTTAGTAATAAGTTTTCCAAAATATTCTAAAACCGTTTATAGTTTTATTTCAGAAAACTAGTGTTTCTAAAACTGATCCACTGTTTCAATATCACTGAGTCTTAGTTTAAATTTTTTAAGGAATTAAATGGAGATAAAATTAATTCAATCGGCGAAGGTTCACAAGATGTTAACGCAGATGTTGACATAGGTATGTTATTTAACATTAACTTGAACTAAATATTATTTGGTAATTAATAAATATGTTTTGTATTTTGTTGCTTTGTTTCATTATGAATAAAGGATTAAAATGAAATAGAAGGGGCCATGCGCGGCTGCAAGCTGCTGAAGCCGCGCGGCATCGCATGGTTTTGTGAGTTGTTTTAATTTTCTATTGGTTTTAACTTTGTATTATTTTGCAGATTTGTCTGAATGTGTAGACTCTGGCGTCTGCAAGGATTTGGCGGCTGAGACTGGTGCACACAGTAGGTGTTGTCTTGTGTTTTAGTCTGTGAGTATGATTCTATTTGTGTTTCAGATTTTAAGTATTTGTTTATCTGTTGTATGTTTGTTTAGTGAATTATTTATTATGTTTTATTTTTTTAAATCTTATTAGAAGGGGCCATGCGCGGCCGCAGGCCGCTGAAGCCGGGCGGCAGCGCATGGTTTTGTTGTTTTTTATTGGTTCTTACTTTGTATTTGTTGTTGCAGATATGTCTGAATCGTTGTCAGATTTTACTGATATCAGTGTTGTAGATGGTGAGTGTATTTCTGTTGAGTATGTTGTTTTGAGTTTCTTGTTTTATAGTACTTTTCCAAAGTTTTCTTAATCGTTTTTTTTTTGTAGATCTAGTTGCGGTTTCAGACGAGCCTGTACCGCAATCCCCTGATATCGCAGATTGGCCGGGTTTGGACTTCAATCGTCGGAGTAATATTGTTGTGTCTGATGAACCGGGTACCTTGGCCGCAACTGAAGTCGGATACGTTGAAAATGTTGATGAAGGTATTTTCCTAAACGTTTTGCCGGTAATTGAAGTTTCACAGTTATATTATTTTGTCTACGATTTCTAAATTATACAGTATGTCCAGATAGTAAAGTCGTCTACTGTAGAAGTCACAGAGAAAGAGAGTATCGAAGGAAATTAGCGTATGATTACATTCATCATCCTAGTGTTGCTCGTTTTTATGGAGGTAATGTTCTGTTCTATTGAAGTTTTTGTGTTTCAATTATTGTATGCTTTGTGTAATTTTTATCTTTTCTAACTTATTTTTAATTTTGTAGTGACTGCAGTTGTGCCAGTTGCGAATCCTGTTGCAAATCCAGCGGTGCCGAGTGTCGAACCGGATGACGAGGATGACGATCAAGAGAACGTGAAGGAAGAATTCGAAGATGAAGAGCCGGGTCAGGGTTTCACCAAGGAAGGCGATGATGATGAAGATCCAGATGACGTCTTCATACCACAGAGCGAGAATTTTCTAGAGGACGAAGAGGATCAGGGAGTTGAAGATGGTGCCGAAGCTCAGGAGCCAAATCCAGAAGGTAATGTGTTTATTTTCTATTTGTTATTTGTGAGTTGGTTGATTCATATTGCTTTAATTCGAATCATTTTGGCAGGCTGTGTTGGTAAGGGTAGCAAATTCCGAGCTCTCGATTTAAATGAGTTAAAGAACACCTCAGTCGGGGGGGAGAGACAAAGTCTTCACTTGGAGAATTGGACTCGCAACGCCTTCGACGAGTGGAGACGGTTTCGTGGAATTCCGACAACGAAAACAATTGGGGAGCTGTCTGAAGAGGAAGACATTCAAGGATTTGTTGAGCTGCTTCACGATTCCCAGACCACGCCGAAATGAACGTTGAACCGACTCAGTCCCAGCAAACTTGACCCTCCAATAATGCGGATCAAGCATAATATTAAAAGGCGGCTCCACCGAAGATGTTCTCTGTAATCTTATTTCTTGTTGCATACGAATGATACGGCCAATGGCGCGCATCATATTCTGCAACCTACAAAAAACTGTAAAAAAAGACATAAGTTAGAAAACTGAATCTGTGATAAAACAAAAATCTGACAGGGCGTTCATTTTGACATTTGATCTTCTAACTTGACAAGAAGAGATTCTTGTCCTAAACTCTGACGCGTCTTCTGTTCTGAATCCATGTGGACTGACTTTAAGACTGGTCTATTTTTCTGTAGGAATCTCTTTTATACGTGGTCAGGATTAACTCCGTGCCACACACGTTGGCCAATTTCAGCTTCTGCGAGATGATGGTGGGATCGAGTTTCTACGGTATGTCTTTTTGTTTTTAGTTTTATGTTTTTGTGCTATTATGAATGCTGGTAGAACGTGCCCGTGATTTTTAAAGTTTCGAGGATAGCGAGACATATTGGTTTGCTAGTTAATGTTACTTAGATCTGTGGATTCTGTGAACATGGTATTTTGTAATTGATTATCTAATTTCATTGTTCTATTTTCTTGTTTTTTTTTTAAGGTTTAATCCAAGCCTCTCAAAGACCTACCAAATGGATATTGACCATTGTTCAAAACATTCAATTCGGCACAGCATCGACTGTTCCGATGTTGATGTCGTCGACACCTACAACAGACTTTCTGCTCGTTGGCCGAAGTTTTCGAAGGCTGAGTTGGAAAAAAGATTCGACGGGAATCCGCATCCGATCTTTTTGAGGGTCAAGACGAACTTCAAGCTGAAGGATTAGGTTTGGTTCATGAAACGCGCCATTGGAAAAATACTTTGGAAAAAGTTGTGCGAACAATTATTGAAAATACTCCTGGTAAGTTTTCTACATTGATTTTAAGTTTATTAAGTTGTTGTGTTCATCTTGTAATGTAATATATATCTTTACTGGATTTAATGTTTAATCAGAATGTGTTGGTTTTCAATTAATAATCACGAAATTGCTTTCTAACTTTGCCTTTTTGTTAGGAATTGTGATTGGTGGAAGAAATTTTACTAACAAGACTCCTAGGCGAACAGGAATGCTATCTTGTGAGCAGCGAGCAGGGGCAGCGAGCAGGGAGCACTGAATTTTTTTTTCGATTTTTTTGATTTTTTTGATATTTTTTTCCGATTTTTTTTTCTTCGCAAAATAATACAGTGTGTATTACCGTGGAATCTTTAGAGAATCTTGAGAGAATATTTAGGATAAAATCTATGAAGATTCTAGGAATATTCTTTCGACAGAAAGACCTCAAACCAAATGTAACCAAATTCAAAGAAAAAACAAATTTGAATTCAAAAAATTGTAGCAACGGCTACTGAATTTAATTACACCAGTAATTTACAAAAATGGGTCACAATAGATGATGTGAATAAATGACCATCTACTCTATTCATATATAGATACGATCTAAGATTAATACTATATAAAATGCAGTCCAACATACATGCTCATATAGTACGCGCTACGATATCAAGGTATATCCAAGTAAAAAATCTAAAGAACACACGAAATCTGAAATACAGGCCTAGAAATGATCTCAGTGCATATGAAAACCCTCACTATCAAAGATATCACTATCTCTTATATAAATAAGGATATCCTCGGACTATCACCTTAACCGTTGGTGGAGTCCGAGGCTCCTTCATCGATTGAGGAGGCTTCATCGTATGCTGAGGGGGTGTGGGCCGATAATAAAGGAGGGTAGTTCGTGTAGTCGATCTGGCCGCCAAAAAACTCATCCAAACCATCGGAGTCGTAGTCATCACCTGGAGAGTAGTCATCACCTGGGGTGCTATGGACATCCAACCCCCAGGGATCTTTGGGCTTTGCGTTTCCATGGTCTGAGTGGAGAACTTCAACATAATAGTTGGTGTTTCCCACTTCAATTACTTCGATGGTGAGAACATCTTCACAGCCTCCAACGTCTACTCCTGCATCACAAAGATAGTCGAAAGGCTGAGGGACTGGAGCCACCTCTGAGGCATGTACTTCCTTCTCTGGTGTAGTTGAAGGAATCTTTGGGGGAGTATTCTTTGTTGCAACTCCAGCAAGAAGGTCCAAGTCTGGAGAAACTCCAACCTCAGAAAGCTTCCGTCGCTGAGCCTGCGTGAGTACCATGGTGGTGTGTGGAAAAGAAAACTCTTGGAATCTACAAGTGAAAACAATTAATCAGATTAGATCAAAGACATGTATATTTTCAAGTAAGAATTATTGACAGAGTGTCAGTACTGAAACCCGCGCAAGGAATGAAGGCATTATAAAAAAAATATGTGTCAAGAATTTAGAAAACATAGTACTTGCAAGGGTCGCGGAAAATAATAGGCACTGCACAAAGACAACATTCACATCAAAATAATGCTTGAGAAATAAAATCAAACAATGAAATACTAACAAGGGAACAAAATCCGAGACCACAAAATCTCTTCGGCTCTAGATCAAAACATGAGACCAAAACATGAGATCAAAACCCGAAACCAAAACCCGAGACCAACACAACACAACCCGAAACTAACACAACACAACCCGAAACTAACACAAATAATGAAGTCCACGCAACCTGATGACGTTTGCCCCTTGTATGCACGAGACTTACGTCCTTGGTGTTCTTGGACAAACTTCAGAATCTTCGAATACAGTGGCGGCTTCGTGTCGTCATCATGCATCTTGATATCATTGAACTCGTCCAACATACTCGTGGTGCTCTCATTCAGTATAAGAACATCCGCACACTCATGTTCCGGATCCTGAGTCTTTATAGTGTAGACAGATTGCGAAGGCAAGCTAGATGTCTCGTGAATACTATTAGAAGGCATGCTACTATCAGAGGGTGAGATACCTTCAACCTCGGCGGCTTTCTTCAAGCCCATTTTCTCCACCTTCTTGGCTTGGCTGATGTGAATTTGCTTCTCTTCCTTCCGTCTCTTTCATTCCTCGTTCTCCCTTTCCGCCTTTTCAGCACGCGCTTTTGCTAGTTGCTTGTCACGTTCAAGCTTCTTTGTTATCTTTTTGCGTTGTTGTTCAGACATATGCACCGACAGAGTCGCATTCTCAAGGTCCAGGCCTTTGGACTTCATGTCTTCAGTCTCCCTCTTGCAGACGACGAATATCTCCAGTTCATGATCTAGGCAAGGATCTGCAGGTGAGAGCTCAATGTACCAAGGACACCGACAAAAGTGCAGCCTTGTGAAATTGCGTCGCTGGTTTGGAGTTAGAATACACTCCTCGCTTCCCGTGTCCAACCATTATCTGAAACGAGCTGGAAATTGGTCTTCTATAATTGCCCCTTTCTTCAACAATTCCTGGTAAAAGTATCTCACGACAACCCTGCACACAGCTTCTATGGTCTTCTCCTACTCTAGAAATTCCTTCTGCTTGTTGAATTTTCCTCCCTTCCCAAGTATTTCCGGGTAGCCTTAATTGCAGATTCTCTGGCTTCCGACAAGAACAAATTTCTGAATGTCAATTATGACGCCCTGGAAGCCCGATTGAGGAATCTGAAGACCGTCTTCTTCGATGACATTGGAGTACAGCTTTCCTGCTTCTTCCTCTAGTTGCAACAAAACCAACAACATTTGCAGAAATCAGTCCCCCCAATTTGCACTCTCGGATCCGAAAGTACCCTCGACACACCATGAATTTTTCTTTAGAGGCCTCAAATTATTAGCGAGAACGAGAAAACTCAAAATACTTGAGGAAAAATCAATCCCCCCTTTATGCACTCTCGGATCCGAAAGTACCCTGGACACAACATGAATTATTCTCTACAGACCACTAATCATGACCGGAAATGACAAATCTCAAAATGCTTGAGGAAAATCAGCCTCCCCCATATGGACTCTCGGATCCGAAAGTACCCTCGACACACCATGAATTATTCTCTAGAGACCACTAATCATGACCGGAAATGACAAATCTCAAAATGCTTCAGGAAAATCAGCCTCCCCCATATGGACTCTCGGATCCGAAAATACCCTGGACACAACATGAATTATTCTCTAGAGACCACTAATCATGACAAAAAATGACGAATCTCAAAATGCTTGAAGAAAAATCAGCCTCCTCAATATGGACTCTCGGATCCGAAAGTACATGTGGAGATGGATTGATTTTGATAAGAAATGGAATAATGCAAGTGAAACTCACGCATGTGTAGAAGGAAGCAATTTCCACTCATAGTGGAAGGGCGGTAGTTGAGCAAGGGGTCTCTGGGAAGTTGTTGGCCTATCGTCGATCCTTGCTCATATTCCACCATTTTAACCACCGTTGCTGGTATTGGGCTGGAACTTTAGCCGTCGCTATGCACTGAATTTTTTTAGGAAGCATCTCCGGATTTGACATGTTGCAGTTGTAATCGGCAATAATCTGTCCCAAAACAATAAAAAATCAATATTAAAAGCAATTTTTTCCTAAAATATTAGTTTAATTAGAAACTTCCTTAAATATACGTAAATATCTTGTAGAAACCAAGATTTAGTGCAGCTTTTAAGAACTAAAGAGAAAAATGCCATCCTACAAAAGTACTCTCGGATCCGAAAGTACATTGGGCTGTCTATACATTCTTCTAAAGTAGAGAGCTTTGGCACACTGAATAGATGAATTTCTAGTACTACAAAAGTACTCTCGGATCCGAAAGTACATTGGGCTGTCTATACATTCTTCTAAAGTAGAGAGCTTTGCCACACTGAATAGATGAATTTCTAGTACTACAAAAGTACTCTCGGATCCGAAAGTACATTGGGCTGTCTATACATTCTTCTAAAGTAGAGAGCTTTGCCACACTAAATAGATGAATTTCTAGTACTACAGAAGTACTCTCGGATCCGAGAGTACATCGTACGGTATAGATAGTTTGCTACACATAGAAGAGTTGACGTACCTCATTGATGAATCCCTCGCCATTTGCGGGGTCAGCGATGGCAAGCAATCGATCCATATTGGTGTGCAGGCCTTACTTGCAAATTGCAATAACTTTGTAATGATGTATAATTTGTCCAAAAACAAAAAGAATTCAGGATTTGTAGCCATTTCATGCGCTGGAAAAGCATAGCAACAAGTTAAATTTACCAAGATATTCTTTAAATATTTTCATTTTATGCTGCAAAGTGAAAGATAGAGGAAAAAAGCAGGTACTACAGAAGTACTTTCGGATCCGAAAGTACACTGTACGATATAAACAATTTTCTAAATAATTAGCAAAGTCATATCTCATTGATGAATCCCTCGCCATTTGTAGTGTTGGCGATGGCAAGCATTCGTACATTTGTCATTGTCACCGTCCTACACAATGTAATATCCAACTTTCCAATAGGAGCCTCCATTGATTGGTTTAGAATGATGTGTGAGTTGCCAACACGATTCTTCCGCAGTTTCTATACCGTCACGTGAACTCCAGGGTCTTTTGTAGGTTCTTCATCTTCTAGAGCTCTCTTGATATCCATGGGGATGTATTAAGATTCATGATGTATCAACAAACCTAACATGAAAATGTCATTTTACCATTTCTATTCAATTCAAAATTCAGTACATATAACCTGCCTAAAACCTTTGTTGGATCGCCAGGTCATTTTATTCATTCATATAATTTTTTTGGATAAAAATGTGCATCTTTTTGTTAAAAATGTGCATCCTCAAAAGGGCTCTCGGATCCGAAAGTCCCTTGAGGTGGGACTCAATTTTGCTCATAGTTTAGAATATGGATGAAAAAAATGGCCTGATTTTTTTTTTCTTCAAGATATGGCTTGTTATATGTTTTTGGAAAGCTCTCATTTAAGGCTTTCCAATGGTATATTACAATATATATTTGGACAAAATCTCCATGTGTAGTGCCTATTTTTAAAATAAAGGAGGGGAGGTAGAGGCATATGCCAACACCTGTATTTTAAAAATAGGCACTACACATGGAGATTTTGTCCAAATATATATTGTAATATACCATTGGAAAGCCTTAAATGAGAGCTTTCGAAAAACATATAACAAGCCATATCTTGAAGAAAAAAAAAATTATGTCATTTTTTTCATCGAGATTCTAAACTATGAGCAAAATTGAGTCCCACCTCAAGGGACTTTCGGATCCGAGAGCCCTTTTGAGGATGCACATTTTTAACAAAAAGATGCACATTTTTATCCAAAAAAATTATATGAATGAATAAAATGACCTGGCGATCCAACAAAGGTTTTAGGCAGGTTATATGTACTGAATTTTGAATTGAATGGAAATGTTCTTGGAATCTAAGAAGGGGTCAAGTCTTGTAAATATTTTTGAAAAATAGTTGAGATGAAGGTGGCCTTTGGATTTCAATGGAATAATGCCATAAATGATTTTAGATCTTTAGAAGTGTGAAGGTATCTTAAGTGTGATGATATTTAAAGTATGTTGTTATATGTTCTTGATGTTGGTAATAGAGACAAAGATTTTCTACATGATATTATATCACACGCATTCTCTTGATTGCCTATACAAAACCTATTGCTAGACAAGAGAGTGGACATGCCGTCGTGCAACCTAAGAGAGACTATACATAACAAGTGGCTTCAACAGTCCCGAAACACGGGCGAATGTCTATACGCTGCAATTGTGGACAACATAATGCGAGCGTTTATGGAGATCACTCAATATAGAAGGTATCTAAAGGGAGGAAGGTTAGGCAAAGGACTAGACAAGGCAGAGCTCCGCCTCCGTCAAGTACAGCAGAGCTTAGACCCGGAAATGATAGCTGAGGCAATGAAGGTGTGGCAACAGTGTGGCGCTCTATTACCATGCCGCCAATTCCAAGCAAATTCGAACTGGCCTCTTCTGAGATACCATTTCAAGGCACCAGCAGATCCTAATGCACACCTACGCTCCGAGGTGAATATTCCATTCGCAGGAACTCTGATGCCCCAACTGTGGAGCATTGTAACAAGTGGGAAAGCACCGCTGTCATGGACCATTGCGGTATTACATGGATAACAACTATTCTGTATCCTGGATATGGTTGTGTTGTTACCCTTAACACGGGAAGGGGCAAGCTATACCGCATCACCATTGGGTGCTTTCCGGAATACACTTGCCTAGATTTCATCAAGATGCTTTCGAAGACTCTAGGGAAAAACAAGCAATGGAAATACTGCAAATATATTTATTATGTTATTCGGTACATGTGCTAGATGGATCCTAAAGAAGACTCCTTCATGCACGCTCCGAGTTAGAGTTTCAACGAGGTTATGGAAATCCTCAAACGAATGTGTGCCTTTTGAAGAATTATTCAGTTAGTAGCCTCCTAGTGGACAATAGGTTACTATATCAGCAGTGTTTTGTTCTGGATTGGATTTGTCTTGATTTGAATTGCGAAAAATAAAGATGATATTTTTATATGCCATTATATACAATCAAATTAGGTGAGTTTTTTTCCACAATAAAATAGAAATCTCTCTCTGTCCTTCTTCCCTATGACAAATAACTCCAATTTTCCGGTGAGAAAACTCAACAACATATCATTGAGTTTACTTGAATGTCTGTCCTCTGGAGGTGTATTTCAGATCCGAGGGTCTCCTTAAGGCACAGCCAAGGGGACTCTCGGATCCGAGATACACCTCCAACGCATCAAATTTTTTCTATTTAAAAAAATTAATATTAAAAATTTCAGTAAATTTTGTTAAAATAGGGTAAGAAATCATTTTTAACCAATCTTTATTTCAATAAAATCAGTGTACATATGATCAGTTTTTTTTAACTTCTATATTTAGAATTTTTGACGAAAATATCCTGAAAACCACGGAAATCCACGGTGATAGGTCCTTTACTAATTTTAGTAATTTCTCTCCTATTTCGTAAAAAGTTCCCAAAATTTCGGAAAACTTGTCAAAAAACGAAGCGTTTTTCAAAAAAAAAAAAAAAAAAATTGTCAAAAACGCCTCCACTGCTCTCTGCTCCTGCTCGCTGCTCACAAGATAGCTTCGCTGCTAGGCGAATGGGGATTACAAGAATGGCCGAGGCCCAGATTCCAACCAACAAGGGGATGCTCGTGACAGGTCATCGAGATATAAAATCCTACAACTAGTATAATTCTAACCCTTTGAAATTGCAGATGGATACGTGCCAGTGCACAATTTCTGGCGATGTGAAAAAGTATTCCAAAGTTCTTTCTCAGGAAGCTAAGAAGGCGGCTGTACTTCTAAAGGTATGTATTCTTTTGTATTTGCTTATTTAGTACTCTTGAGGTGATTGTGAATAAATATTTTACCATTGTCCTTTGATTTCTTTTGTTGGTTGTTTGTTCAGGTTTTTTGGAGCTCTTAAATCGGATCCAGATTTCAAGCCTTTAGTGAAGCCTGATTCGGATTTCAAGCCTTCAGTGAAGTTTGATTCGGATATCAAGCATGCAGTAAAATTGGTTAAGCCAATGTCATCGATTAAGGTAGATTAAATTGCAAGTGAGATTTTTGATTATTTTTCTATGTATATAAGTTTGTTTCTGAACTGTTTTTTGTTGTATTTCCAGATGAGGTGAGTTTCAAATTATGTGTTATATTTTAAAATTTGACTCTCCTGACAATACTTCCTCGAAATTATCAGTCATTCCTCTTACAAAAACTCCACCTGATAGTCAATATATGTAATGCTGCTTTACAGATATGTTTTGTTTTCAGGCAGATGAGTTTCAAAACTTTCGCTGTGTTGAAAAGTCTGATTGGTTTTGGTTTTTGATGCAGGGTTGTGCTTCAGGGGGATTCATTTTTGGAAGTGCTTCACGTTGTTATTTTTTCAATTTTAATGGGTCTTTTTATTCAAACTTCGTGACTTCATTCATTTCCAAGCTTCCGAAGGTATCATTATCTCTCCTAAGTTTTTATTCTCTATTTTTGTATTTGTTTCCTTATTTTGTACACATTCAAGTGTCTTGATTTTCTAACTTGTTATTCTATTTTCTATAGGCTGATGGCATTGTTTCGGCCGCATGCACTACACAGTAGCGAAATTGAGTATCACAGCGCTAGGATATTTTTAGTCACAGTTAGGACAGTTAGAAATATTAGAAAAATTGTTGCCTCTAAGTAGCAACCTTTTCGGATGTAGTTATCGATTGTAGAAATTTACCAAGTGGTTCAGTGATTCGATGGAAATTGTATAGATATACAGAGCAAACAATCAAAACTTTGAAAGGACTCCTTAAAGTAGTATCTTTTCTTGTAATTGTCAATAATTGCCACAAACTTACTCAGTGGTTTATCTTTCTAACGCAAGAAAGTTTATCTTTTGCAAGCTCAGCATATAAATCTGTGTTTTATCAATTTACTGTCGCTGTGAATTTAACAAATCACTGGAGATTTGAAAAAATAGTAAAACTGAATTTCTAATATAATTAATATCTTTTTGTTACGTAAATTAAATAAAAAATTTAAAAAGCAGATTACAAAGGGTAGTAAAACTGAATTTGTATTATAACTATTATCTTTTTGCTCAGTAAATCAGATTGAAAATTTAAAACGCAGAATTATTCAAGAAAAAAATTAATTAAAAAAAAAAAAAAAAAAAAAAAAAAAAAAAAAAAAAAAGAACCTGATTTTGCATGGGAATTTGAGCGTGGCGGGTTTTTCTGTGAGGCGGGAATTCCACAAGAAAACCCGCGAGGGCCCTTTGGAGGGAAGTTCCGCCACGGGAGGTCCCTCCTATTCTACAGACATAAATCCCTAGAGGGAGTTTTGTGAGGGTGGCAAATGGGTGTGAAGCCCAGGGGAGCGACGTCCTCCGTCAGTTGAGGACCTTTAAACCAATGATTAGGTGGCATTTTCTGACTTTATCCTCTTCGGAGTTAGTGGTCGCCTATTGAAATTTACGGTATGCAATCTAACTTACTTTGTGATGCCGTGGCAACGTTGGCTTATTTTTTGTTATAATTACCCTTCGCCTCACTAATTTGCTGTGGTAATTAAACCAAGTAAATTCCAACAAGACCAGTTAGTCCGAGGATTTCTTACGACACGTGTTACCGCACTCCAAGGACTGCATGTTCACTCTGGTTTTGCTTGATTTTTGAGATTTATAAATCTATTTAATTGCATTAACTGTCATTGATGACGTGATATCTTACTGTTTGATTCATACTGGATGCATTTGTGGCTGTAAGGGTCGGTTCAGACTGTAGCCAAACTTCGAGAGGAGAAGCATCCCAACCAATGAAATTAGAGAAAACCACAAAGTTTCTCCTCTTGGCCTTCACACTAAGGCCAAGGTCCAAAGGACGTCGCCTCCAAAAAAGCTTAGGTGGCAGCACTTTTGGGAAATTTTGGTGCCAAGAGTTTCTCCTCTCGACCAAAGTTTGGGTCGAGCAAAATGCTCGACCCAAACTTCCATCAAGAGGAGAAACTTCTTTTTCATTAAAATATGCACAAGAAGACAAGGCTCATGGGCTAATAAGAGCTGGTCATGCTCCACTTGCCTTGTCATGTTCTATTTAATGAACCTTTTGACAATCATTGGGTTTAGACCAATGCTGTCCAAAAATAAGCTGAACTTCAATCACTCATAACTTTGTCATAACAATCTAGAATTTGCTGAAATTTTTTTTCACACATTCTTCATTAGTTTTTACACCTTCCCTAATTTTTCCAGAATTTTTTGATTTTTTTTCGATTTTCTATAAATGCCTGAATATTTGGATCATAGGTCTTGGCCTTTGGCCTTTTCCTTTGGGCCTTCTCACTATGCCCGAGCAAAGCCCTCAAGTGGATTATTTTAAGATTACTTTTCAGCCCAAAGGCTTCTCCTATGGACCAAGTTCGGGACAGTGGACTGAGGTTCTCCTCTCGAGTTCGGCCATAGTCTGAACCGACCCTAAGTATAGTGAATGCAAGACATTTTCATATTCAACAGTGCGAAAACATACAGAGCATGCAATGGGCAATAAAGACACAAACAAAGGATATCAATAAAACAAGGAAATTTCACTACCAGACTAATCCCATTCCACTTCAAAGAAATTTATAATCACGATACAAATCGAACACCCCAAGAGCTTCCACGATTGCCGCTAAATGTTTGGAAAATTTCTCAAGAGTAGAGAGTGAACGCTTGTATAGCACTGCAATCCCAGGATACACATTGGCCCAATGTTTAAAGTGACAAAGAGGATGAGGAGTCTAGTGTTATACCCGAACGTTTAGTGTAGAATGAGTCATTGGAGGATGCGATTGAGAAATGCATGACATGGGCAAGAGTGTCTAATTCCAGCATGATACAATCAAGATTTACCTTGATTTTTGGGCTTGTATCAACTCGTCACTCAGGGTTGTTCACATGACTTGGGGACTGGACCGTCCGTCCAGTCCACATGTCCATACCTTAAGGGTCATGTCTGGTCCGTTATTGGTCCACTCACGGTTGACCGTCCCAATCTTGCATATATTGAAGATTATCTTGCACATATTGACAATATATACCTATTAATTTTTTTCTAGGGGACCGCTATGTCCGATAAATGTCAAAGACCGACCAGTCCGTTCGTCCAAAGTGCCGTCCGGTCCGCCACATTTGGCCCATGTCCATCCGTAATGACAACCCTGCTGTCACTTCTGTCTTGATATTAGCAGGCACAATGATCATAATTTGGTGACGGATTACCGTGAATATGACCTCTTACGTCGCCCCGTCACCACGACTGTTGCTGAGAAAATCATTCTTTGGTACGCACCATCGATGCCACTTACCTCTCCTAAATTGCTATACCATCCCATCCACATTTTAATCATTAAAAAGTAATGTTAAAACCCAAATCTCATAAGATCAAAACTGCTTGGAAAAAGGTGCCACTAAATTTTAATGATTGATATTTCCTCTTAAATGCCTTACAAAATCTGGAATGGAATCAATCAATTCTTATGGCTAAATCATTACTCATACAATAGCACTGGCAAATAATCATTTCTAGAAATTTTCTTTCCCACGCATGATCAATGGGAAAAATGCTACTTGAATGTGATTTAAAAATGTAATTTACTTCTAAATTTAGTGGTGGAAACTCAACATTGCTCCAAATATTCTTCAAACATTTAGATTTCTCTTCTAAGGATTAACCCCTGAACGTCCTGAAGGCCCTTTGTGGCCCTATGCGGGGTTTTCTTGGTATTTGAGCGGCCTGCACTCTTCAAATGAACCGGACCTCAAAAGGAAAATTGTGTGCCTCGAGAAGACGCATCCATCGGTGTATGGTGCATCCCGTACGGTGGCGCCATCTGGCAGATACGAGGCTTTGTATTCGAAGTGGGGTACGGTACGAGGTAGTGTACATGGGCGGAGCACCCAACAGTCTCAACGCGATCGATTGCAGAGGTAGGCGAGTTGTGCTTTGCTTCCATCGTTACGGTTAGAATTCGCAAATCGCTGCAGATTTGAAGTCAAGTGGGGACTTCTACCGAGTGTAGAGCTAGGGCCGCAGGTAGTATCTCGGGACCTCAACAAACGTTCAGGGGTTAAAGTTGCAGCAACACAAGGAATTGTGTGCAACACTAATTCCTTGGCGGTTTTAGAGGTGCATAAACCAATAAGGATGCCACTATGTTTTGGCATGTGTCAGCAGTTGCTAGATTTGGTCCGCTTACCACGATTTCTAATTCTATAGTACTTGGTTTTGATGGCAAATTAGTTTTGGTTCTACGGACCTCCTACTATGGATAAGGTTTTTTTGCTTTTAGATCATTGAATATTGAATACAACTCCAAGAATTTTGAGTTAATTAAAAAATAAAAATAAAACATATTCACTATCATTGCTTGACGTTCGGATATTTGGGTTCGCAATAAAAGTTGCCATGCAAGCACTAAGATTGGGCGACTTAGTATTTTGTGGTGGTTTTTGCGAATGGCTTTATGATATGTAGACTAATAATTTGCAATTAAATGATGTGTAGATGGTATACATTTTTTTTGTGCAGTCATGTGGTTAACCTCTATGGTGTTGATTGGCTTGGGGTTGGACAATGACAATGATGTGGATTTTTTTATTTTTATGGATTTAGTTTGCAAGTTTGGAGAGAGTTTATTATGCATTGTGTCCTATAAAACCGTAGTTGAATACGTTGATTTTTTTAATGCTTAAAAAATGATAAGGGACATTGTTAGCATATACATATATACGTATATGCATGTATACTGATACACACACACACACACACACACACACACACACACATATATATATATATATATATATATATATATATGAATAAAATAGGTGTGGTACTTGATAATTGTCGAACAGTCTCCAGTCGCGTAGTCAATTTTAGATGACTTCCACTAAATTCATGCTTTTCATTTCCTGAAATGAAGTTTGTAGACCTTGATTTTTAAGTCTATAGAGATTCTCTTGAATTTTTTTTAAACAACCTATCCATGCAATTAAGGGTTCATCATAACATTTGAGTTTAGTGTTGGATGGCCTTAATAATTTTCGGTTGGAATAGTCTTAATGATTTTTTCTACTTTCATTCTTATATTTCTTTAACACTCACTTCATAAGGTATACATACTTATGACCGATAACTTAAGCATTTCAGCATAGTACATCTTAGGTTTTCAATATGGAGTTATTCTTTGTGTGTAGTATCATAAGGTTCGTGAAGAATGAGCATTTTTTTAAAATTAATTCAGTAAAATTCAAATTACTACAAATGTTTTTGTTCCAAAGTGTCCCAAACCCCATGACTGACATATAGGTTTACCCATGACCGACAACAAGAAGAGTAGTGAACAAACATATGACTACTTATTTTTGTCACACGCACATAGGCATTCTATAATTGGATGCATCCTAAATCTGTTGTTCATCAATTTTTCGGCTACTTATCTGTCATGGGACTTGCCTAGATATCAGTCATGGGTGCATTATCGGTCATGGGTGTATATACCTTAATCATACATAAATTAGAAGTTGTACCTTGGTTGTAAGAAAAACAGTAGTAAGGGAATCTGGAAAATAGAAAGGAAATAACACAGTGGAACACATCTCTTATTGACACAAAACATAATTGAAAAAGAACATAGTGTAACTCACTTTGCCTCAGTCACCTTATTAAGTTTTAGCTACAGTGATGTGATTTAAGCATCGTAGTTTGCCAATATTTTCTGCAGCCATTTGGTCCCTTATACACCTTCTAAATAACGTTATGATAGAAGGAAGTTTGATTTGTTGGAAGTGAAAGTGGCACGAATTAAGAAGGGCAAAACGTCAGCAACCTTGTCACATGATCCCTGGTTTGCACCGTGTGGTACACACCTTGACCCCAAATCATACAAAAATATTCGATTTCAGTACTTTCACAGGTATTTTGCACTACTTTTGTCCGAACATCAACTTTGCCATCGTAACATGATCTAGTGTTGCCATGATTTAGAGGCAGTAACGATGCATGGCAAGAGTACATTACCTCACTTCCAAATGGCAAGCATTTTTTTTTAATACCATTTCAGAAAGTTCATGCTCATGTGTTGAATCTACTGGTGGTTTCTATGCAACGACGACCAGCACCTGTGTGTGCATTCCTGGCTTTCACAAATTTGTCCTGTTTGAAGAAGATGCAGTAGCCTTTGCAGTGGAGAGCATGAAGCACAACACTAGCTTAGTCAAAGAATCACAGTAGTTATACCATGCAGTTTAGATGCAGTTTGGGCCAAGATTCTGAAGTGAACTTCTACACCATGTTTGCTCTTCATATAATTCACCTGTAATTTAGTCATACGAAGTAGCTTGGTGAACATTGAAGAAGATTGACCAACATCTGGCCTCCAAGTACCCATTGATTTACATCGTGTAAATCTTCCCAAGCTGGTGCTGGAAGGTTTGCCTAGTCCTAGCATGCTTAATTAATAGAATCTCCTCACCATCAACAACTCTATGGTAATGGCTAAGTTGTATTGTCATCTAGTACTGGCCGGTCTTGTCCAGAATATCCTTGGTAGTGTCCTAATTGAAGCTCAAAACACCAACTTCAGCTTCACCTACTTCACTACAAGTGACAGCTTCCTGATGATCGACGATGTCATACACGACGCTGGCAACTCGTCGTTCACGATGAACTCGATGAACCCAGACACCCCGTCAACATCGAATTCACCGTCGCCGTCTAGATGTGGAAGGCTGTTGTACAAAGACAGGGTGAGGGTGAAGACTTGGCATCTGGGGCAGTTGCTTCGTTCCAGACCGCCTTCAGTTTCCAGATCACTGGTCCCAATTACACGATCAGTGGTTCTGGTGGGATCATTCATGGAGACGGACTGGCTTTCTCATTTGTTAGAAGTAATGCCAGTACTACGGTAACGGGAGAGGACGCGGGAGGGTCATTATGCCTTCTAAAATCGGAGAACAATGGCTTGCCTTCCAATCGTCTCTTTGCTATAGAGTTCGACACGTTCCAGAATCTGGGGTTGAACGACTCTAGTGACAGCCATATTGGTGTTGACATCAATAGCATGAACTCGACATGGTCACATAACCTGTGTCCCAATGGGGCCAGCGTCACGAACTGCACGTACCTTTGCAACGGTGGCTACTTCACTACTTGGATTGATTATGACAGTCCTTTGCAGAAGCTTGAAGTGTTCTTTGTTAGCGGTTCATTGTCCAGGAACATCCCAAAACCGGCAAAACCATTGATCGAGGTTAATCTTTCCTTGTCTGATCTCATGGACGAGTACATGTACGTGGGGTTCACTTCAAGTACTGGAGGAGTGACTGAACTTCACCAGATTCAGTCTTGGAGTTTTGATTCGTCTGGCTTGCCAGATGTGGTTCCGGATCCTATTCGCAAGCCCTCATCAAATGGGTCAATTAGAAAGGTACGTGCCGTGCTTGCAGGGTCGATCTCCACTGGGGCTGTTGTAGCATTGCTGGTTGCACTAGGATTATACATTGCCAGGTCTCGAAGATCATTGAGCAGAAGTCGACAAGATAAATTAGTTACTCTCGTAGATCAGAATCTTGTGCCACGAATGTTCACATACAAAGAGCTTCTCAAAGCAACGAAGAACTTCAACAAAAGCGAGTTCCTTGGAAGCGGAGGATTTGGAGCAGTCTACAATGGTCGGCTTTCTTCGGGTGCTCGGGTGGCAGTGAAACGAATGAGGATGGAGGGCAAGCACGAGAAGGAGAGCTTCCAAGCAGAAGTAGCCAGCTTGAGTCACATTCGTCACCGGAATCTGGTGCAACTACGAGGATGGTGCCACGAGGAAGACCAATTGTTGCTTGTATATGAATACATGTGCAACGGTAGCCTGGACAAGTGGCTTTTTTGGGCAAGTGATTCAGACTTGAACGAGGACGAGTTACTGCCCTTGAATTTGCGGCACTCTGTTCTCAGCGGGGTGGCTGCAGCACTCTCTTACTTGCACGAGGAATGCGAGAAGTGTGTGTTGCATCGGGACATCAAGTCTAGCAATGTGCTGCTGGATGGCGATTGGAATGCGTACCTGGGAGACTTTGGGCTTGCCCGTCTGATTGATCACCAGAAGATGGAAAAGACCACTGCCATGGCAGGAACATTTGGGTACATGGCCCCGGAGATTCCCACCACATGGAAAGCAACCAAGGAGTCGGACGTTTACAGCTTTGGCGTGCTGATGCTTGAAGTGATGTGTGGTAGGCGGGCCCTGGAAATGAGTGCTATTGAGCGAGGAGAGGGTGTACTGGTGGACAGGGTATGGCGGGCACACGAGGCAGGCAATATTCTGGAAGTAGCTGATTCAAGGTTATTGGAAGCATTTCCACCTTCAGATCATGAGAGTTCTTCGAGTAAATCTAAGGAATTGGAGACACAAAGATCATCTAAAGAACTTTCGATGCAAGAGGCAACAAGTGCTTTTATCACAAATGATGTGCATGATGTGCATGATGTGAATCCTTCAGCAATTCCTGCCTCAGATAGTGCAATTCAGGATGTAGACCCTCCAGCAGCTAAAGCCCCAGATGTCGCAATGTATGAGGAAGATTCTTCAGCAATTGCGGCCCCAGATGATGCAATGGAAGGGAGAAAATTGATAAGTAATCTACTGCATTTGGGGCTTGTGTGCTGCAACCCCAATCCCGAGAATCGACCATCCATGCGCCTAGTGTCCCAAGTGCTGCAGTCCTCGGAGAACATGGAGCTGTCATTGCCACCCTTACCAGCATGCAAACCTAAGGCCCATTTTGTGGAGATAGGATTTTCCGAAGATATCATGCCTTCATCATCTCAATGGTCGTATGCTTATGGTTTCAATGCCGAAGCCACTGCTGCGCTGGAATCATCCCAAGTTTTAACCATATCCACTCTCCCGTCCTCCAGTGTTTCGCATGAGGAGCGCCTTCACTTGCGAACTGCGATTGCCGAGTAGCCAGACAATTTGCAGATGCAATTGGAGCGTTAAATCAGTGCTCATTGATATGAATTATGTCCTGTATGTATTGAATAAACTGAGCTTTGTAGGACGGCCAATCTTGATTAGACGCTGGAGCAAAATACCGAAGGTGTACTTTGCAACGAGGTGTAGTTCGAATGTCAGACACCAAGGCATCCTGAATTATACGCACGCAGCTTTATTTCTGTGCTCAATCAAAGAGGCGAAACTGCACTTTCATAAACAGAACATGAACATTATCAATTTGCATTGATATCAACGTGCACCTTTCTACTACAGGAAACATTATGATCAACTGCTAGTGAATTCATTATCTGATGGCTTGGTCTGTTAAAAGGAATCCAAGAATATGTCATAAGGCTCACATGTATGTTACATTGGAATTTTATGGAACAGGACAATAGTATGAAGACTTCATTTCTGAACGGGCGCAGAACTACTAACCATGGGTTAAGTTTAAGGCACTCTCTCTGTTATCTCATGACATGATCTTGATGTATTCTATGGTTACAGTACAGCTGCAGACTTGGACAATTCAAATTTTGTGAAATTGTGAACTAGCAAAGACATCACTTGGAACAATGAGCAATTATTTGTTAATTGTCAACAGCGAAATCGAACTCATCTCGAAGAGTCCAAGGGACCAGCCATGAGAGCCTTAAAAAAGAAGTGCATATATCAGTCACAGGGTGCCTAGCTGGGGGGGTTTTCCCGAGAGGAAGAAGAGGCCTTTACAATGCGTGAATGAGACTTTTCCTTATGAATACTGCGAAAAACACACAACACATATGGAAAAAGTCTCGCACTGGGAAAGGGTCCAGGGCACCCTGTGAGTAATGCTTGGTATTACTCGTAGTCGGAATATTGTGCAGAGCTGTCTCACGGAGTCCACTTGCTTAAGGTTGCACGTTCCAATCTTCCGAGCTCCCAATTGTAGAGTTTTTCCAAGGTGGTGCAGACTGACATTGACCTCAGTAAACTTGCTTTGGTTCAGATTGAGAAAATTTGAAAACATATGCGAAGCTCTGGGCTGATAAGCAGGCAAGCCATCCATGGTAAGACTTTCCACTTTCTTGAGGCACAAATCGAGTGCATGTCCTGTTGAGTGCAGCTCCTTCCAACAGCATTTTCAATCTAGTTGTGGAATATTTTTGAGAGAAAGGTTAAGTTGGGTGCAGTCCCGAGACCGGTGAAGCTCGACGAGCTGAGTGAGATCTTCATTAATTTGACCAAGCATCATAACTGCGAAAGCCTTCTTCATCAAGCATACGCTCCTTGAAAGTGTGAATCGCATCCTATCTAGATCTGAGCACCATACAGTTCAACCAACTCCAACATTAGCCCTTACAAAAATGGAAAGAGTGGTTCAAAGATCTGCAAAACTTCGTGCATGTAAGCTCCTTCTACGAAAGAATACTGTAGCCAGTGACTCCCTCATCCTTGAACTTTATTAAGAGAAAAATAGCATAAGATACTTTACCACGACTTGTTCATGCTTACAAGTTATAACCTCTCAGGATTCTCCAGTAGGCTTTACAGTAAACCGTTTGACTGGCAACAAATGTTTACTTGTAAGAAGCAACCACCTTCGTCTCAACATTCGCAATCCCAATTTCACATCCACACTTCAGCCCCGAATTCTCCCCAAAATATTCCCCAATGCAAGAATCCAAACGGATTCCGTAACGCCTCCACCCTTTTCCACTAGATGTCACTCCTGCAAAAGCAGGATTCAGCATCTTCCAGCTCGTCTCTTCTGCCACCTCCCCGAAGCACCCCCACACCACTTTTCCATCATTCCAACTGCACGAGCCGTGGAAACACAGCACTAGCCAGGCTAAAGATAACGCGTCAGAGGACAGTCACCATCTCTCACCTAGTCCCAGTGCTCCAAAATGTAACTGCCATGATCCAGCTCCTCTTTTTTCACCACAGAAAGATTCAGGAATCACCCACCGGCCCAGCTAGCCCAGGTTTCTGCACAACCGTAAATAGATGCTGCAAATGGCCCCACAAATCATTTGCTCGCTGCTTTACCCTACCTCTGAATAATCATATATTTTTTTTCGGTTTAGCACAAAATGAACTTGATAATGATTTTCCAGAATCCACCCCACTGAGGTGGGGCACCTTGAGCGGCCCCCCCAAGGCGTGGGTTTGACATGAGGGGGCCTGTCTGTACGTCTGCCAGAATCAATCCATGACTCCGAGTGCTCCAATCCGGGTTCACGTGCATCGGTGTGGTTGCAGTGCCCCAAATTTGGTGATATCTTGTGTGATCTTCGAGAGCTGATTCAGAGTCTGGTTATTAGTGGGCGTGATGTGCAGTTGTGAGTTAGATGGGGGTGGCATCATGGCAGTTAAAGTTACATTGGAGGAGTTGCTGGGTCGTGGGGGAGGGGTCTGACGTGGCGAGTTGGGTTGGCTGGGGACATGATCTTTGGAATGGGTCAGATGGGGGAAAAGGAGGAGGATATGGACACAATCATGGAGCACAGTCAGAGTCATGCTTCGGTGATGGTTGTGCAGTGTCATTCTATATCAGTTCGGTGTTTTTTTTTTTTTTTCTTTTTCTTTTTGAAGCAAAATTCATTGCAGAGAATAAAAAACAAGCCCTCATCGGGGAAGCCCCAGTTCGGTGTTTTGTGATGTCTGCAGTCAAAAAGGTATTTCTATCTATATTTCTTTACGAGTTAAACGAACAAGACAAACATTGATGGAGTAAAAGCATCTCCACCCCTACGCGGGGTGCTGGACTCGTGAAATGGGGTCTCAAGGGCCCTCGCAGCCTCCCGTGGCTTGCTAAAAAATCCCGCCCCCTCTGCGGTAAAACGCCTGACACTATCTACCTGTATCAAATGGTGATGCTCCACCTCCGCTGCGCCCACGCGACCAACCAACCATATCTCCTACAGATATTGGAAACACCAAAATTAGGACGCACAACAGAGAAGGCGAGTACGTGAAACTCAGGAGCCCGTTAGGTTTTTCAGGAGCCAGCAAGTCATGTGCCGCAGAGGAGAGTCTTGGTGGGTGCTTATTTCCAATCATGGCCCGCAACAAATATTTGCGGCCCAGCGTCGGGGCATGGGTAGAGATGCTCTAAGTAATTGGATATAAAGTTGATATAGATAAGTCTCAGTCACAAGGCGCAGTTGCGGCGTCTTTAACGCAATGAAGGACCTACATCTACACTAACCACAATCAAATCAAGTGGTATAAGTCTATGCGGGAAAAGGCACATGGACACAAAGCATTATAACATCACCAAATCAAAGTGGCATTGGTAGCAAAGTGGACGTTTTTGGCTCCGGCCTAAACGGGGCATGTCGCTTTTTACTAAACACTCTATCAATTCCTTTGATTTTACTTCGAAATTTTGTAAACTAACCAATATCATTTTATTCTTATTTTGGAGGAGTTGGGAGATTGCCGAATAGGCCATTATGTAAAACCGATTTTTTCCATAGTTAAAATGGTATGTAAATTGTTACAATGACATGGTAAGGGGCTATTGTTATCCAAGTGGTCACATGAATTCTAGCCACCGATTTGAGCTCGCAATCCTTATCCTTGTACTCTCCAAACTCTACTTGTTAGATGAATTCTAGCTTTGTAGGTTCTTAGTGGTGGAATTCTTTCACTCTTTTTGAAGGTTTTAGAACTTGGCTTCACTTGGTTTGGAATTTCTAGGCTTGGCACTACATCCTTGTTAGAAATTGTTGGAGGCTGAATATGTATTTGATGAGAAACGAGGTTTGCATGTATAGAGGAGAGATCACAACTCTAATAGTGTGATCTCTAGTCTTGGAGGCTTGACTTTAAGCGCCTTTGCTCAAGATGCTAGAAGCCTTCAAGTTGTAGAGTTGCAGAGTCGCAGATCGAAGTGCGTTGTGCCATTGTTTTTCCGAATAGTATATACTATATGTGGGTTTTGTTGCTTTGTGATGGCTTTGTTGCAGAAGGGTCTTCTTTTTTGCCGGAACTTTTTGAATGGTATTATTTCTAAGATATAGGGTGTCTTAGAATTAGTGAAACAAATTGATCTTTTGGTTAATAGATTTTCATGTGGTGTCCATAATGCCTTAAAGAATTGCATCATTGAGCTTCATTTTGGAGACAATGCCTTGAGAGGTGGATTTTTTGTGTCAATGGATACTTCAATGCCTCCTCTAACAATAGTCACTATTTCTTACAACTTTCTCAATGAAATCCTTCCGACTCCCAACCATTTGACAAATCTCAAGCTCTTCAATAAACGACCATATTCGTTATTTTGAGACAATTTCAGAACTTTGAGACTTTTCGCCTACAATTTCAACAATTGTTTTTAGACAATTTGAATTATTTTTGACTTTCTAATTATAGATTATTCTTGAATCAAGGATAATCTTTCCATAAATAGTCAAAAAGTTTGTGATAAATATAGAATTAACCAAGAAATCAATGTAAAACCTAAAGTCAAGCATTAAATTGAGACTATGAAAAGTCTCAATTTAACAAATATGGTGTTAATAGAGCTTTCAACAGCTCCTTCAAAGGAGTCCACGGCACATTTATAAACTTTGCATCTTTACTGGTGGAAAAATTACGAAGAGGGGTCCATAATCAAATTTCGTGAAACAAGACTTTAAAATGAACAATCACACCGCGTACATCCTATAGGCAACACTAATTACAGAGTGACTACAAATAAATTTTGATGGCCATGAACGCAACGATCATTGGGCATCAAAGCAGAAAAAAATGTCACATTAGGAATAATTGAACACATATGCATGGACTCCGGCCCACAATGACTACCTTTTACCCACTCTCTTTCCAACCCCATATTTTGCATGTTGTGTCAAACTTGACCATAGCTCATCATGTAATGGAAATGTTAGGAGTTTTGATCTTTTGAATAAAAACCATGTTGCTAAAGGCGCTATTCTGCCAATATTATGAATCAATAACAACGTTGTTGCTGTGAGTGAAGAGTTTAGGTTTGCATTTGCATCCGATTAGTTCAATGTTAGGGACAAAAAGTATATGGACTTCATGCCACCAAAATCTAAGCTCGGAGGATATTTGTGCAAGTAAGCATGCTTCCTCGTAAGCAATCTTAAACAAAATATCAACGTTAATCAAGAAGTAGTAGCGCAAGAAATGGAATGCCTTGGAACATTTGTGTCAATCGGATGCTTTGTAGAGGGCCACTTCTTTGCTATGCTATGCAAAAGCAGATTTGGTAGCTTCAAAGACAAGAAGGAGGCAACCTTTCTTTCAAAAGCAAGCTTGGAAAAGGCTTCTTCCTACTTAAGGAAAATAAAGCTAAAATCAATGCAAGAATCTTATCTTTAACCCTATATCATACTAACGAGTTTGTATACATTTCAAAAGAGGATGGCAAACTTCATTCAAACAAAGTGTTAACAACCAGAGGAAGAAGAAGCAAAATCATAGGGATGAAGATATTCACAATGATTACTCTCGTACAAGTCTCATATGAATTCACATGAGTTATACACGAGATTGAAGAAGATATAGGAGAAGTCTCTGGAGCTGACTATGTCAACGAAGGCTTTGAAGACCCTTTTTTACCTTGTTTGGACTCCAAAACAAAATAGGGGCCTTTTGTTGTGGTACACAACACAATTACTAACACTAAATTTACAATTTGTGTTGACTACAACTACTTGTCCATTCATTGTAGATTTTGCTTAAACAAAGAACACTACATTTGAGACTATTCAACCAAATCGAAAGCAAGATGACCTAACAAAGGTCAATTTCAAGATCCATCAAAGCATCAATTACTTCAAAATAAAAATATTGAGAAACCAAAGAAGGCAAGCCATGCGCCACTTGCACGACCTCATTATAACCAATTAGTTAAAAGTGGTTCATTCCTTAGAAGAAAGTCTCATGCTAAATTCATACAACTTAGGAGAAGAAAAGAAAGAAGAGCTTTATAAAGATTAGCAAACCTAAGTGATGTATGCCTTCATTTAGCGGCACTCACCGCCTCACACAGTGAAGGATCACAACAATTCCCATTCAACAACTTGATGGAAACAGAAGCAAGGCCACATGAAGAAGGAAGTGCAAAGGAGGATGACGACCCGATGTCTACCTTCTCACTACTTGTTAAAGTTGGAAATTAAGCACCTCAAATGGGTGAAGGTGAACCATGTGTATCATAGACTCTAACATGATTTGAGTCATTAGAGTCTGATTAGAGTCTAGGCTAGAAAGAAAAAAGTGACTACAATAGCCTCTGCACAACTGGAGCTCTAACAACATCAACACCTTGCTAGCTTCCAAGAGCCCAAGGATTACATTGAGATAGGAGAGTAGAAAAATATACAAGTCGCTTCAAACTTAGTTTCCCACCCATCGTGGGTAAGAGCATCTAAGATGATGTGGTGGAATCTACCAAGCCATAAGAAACACCTAAACCAATGGTATAATTTCTTTTGGAGGTTCTATCTTCACGTAATGAAACTTAAAACCAATGTATTTAGCTCCTATCATCCATGAGCTGGATATTGTGGCAATCTCATACACATGAAAAAGACAAACTATCGGGCTTTTAGAAATATTTGCAATTCCGTGAACCTTATGGTCACAAGCTCTTTGGCTACCATAGTCCCTACCTACAAGCCACCCAAGCTTAATCAAGCAAAGAGGTAGAACAAGTAATAGCCTAGATAGACCACACCAAAAAAAGCATCAACTTCTATGTGCAAAGACAACTTAGTGCTCATAACAACCAAAGTTGTAAACACATGTAATGGACCATATGCCCTCAACTCTCTAATTAGATCAAAAATGAACTTGGTGCTTAAATCCACAATTCCATGAATCCAACAATATTGGCAGCTAAGGCATCCAGAAGGTCTAGAAAGCCCTTTTTGAGCATTGTGCAAGATGTTGGAACTCAAAAGATGAGTAGAACCAATGTGATGATGCACAAAAGGGGAGCCATCTCAAGAAAGTGTTTTCAAACTCAAAGCTAAATTCCATTAGAGACAACTTGAAGAAGAGCTAATGAATGGCCACTTGACATTACAATTATCCACGTTTATTAACTCTCCTAACTCTTTAAGTTGGAGCACTCTCTACCATAGATATGAAGATACTCTTTATAACATATAATGCCAAGGCTTCATTAAAGCCTTGGCTTCATTTAAGTTTGTAAACTACTTAATACAAAACCTTAAGGACCTCGACACGTTGTGCATCAAAGAGCACAAACTGCAAAGTAGAGAACTCTTAGGCTTACGATTTCAGCCATGGCGCTAAGCAAAATTGTTCAAAAAAGAGGCATCAATAGGATCACGGTCATACTCCTAATCTAAAAGACACAAACATGTTTTGAACACGCATATTCATTTCGTCTCAGATACAAGACGTGGTCCATAGCAGTTAAATTGTTCCAAGAAATGCGGCTTAATGGATGGGATTAACTAGCCTTCTACGAGGTGATTTGACAATTCTCAACATCTATACATCTCACACTACCAGTAAGAGAATCTAGCTCTCGCAAAAGCTTAAGCGACACACTTGAACAGATTATATATGAATAGTCTACAAAGAGTGGAATATGGTAGAAACAACACAAGACAAGTATACAACAAATCGCTGCATCCTCTGAAGCTATGAGCAATTACAATATAAGTCTCTAAAGTCTCACTTACACTTGAATAAATACAAATAATTACTAATTTAGACTTGGGACAACCATAGGCAATAGAAAGAAAGGG
This sequence comes from Ceratodon purpureus, assembly GCA_014871385.1. Taxonomy (NCBI): domain Eukaryota; kingdom Viridiplantae; phylum Streptophyta; class Bryopsida; order Pseudoditrichales; family Ditrichaceae; genus Ceratodon; species Ceratodon purpureus. The sequence continues at coordinate 8,784,027 of CM026424.1, read as the reverse complement.
CCCTCGTCCACCTTGTAGTGTTAGCTTGTTTTTTAGCCACACAAGACTTCATCATGCAAGCCATGTTAAGAAATACCACATACACAACGACTGTGGCATATTAAACCATCTACAAGTAACATTTGGGATTGAACTTCAATACAGATAAACCAGTGAGAGGAAATATATGATGAATAGTGTTTAACTCAAGAAGTCCGAGGTAGTCTAAGTAGCAATAGAAAAATGGACTTTGTGCCCCTCTCAATTTAATTTATTTGGCAATTAAAGAGGGTCATTAAGTGGTATAAAAGGCTTTATATTTAACGTGCGAGAGACAAACAAAAGGAAGAGACATAATTTGAAATATAGGTGACCAAAGAAAATTTAGAGGCTTTACAAAATTTACCTTCAAGCCCTATGTAATGATTCCAAAAAGAAAAAATGCCTACTATTTTGTGGATTTGACATGGAACCCTAATGGCTTGAGTTGGCCAAGCTAGCGGCCTTTCATGAACTATATCACTAATTTGGATCGTAAACTACTTAACAAAAGATTTCTATTGCTTTCCGTTGAACACTTGAAATGGCCTACCATCTTGACACTCAACTGTAGATTGAGGTAGAACAACATTTGAACTTGAGTGAAAGCCATGAAAGAAGTCGCTTTCACCTATAAATGTTTAGCATAAAGTAGTGGCGGATAATAAATGGAGAGGGTAGATATGTTGCCAAACTTATCAATGATGCCTTATGTGTACTTTGGGGCTGGTGTAAGTGTAGTTCATAGATTATAGTTTTGTAATCAAGCAAAGAAGCCGTTGAATTATTCCTTGCAAATTTTCAACAATATTGTCAAATAGATCAAAGCAGAGATTTTGGCACATCCGTGATGTGAAAGGAGGTCAAGGAATTTCTCCTCACTCCCTCTCTAAAGAATATCTACCTTCGATTATTGTTTAAAGGCATTACTTTGTAATTTATCTAATTGCTAGTAACAACAAGGTATTTAATCAAGAAAATCGATTGATAGAAAAATGAAAGTAGTTATGTGGAGCTCTTTATTAGAGTATACAAAGTGTACATTGTTTAAAGTATTCAAAACGTCTCACAGGGCCATTGCCATCCATGACTCCCTTTTGGCAAAGTATAACTTCACTTGAAGCTCCTTTAAGAAGTTATGCAAAAGGAATGGCATGAAGATGAGTCTAATTTGGAAGAGTTATAGTATAGATAGCTAGACATGTGTGATGGAATTTCTTGTGGCCTCAGCCGAATATGCTTTGACTTGTGTTATACTTGTTGCAATTAAATAGCGTTTAATCTGTGTGAATAAAAAAAATAATTCGATGAAAACAAAAAAAGGGAGCATAAAAATGAAGAGTGTATTGTTGTATACAATATACTATTATCCAATCTATTAAAAAATGGTCAAAATCCTATCTTTGTTTGAAAAACAAATGAGGTCTTAAGTAAACATATCTAGTAAATGAATTTTGCTTGTTTTCAAAACAATTACATGGAAATTCATTAAATCGGACTTAAACAACCAAGACAATTTAAACTATATTACGGTGTCATATAACACATCATTTCAAGTTTATTCTAATTGAGATTTATGAAAAATTAATAATAATGTGTTTTCAAAAATTACAAATCCATAAAAAACTCAAACAATAGGATTTTTTTTGAGAAAAGAAAAATTTATTCAATAGAGAAATTGGCTTTTAACTTTATATTTTGATCAATTATTTTTTAGGAATGGATGGTATATTGTATACTACAACACATAGGCTTTATTTTTATACTCCCTTTCTTAATTTACATGGAAGTGGCTACCGTAGCACCATAGTAGGTTTATTATTAAATATTTATAAATATAAAAAAAATTAAAAATTATGGAGACATAAATATAAAAATATAATTAATTAATTTTTTGCAATATTTTTTTTTTTTTTAAGCTATTCAAGATCATTTAAACTTATTTTTTGCTAGAAGACGAAATATGAGAAATTCAGTTTTTTAGAAGCAAACCTTATTTTTTCAAAGAAAATAAATATTTGTTTGCTGAGGACGGAACCTGCTATGGTGTTACGGTATTTAATATGAATGTTTGCAAGTATAGAATCAATATTGAACGACAATCTAGCCTTGTACAGTACAGTACCAAGCTACCCATGAATGAGATTCCCGAATCCGCATTGGCCTTCAAGGACAGGCAAATCCTGAGAGAATCACTGGAATATCCCTCCAAGATTCTATTCGCCCTTGCTTGCATTCCGATTTCTTTGGATGTGCCTGCAAACGGCCTTTGACAAGTCTCCGTGTGGAATTTCCAGGTCACAGGCTCCACTCCCAGGTAGTCTCCAGTAACTCAGGCTAATTTCAAATTCTGAGAGGGAACTTATGCTTGCTACAGAATGTAAAAAAATACAGTTTCGGGGCGATGCAAAGAAATGCCTTGGAGAAATGAATGGCTATTTATTGTTGACCATTACAGTTATCACAGGCTACGGTTTATGAAAATGTCGAAATTTTTCGCTATTTCAGTGCAACACAGGGAGAGATCCTGGCTCCCATTCAAGGCAAAAAGAGAGTTCAAAAACTATATTTCTTCAACCACATTGGCAATATAGAAAACCAAGTTCAATTTTCATCCATGAGCATAGATTCACAGGACAACAAGAGTGAAATAGTGGAAATCAGAGTTTTCACTGGATCTCGCAAAACTTGTGGAGATGATGGAAACAATAAAGCCCGGAGTCTAAACCAAGATGCCACACATGCTAGGAATGGCACTAAGCTTTTAGGGAAATCTACAGCTACAAAGAGGAACAGCAGCATCCACGCGAGGAACACTCCTGGAACTCGCTTCAGCCCAACAACTGCAACCAAGAAAATCAAGCAAAACAGAGTGAGAAGCTGCTCTACCGTGACAGTAAAATGCATAACAAGGAAACTAACAAGTCTTTTACCACTGTAATCCTACCGAAATGCCTTAAGCAATCTTGTGCTCTCGAGCATTCTCTGCTATCGAGCTTTAAGTCCCAGTGCATTAAGCAATCTCCAATTGCCTGCATACACGAACATGAGACACACTGGACATCTCAAGTACGCACCGAAATGGCAAAATCCCAAAAAAACAACACGATCAGATCGCTTCTCAGGGGCCAGATTGTTCGCACCTGCAATTCATGCGAATGAAGCCACCGTTCTCAACTTCTCACTGCAGATTCATGCAGTACCGGTGCTTGTTTGCTCGCCATGCCTGGACAGCTTCAGTGTAGGGAAAGTTCTTCAAAGTGTAGAACTTCTGAGTAAACATCTGCACACACAAGGGCAGGTGTTCGCCAAGCTTGTTCCGGAGCTTTCCCTTGATGAACCCAACTGTCGAGAACGCACGCTCATCTTCCACAGACCCTAACACAATGGTCATCGCCATCCTTGCAACCTTGAAATATTCGATGAAAGCATGAACAAGAAGAGCATTTGAGCCCAAAATCTGCCAAAGCTTTGTCATGGGATTGACAGTAAAGGGTGGGGTAAGCACTCCCTTGGAGTTACTCTTCATGGCCATTTTGAACATGGCCATTTGAGAGTCCAGGTCTGCTGAAGAGAGGAGCTGCGTCACCCAATCGCCATCACCTTCTACATTCACGCACGGTTTTGGAGTGCCAAAGAAATCCTTCAGTATGGACAGGTGAGCAGAAAAGCTGCTGTCCACGTTCTCTTGCAGCCAGTATTGCGGGAAGACTATTCCCAGGGAGTCCATGACATGGTTGGCTGGGAAGCGGGTGTCCAATTCCGCAATCAACGCATCAGCAATGTCTGCACAAATGCACAAGGTTATCATCAGACACAATAGCAGAAGCCACTTTTAGGAGGTACAGCTCAGACCGTGAAAAAAATCAGAACATAATGAGAAGTAAGAATTCTACTTCGGCACAGCAGGTCCCTAAGGCACTTTCCTGCAGCTGACAAAGCCGAGAGGGACCTACTACGCATGTAAGACTCTCACAGCAGCTACCATTCGAAGGAAGCATGAAAAACAGAAGTTACAGAACAACGCCAATGGTCAGGAAAACGCATTTGACTCACAAGCATTGCCTAAGAGAATTGATGACCACTTGTCAATACCAAACGAACCCAAAGCACCATGTAATAGTCAGGCACCATCTCGAGGGCAGCTACCATTTGAACAGTGCAGGATAAACAAAAAGGACGAGCCATACTCTAAGGAACCCCGTAAATCCACCCGAAATTGATGAAAGGGACAAGGAGAACAGGGTTAGGAGTTGCAGAAAAACAAAACGATGAAGCACCGGATCTGTACTGAACACCGCTGCTCCAAACCAGCTCAGATTAGATACAGAGGTGAACTGAATTCCACATAACCATGAACAGAAATGATTGAACCCAGAAATCCAGAATTTGCAACCGAGTTCAGAACCTCCGTACATGGGGTCACAATTCAGCAAGCTCAAAAAGATACCAGCAAGATTGTTTGAATTCAGAACGAGCAAGGGAGGATCCATGTCAATCTAGTCGGCCATGCATTCATCTACCGCCCCAACCGATCCCTTCCCGTTCCGTGACAATTTCAAGCGGAAGCATTTCAAGGACAGAGCATGCCATCGACCCTTTGTTATTCCATTTTCCAACTCTGATGGAAGTCCAAAATTCTGCAACAGACACCTACGAATTGACGGCCAAGAGCAGAATCAAACAATTAAGAATGCTGGTCGCCCATCATACTCACTCTCTCTGGCAATACGTCAGGCTCTGCTTAACGAACCCTAACGATGCTCCAACCAAAGCACAGGTTAAATCTCATCTGTGGTTTAGGACTATCCGAGCACACTCACCAAGCGAGATAGCGTTTCTGAACATTGACTAACAACTTTTTCATTTCGAACAACTTTTTCATTTACCAACCAACTTTTTCATTTCGAACATTGACTAACAGATAAGGCATAACAGGGGCCCGAAGCCACTGCCTCCGGGACTGCAGGCACTTGACTCGGGACCGCAGGCACTTGACTCCGGGACCGCAGGCACTTTACAGGGACATCGCAAGAGAGGGTGTCACAAGCTACGGTTCAGAAATCACAAATGCAAAGGGCTGATTAAATATTTACTTACCAGTACATGCAGACTGAACCTTGGCAACCGTTTCTCCAAGCAGAGTCTCCGTGACGTACTGCGACTCTCCTGTGGATGGATTAGTGGCGGTGGCAAACATATTCGTAGACACCTTGGAGCTCTGAAAGCACAAGTGCTCCACACTCTCCTCGGCGCTCAGATCTGGCATCCACCGAAGCATCACAGACTGGGAAGATACAGTCGCAATTCCAGTGAACAAGCTAAACTCATCACCTACGTAACGAGTCTCGGGAGTAACGTACAGGAGCCCAAGGACAATCTGACACTTCTTCACGGCAGCCACAAAATCGCACAGAGCCACATCTCGACTCTGCCCAAATTTCATCAGTGACTGGACAGCCTCGAACAGGGGCAGGATACACGCCATGGAGAGCAGAGTCTCAACATCACACATGAGATGATAGAGAGGGCGTGAGGGGGGGTGGCCATTATAATCTTGGGCCAGCTTAACAATCAACAAGTGATATTCAGAGAGAACACGCTTCAGAGGAGCTAACATTCCAACTCATCGGGTCTTACAATGCTTCAGAATCTTCAACCCTTTCGTTTCCATAATCTCAGCAAGCTTCGTGAATTCCATAGACTTTTTTGGTGACTTCGAAAAGTATGAGTGCAAGGCCGAGAGCAGGCACTCCAACCTGTGAACCAACGGCGTCTTCGAAAGCATCTGCATGGCCAGGTTCGTCTTGTGATTGCTGCAGTGCACAGCCAAGAGAAAAGGGGCGAACTCCCTCTGCAATTGAACTGTCACACCGCCTCTCACACCCTGGAAAACGGCGGCTCCATCCGCACCAAAACAAATCAGTTTCTTTTTTATATGGTCCGGAGAGAGACCGCCGAGGTTGGCCAGGGCATGCAACAACACTTTTGTCAAGTTATCTGACCCTGTTCCCCCCGAAACTTTCTCCAATGTCAGTAAAAGCGGCAGACGCACAAAGTCTTTGACAACGTAGACATGAACTGAAATCCAGGTCTGATTGTCCACGGTCGTCACCTCATCACAAGTCATGGAAAAATACTCACACTCTGCAAGGCAGGACTTCACACGAGACTGCACAACCTCATGCAAACACTCAGCAATACCCCACCCACTAGACACAGACCAATGCTTGAAGGGGACCAAGGGACAGTCAAGGTAAGACAAAACATCACGGTAAGAGGGATAGTCAGTCATGGGGCGGCCAGCAAGGAGCATGTTGAGCACAACCACAAACTGGCACTTCTTCTTCGACCAGTTCATCTCCACAGGTGTATTCAGCTGCTCCAGCACCGTAGCCTTCGTCAAAGCAGCAAACAGCTTCTCGTTCTTGTAGTGCCGGTTGTTCTTGTCTCGCCAGTACTCACCACACTTCACTCCCTGCTCTGCCATATCCTCCGTCGCCTTGTACCAGCCTGCATGCTTATTGCAGTTGTCTCTCTTGCAGCACAGGGTTCTCAGTCGTCCTTCTATTCTTATGCACACAACGCACTTGACAGCAACAACAAACTCTCCCTCCTCCCGATGCTTCTCGGCCCACGGGAAAGAAGCGGCCCAAGAATCCTGCCACTTGCGATTGCGGCAGGGGTCGGCCTTCTTCTTCCGGCCCTTTGTTTTTCTCTGCCCCTTCTTGCCGCCACTAGACTCTGGAGAAACGCACTGCGGGTCAGACCGCGTGCCTTTCCCTGCAGGCCCATTCAGAAGGACCTCCTTCCCGGGACGCCGCGGAGGGGTTGCAAATGAGGCTCCACTCTCTGCAGGTTGCGGGCACCCTCTCCCTTCACAAACACACAAGAAAACCGTGAGCATTTAGGAATGACAGAGACAACTCAAAGACTTTTAGAAGACGAAGAATGGTTATGGACAGTCTTTTATCTTAACAGCTGCGCCTGCTGAAAAGCGAATCAACTCAGTTGACAAAAAAAAACTAATGCAAATTAAATCATGCTCCTTTCGAAGATCACCAATGTTACGGCTAAATTATGGAGGTACAAAGCTTAAGCCCTGCACAAGACTGCACAAGCAATACCTAAAAACCTAGATCTGACACGGGACTGAACAACGTTGAAGCCTGCGGTTCAAAACAATTAACAGGACTACTATTCGGGTGTCAATACTTGAGATAAACCCGAGAAGGTTTCTCTAAAATCCGAGAAACGCATGCTGAAAATGTATTCTGCAATATCAGACTGGCTTCAGTAGACCATTGACAGATAAAAAAATTTAAACCAAGAAGTACACTACAAAAATTCACAACTTCGACATGAGAAAATAAGCAGACTGATTAGCATCCGGACTTGTGATATAGAATATTTGTGAATAACCAGACTTTGGTTTAAAAAATAACCAGACTTTGGCACAAGAAAGGGCAATCAAACGAGAGACTCGATGTGTAACATACCATTCCTGTTCAAAGTATGATGTGCATTCCCTACTCTGTTCTGGCCCATGCGAAGCTTGCAACATAATCAAAAATAAAAACCAATAACAACCAAAAATAATGAAGAATCAGAACGAACATATACCAAACAGCAATAAAACTGACAAATAAAAAGCTTAACATAACTATACAGTGACACCTCTAATAAGCACAAACAAAGATATCACGAAATTGTGGAACACTCACCAGTCTCACCGAGCACCTCCAAGCTCAGGCTCCCTGCGCTTTGAGAAAAGCGAGCAGATCTGCGAAGGCCCTTCTCAGGCAGTTCCGGAGTGAGAGTCCCACCCCCCCCCCTCCAAAGGCAGAGCACTCACCACGCTCCATAACGACAACATCTCCGCTTGCAGAGAGCTCCGTCAGTGCCCGGGCTGCCGAATCTTCCAACTGCAGGGGTGCATCTCGTGCATTGGCATTCCGAGGAGTCAGGAAGAAATCAGCCCGTGTTTGTTGCACAATCTTCGTCTGCCGCATTGACCTCACACCCTTCACAACAATCAAGCTTCTCTTCGGCCCCATGCTGCACACAACCACAGCTCGCAATCCGACACACATGCACCAGAAAAATAACGATAGTTAGACTCTAATTCTCCTCTACTGGTAACAGATCAGGGAGATCACTCAGATAAAATCGCCCATTCGTAAAGGTCTGTGTGACATTGGAATAACGCACATTCACACGAACCCTAATAAAAGCCCGAGCCTTTGCAAAACAAGCACCAAGAACCAGCAAGACAACTGTCACAATCAAAGCAAGAAGCATCGAAGGAGACGGCATCACAAGACCCTAAACTGAATCGCAGAATTGTGTGACAAACAGCTCGCAGGTCCGGGTTTAAAAACAAACTTGAGCGCTCCCAGCCGCCATCGCCATGCACTCCAGTACCCTCCAAATTAAAACCTACATCACGATTCATTACTCTCAATCTCAGAAATCCGAATTCAAATCCAGCAATATCTAATTAGAAAACCCCAAAACTTAAAACCCTAACCTAATTTTCACACCATCTGCCATGAGTAGGAGAGGCGCGAAGCAGGCTCCTTGGGAACCTAAACCCATAATACATTTCCAGAAATTCGTGAAACACAAAGCACACATATAACAAAGCACAGTGCACACAGCGAAAGCAGCGAGCACTCAATAGCCAGGCTAGCCAGCACACAAATGCATAAATCAAGTTATCAACCCTAAATCACAAAAACCACAAAAGGAACTCATTAACCAAGCAATGACCCCAAAGATCACACTCACACAGCAGTTGCCTCCATTTCCTTCCTCTCCCCCACCTCGCATTTACAGCAAGAAGATTGTGGGATCACAGAGTACAACTTCCGAGAGCACTTCCCACAAGTCGCAAACCCTCAGGTGACACATTGCAGAATGAGATCGGATCATCGGAGTCAGGAAGAAATGCAGGATGCGGAGTTCAACTAACAAGGCTAGAAGCTACAATGGTGTGAAATGTCGAAGGCGAGGGGGGGTTTATCATCAGATGAGCCCAGGCTAACTTTGGGGGACAGGGGGGAGACGCGTGGGCTTCACGCTGAAGATGGGGGTTCGAAACTTGGCGCGCCCCCTTCGATGTATCATCGAAATTCAAATGGATGTGGCTAATTATTGCGAATGCAATTCGCAATCATCCACCCTAGTTGGGCTCCCTCGTTGGGTGCAGACTTAGCTGGCAGGCTACGAGAGCCTTCATGAGCACGGTTTCTGGCGATTTCCCCAAATTTTTTTTTTAATTTCCTTTAATTCAATTAGCCAGTGATTTATCTTTGTAGCAATTGGGCTATTTATAGCTGAAAAAAAAATCACTGATCAGGAGGCTCAAGCCTCAGATGCTCTTTGGTTAAAAAGTTAAAAAAGTAAGAGAATTTTAAAAAATTAGAAAAATTAAATAAAAAATCAAATAAAACTATGAAAGAAAAAATAAATTATAAACATCAGTCAACTGGCATGCAAAATTATTCAGGTGCACAAAGACCGTGGATACTTTCATATCCTGAACTTCACAACTCACACGAAGTTTTAGAAAACGAAGTGCCCTAACAGACAGACAACATGGAGTGAGGCAATGAGCAGGGACAACAGGGAGCTAATTACGGATTGCCACACTGATTTTACAAAAGAATGGGTTGATATTCAAAGCTTTCAACTAAAAACCGAAATAATATATGTGATACTTGGGTGATACCTACACAATACTCAGACAATAATCCAATGGATTGGTAGTTGAGACAATGGGTTGTTTACAGAGAATATTATAGGATAATTACGGATTACTGTAATGTAGTCCTACGAGCGTTTTTCGGAGGGGCAGGGTTGATGAGCCCTTAATTTTTGGTTTTTTATTTTAAAATTCCCAAGGGTAGCCTCCTCGAGTATTTTGGGGCCGCAGGTGCCATTTTTGAAATAAAAATTACCAAAAATGGCCTTGGGGGGGTCCAAAATCAAATTTCAGGGTTTTTGGAAGAAAAAAGCCAACCAATGGGAGTGGCTCCTAAAAACGCTCGTAGAACTAAAATACTGGGATCCGATAATTACCGGCGTGCTGGAGTGAGGATGAACGAACTTGGCATCGTCGGGGAGATTCTGGGGAGGAATCGACATGGGCCATGGCTTTGCAATGATCAATATGCCTTGCTTGCAGATTTGGTGCTGCTGGGCTCTCTCGCTCTCTCTCTCTCAGTGAAATTTGTGCCCCAATCTGAAGACGTGAGTGAAATATGGCCTTGCCTGCAGCTGCAAGTCATGATTGTCAGATTCTTGCGGAATGCCACCTCATCACTGAATGCAAATTGCAGAGTTCTGGATTGTCCTCTTGCCAATGGTCTTTGGAGCTCCACAAACAGTTGAATAAAATTCAATTAGATTCTGAAGCTTAAAACTACAATTTTAAAACATTGGTACTTGAACAAAAATTTGATATTACATTTTAACCCCTAATTGGCCAAAGTCCTAGAATGGGCGTTTTTGAAATTTGGGCAGGTTCCTAAGAATTCAAATTTACTTGAATTTTTTTGAAATTTCTTGTGGAAAAAGGTTTTTTCAAAAGGTTTATGGGGATATTTTTTTTATTTTTTTTGGATGAAGTGAGCAAAAGTTATGCTCCTCTGAGCATAAAACGCCCTTCCACGGGCAGGCTCTCAGCCACTGTGAATGCAGCAATTTCTGCCCGAAACTGCCCAAAACTGCCCAAAACTGCCAAAATCTGCCAAAATCTGCCTAAAGACGAAACTTTGAAATTCCACCAAAAATCGAGATTTTATTTTTTTCCAAAAATGAAAATTTCTATATGTAGAAGAGCCACTAGAGCATGTTTCCACGGTTTGGATTTTCAATCCAAGAATGTTTCATATGCTATTTTTATTGTAAAAAAACAGCCTTTGTATGTGAATTTCAGCATACCCCCTTGTGGAAATTGATGATTTTCTCAAGGTTCTACACCTTGCATGGGTATGAGATTTTGTGGACATGTACCTAACTCACCTAGGAACAAGAAACTAAAGAAACGCCATCCAAATCTACTAAAAAAAAATGGTTTTTTTGGACCCCAAAATACTGTTGTCCTCTTTTTGCAGGGTAAAAAAAACTTTTTTTTCAACTTTGAATGTTATGATCTCTCAAATGGTACGGAATGAGAGTGTGAGATTTGACATGCACATAGACATGGAAGTTAGATACAAGATCTTACGGTTGGAAATACCAAAATTGGTTTCAATTTTGCACTATCCAGCTTGCTTTCAAAAGGGACTATTTGGTGGCAGTTTTGAGCAAAAACATCCTTGGCCAATTAGGGGTTAATAGAGACTAAGATTTTTAATTTAAATTTAAAATAAATTTTCCTTTTTCTAGCAGGGAACGAATGATGCACCAGAACGTTTTGAATCATTAAGAGAAAGTACCAGCTTCAGTGAGTGTGTGTTTTTAATTTTTAATTTATAAATAATTTGATACTAGACATCTCTGACCCAATGTTTGATTTTTTATTTTTTTTTAATTTAAATTTAAAAAAAAATTATGTTGATGATTTGGATGAGTTTGTTGGCAGCTATGAATATATCGAATATTATTCAGTTTGAGCATACATTACAGTAACCGACAGAGAGTATCCAGAATGTCCAAAAACAGTAAAGAAAAATGACAAAAGCAGAATTTCGAAATGCCACTGCGCACTTGAAATTTGTTGAATGAAGTTGTTAAAACATACAAAAACTCTAAAACATGGAAATCTCATTCACACAATCTTATGAATGACTTCTTTTAGAAGATGTACAAAAAGATGGGCTCATAAAATCTTATTAATTGAAAAAAATACCACCTACTTCTAGATATAAACTAATAAATATCAAGATTATGACAATCTTTTCATGCACAAGTGTTTTTTAACTTTAAAAAAACACTATGAGTGGGCTTCAAGGATTGGCACTAGTACGTGTCATTCAGGTCAATCTCGTTTGATATTAGAAACCTTCTCCAACATGTAATATGGACTGCGTAAGCACAGTATATTTTATAATGTGATTTCTTGTTGTGTGGACCTTGTTAGGCTTCCCATGACAGTAGAGATTTGGACTTTAGAATATGAGGCTGAACGGCATTCCAAGCAGAGAAGATGAAGAGTTATCATAGAATTGTTTCATTTGAATCACTGACTGATTGTTGCTCAATCCCACAAAACAGCCAAGAAATTTGGCCCTTGCTAAAAGAGCTTGAGATTGGCCAGTTGGGCCTTTTGACAGCTGACAGAAATAAGTCGGCTGCTCTGGGGCTTCCTTCAAAGGCCCACACCCTTTGATGTATGTTACTTGAAGCTTGTACTTGGAATTGGTCGGCCAATAAGCCAACAGTTTGTTGTGCAGAGGTTTGAAGGGTATGTGATGGCAAACTCAAGGAGTCCAAAGCTTCATAAATTGTCAAATTTACCTCCAACATGACTTGTGCGACAAGAGATGGAGCATCTCCTGTAAGAGCGAACTGGTGGGCCACTGTGCCATCCGTACACATGACAAAGTCTCTAACAGAAGTTGTACACACAACGGAGTATTCAGCTACTGTAATGGTTTTGAGGCCAACCAAGCACGTCAACCATTACATGGCCCCAGCTTTCAACTAGTGTTGATCAAATTGGGTAGAATGAAGTTTAAAAGGCTTGGTATTGCATATGGAAATCATGACCTAAAGGAATTGTCTCTACTAGGTACGTACCTAGTACCAACAGTTAAATCATTTATTGTGACCATTTTCTACTAATGTTGATAGATGTTTGCTGTACTAGGCCAGATATTTTGCTTAGTGGCATGTAGAGCACATGGACCCGAGTAGCATCTGGATAAGCACAATATGTAACTACACCCACAACTGAAGGCAAAATTGAATGGTTTTTCAGCTTTGCACCCATGCTCCCATACCAACCCTGAACTATTGGGCAATATTCAATGTATTCTAAATCCTGATAAACACCAATACTCCAATGGCCAGGCTCTGTGAATTATTGGTTCCTCTCTTGCAACAAAACAATTTTAGTGCACTTAGGGCTGCTTTCCACACACGTGTTAATTTTATGACCTTGTTCTTATTAAAAATTTCTCAGAGGTCAAAATTTAAAGAGTTGCATGTAACAAAATATATGATTAAATTTCCAACTCAGTTCTCAATATTACTTAACCCTTTAGTGCATGATTTCGCAAAAAAATTCCAAATCGGACATGAGTAAGGCCCCCAAATACCAGGAAATACGGTCCGATGGTACAAAAGAAATGGTCGGGGGAGGGCAAAAGATGAGTTGCGTACGTAGAGTGGGCGTGGAACTGGAGCTTTTGTGAGCAATTTGGAAACCATCGTTCACAAGGAGAGGATGAAACGCTTTAGTGGTCGTTGAGAACGTGAGTCCCCCATAACTGCCCATTCCTGAGCCGAGTGGACCCGGGTCCTGAGCTCGCATCGGGGCTCACCCTCCTCCTCTGGAAACCCTCCTACGTTGGGGTTTAGTCGTGCCATACTTGGACTGGGGTTTCGCAGGTATCTAAGAGACTAGGAATTGTCGTGATCGAGGCGAGTGGCAATTAATTGTGGTTGCGTGTGGATTTCGAAGGCCGCAGGTTAGTACCATACGAGGACCTCCGAACCATCGTCATCTCTTTTCTATACCCGGCGAACCCCCCTTACACGTACTGCTATGTCCAAAAAAATTCCCATGTACCACTTGGCATGCATTTCGCTCGTATGTTGATCTCGGCAGTGTTTCACCCACATTGCGTACTGATCCATTGAACACTCCCCTTCCGTGTTCATCTTCTCCAGGTCCGGGCCGTGTTAGAAGAGGCCGGTGAATTGCGCTTTCTCCCGAAGGTGGCTGAGGGATGAATATGCGACCTTCACAGCGAAAGGGACATACCTAGGTTTTTGCCGTATAGAAGAGCGGGTTTTCTTTTTGTTGGTGTGGACGGAGTTATGGTTTGCCCCCCAACCGTTTTTCCTCCTTCAGGTTCCGCTGAAGGTGACTTCGCCATCCAACTGCTGCAGCAAGAGGTCATGGCCCGGGTTCCCCCCTTGAGCCCGTCCTGTTCCCCCAGCGCTCGTCCCGTGGCTTACTGGTCGCTCCCAAGCAGGCGTCGGGTCGGATGGTCGCTCCCTATGAGCGGAGGAATTGTACCTCAGGTCTCTCGTGGAAAGATGGCACATGTGTCTTCCCTTCACTGGTGAGAGCTCCAGCGTGAAGGAAATGTATGCGTAGAGAACCCTGTACCGCAACTGATTTGTATTTTGCTAGTTTCTGAGGAATTTGCGGGGAGAGACATGGATTTGCATAGATGGATTCGTTTTTAGCATGTTCAAGAGCATTGTGACCGTCCCGATTTCCGACTCTCTCTACCTGGGATGCTGTAATCAGGCTCCAAATTCCGGAGCTCAACCGTACATTCCAAGCTATCCCCGGCACTAAGAATTGAATAACATTTACCAAAAAAATATATTTAGAGTCCCTTTTATTGCAGTCGCACCTTCTGTGAGTTAGCTTCGCCGTCCAATGCCCCCCATGATTTTTACATTTTTCCTCACATGTGCATTTCGAGAATCCAGCGTCACCTCTTAACCGTATGGCAGTTTTTGCCTACCATTTGACGCTCAAATACACATCCTTTTCTCTCAATATTCATGCAATCACTGCCTACATTTGCAACCATCTGCAAGAATCTTCAGTTAGGAACAACTTCAACCGATCAGATTTACAAAAGCACTTCACTCTCCGATGGCACAAGTCAATTCAGACGCAGGGGTCACGAAAAACCACTTTCTTCCAGAAACGTCCCGGGCACTAAAGGGTTAAAGCAAACCAATTTGATAATTTTGTAACTTTTAGAATAAAATCCACCATAGTCATCACTTTTTTGTTAGAGGGAACCAAAGTGATTCATCTTCTTGAGAACTCATTGCCATTAAGGGAAAGACACCCATTCTTGATTGGGCACTTACTTATTATCATTATAATTTTCCATTTCAGAACTATATAGGATTACCATGGTAGGAGCACCATAGTCAAAGTTTTAGTATGATGGTGGTTGGAAATATACCCGCCGACATTTCCACTATAAGTGATTTTGAGTTTTTTCATTTAAAACATTTATGACTATTTCAATATTGGGAATAAAATATCAAACCTTTTACATTCAACAAAAACCTTATACTTTAATATGGTAAATATCCTCTTTAAATTACATGCCTCAAATACATACACTAGAAACATTAAATGGCTGAAGGTAGAGATGGGTATTCCCGTCAGGATTCTGATTCCGTGGCCTATTAGTGCACCAATATCTAAGCAGACATCACCTTACTACTACACTCAGCAGATTGTATAACAACCTATCATGTTCTCCACGCAAGAATCTTTGTATTGCATATACCTACTCACAGAAATAGTGGTCCACAATGTTGCACTTCAAATATTCATGAAAAATTGATAAATTTCAAAAAAATTAAAAAAAAATCAGATTTGTGATTTTCGACCTAACTTCTATTTGTGTAAATTTTATCCCCATAGTTTTCTCAATCCCATATATGCTGAATGGCTTAAACTGACAGGAATACCCATCTCTACCTTATTGTAGGTTTCTCCACCTTAACCATGACATCGTACAAAAAATGATGAAACTTGTATTGGTCCTGCACATTGTAGACTGGCCAGCATTTCCTCTTTCCCCAAGTCAAGTGTTGATTCCAACCAATTCACGGAGAAGGTAGTGGAGAAGGTCACAGTCTACAAAGAAGGAACTTGTGAAGACCTCCACTTGGAGGCACAGCTCATTGGGGGAGTTGTTGGCAACTTTGGCTGTTATCAATGACCCACCATCAGTGCTCCTACATCATCTCAACATAATCAAGTGGCACTTTCTGAGCTTTTACACTAAAACTTGGTGTCAAACATGCAGCCAGTTGCTTGGATTCCATGTCTGGCAGTCAACTGGGTGCTAATCAAAAACCTCAGCCCAGGGCCTTTCAAGGAAATGCAAGCAGGACCTGGTGTAGCTTACCAAACTGCAAGTGGATGCATGGGATAGCATAAACATAAACTGGGGGTCCGTCTGCATTCTGGACTTCCGCTTTAAACATAACCAACTCAACCCGTGCATGCCCAGAACTCCAATTTTTTGGCGTGATTACCTATTACTACTCTTAAATCTATACTAGTTCATGGCTATCCTTTCAAATTTTTATGTAATTTTTTTCACAACTAATATCCCCAAAACATTTTTGCTTACAAAAAAAGTGATAAAAATAGTAAGCATGTTGTGTATTTGGATCTTTAAGATTATTTATCAAACCTTTACTATTTAAGCTATGAAAATGATCTTTATCACGTTTGAACTTAACTAAACAAATGAACTTCACAAAGTCCAATTTTCAATTCATTTGGAAACTTTGATTTTTCATAATCAAACGAGAATCAAACATCTTTATGCAAATAACTTGAATCTCTATTACTATGGACAAAAATATTTACAAAATTAAGGTTAGTGGTTTATTTCCATTCACAATAATGTTCTCCATGAGATCTTACATCTGTAATAAAAAATTCATAATTCTACAACACCTACTAAAATTGAAATAAATTCCCTTCTAAATCGCTTCAAAAATTTATTTAAAAATAATATCACCTAAATCTAATACATGTACAAGGCTGGATTTTCTTTTATTATTATTATTATTATTATTATTATTATTTTGAATTTTGAATTTTGAATTTACTATTATTTTTATTTTAAAATAATTTCACCAAAATCTAATACATGTACAAGGCTGGATTTTCCTCCTTTTTGTTTCAATAATAAGATAAAGTGCAAAATGCACAGCTTCACAGCTCCCGTCATTTAGGCCCTAAACTCCGTCCAAGATTCTCAAAGATTTCTCCGCATCAAACGTACATCTCCCCAGATAATGTCGGTTTCTGGTTACTGTAACGGTTTTGAAACTCCAGTCAAACCACCCCGAAGAATGCTGACGTGGACAACGCGCACTCAAAATGACGATGACTGGACTCCAAATGCACCGATAGGCAGCCGAAGAATGATGACGTGGACAATCGGAATAACGATGACTGGACTCCACTCCATTTTCGGAGGCGTGAATTCGAAAGCCAAAACCGGGGGGAAAATTGGCAAAAGGAAAATTCGCCAGGGTGAGCATCATCATCATCATCATGATCGCCATCCGCTTCCCATCCACGGCGGCTTCATGATTGGCGAATGATTGTGGCCGGAGGATGCGTGGCCTTTTCCATCGTGCGGGGGCTCTGCCAGCCTCGACCCAAGGTGCATGCGAAGCGTGGGGAGTCTGGGGACTCGGGACTTGGTGTGAAAAAGAGGACGACGACTCAGACGCCAGGCTTCGTATTCGTAGCTAGGGACGGAACCGAATGGCCGGCAGGAACAGGAATTGACTCACTCGAGTCACTCACTCTCTCGCCTGGGCGATGAAGACGACAAGCCAACTCGCAGTCACTTGCGTGTGGACGTGACCGATCGCGGTACAACCAGTCACGGGAACGAGCATCAATTGGTACTTCCGCCGTGTGCCGGGACGTGGAGCCCCGAGCGCGCAACAAGTGCACTCTCGCACAACCGGAACCGGGACAATTCGGAGGTCGAAATCCGACAAGCTGAATCTTCGCCGGGGAAAGCAGAATGAATGCAGGTGGAGGTGCGGTGAAAATCGATTGAAATGAAGCTCGCATCGTGGTTTATGTTTAAGATGGATAAATTCTTGATTCATGTCAGCTTTTGTTGATAAAGTTGGAGGAACACTTCTCGGTCGCAGTGGCTTATTTCGTTGCGCTATTTCGTTGCGCTACCAGTGTATTATATATACGAGACAGAGAATGGCGTACCTGAGGTGAGGTGTGAGGGATGATCATGGCTGGCGTGGGAGAGGAGGGGACGGGAGAGGCGGAGATTGGCGGGGGTTGAGTTGGAGGATCGGCATCTGCGGCGGCATCTCCACGAGGACGGGCTCACGCGTGCACGGGGGGGACGCGGGAGAGCTTACCTGGCTGGGGGACGGGAGGATACCGTGTGGCGTACATTCGGCACCGATTCCTGGACGGCGCTGCGAATCAATTCGCTGCGGATTCGGCCAATCGGCATTGGTTTTGCGTCTATTATCCAGAAAAACATTCTTTCGTGCATTTTTAGCCCGGGCTGGGAGTCCCTGAGGTCATTATTGCCAACTCGCTAAGGGAACGGCTCAGGCCGACTCATCGCGGACTCGGGGATCGCGACTGGATGTTTTTGTTTATTTATTTTTATTTCGGGCGCTATAACTAACTGTCTTGGACGGCTCAGAGGAAGCTCATCTTTGACGCGATCGCCGCATCCTGGAGGCTCGGCCCCAGACCGCTCGGGAGGGGGTTGGTTGTTTCTTGCTCAGGGAGCTAGCTTGCGCGGTGTTCCCGGTGGTGTTGGATCATTTGAAGCAATGCTCAGCGCGGCGTAGTTGCATAAGGTTCTCGCGCCTGGATATTCGTGGAATGCGCGACCTCGAGCAAGCTGCAGGCGTATCGGGAACATTTTCTTGATTCCGAACCTTCCTCATGTTGTCGTTCTTTTCTGCTGCTGGAACGCGGACGATCGAGTTCAAGCGTCTGCCGTTACTCTCAGCAGTTAGTTCCAAGTAAGGCTTTCTTCTGTCCTTCATATCTCATTCCACCGACCTGGACGGGTTTCTTGAATCTGTCTTGAAACTGCACAATCTGAAACTGTGTAGCGCGGAACCGAACAGCTTGAAACTGTACAGATTTAAGCGTGAGCGATCGGTGATACGTGTTGTTGACTTATTTTTATTTCTGGACAAGGACGATAAGCTTGCACCGTCAGGCTTTAGTTCAGTCTAGGTCGTCTGTAGGTGAGTGCAGTAATTAGAATTAGTACAAACGAAAACGCGTTTGCATGTTTTGATTGAACCGTGTCAAGGCTCATCAGGATTCGTTTCTGTTGGATCCCTGAGTTTCGTTGGACTTCATGTGTGCGTTTTCAGTCGCTTAAGCTTAGAGGTTCTCTAGTATGCCCAGCGGAATGCGCCAAAACCTGCAGAGATTAATCTGTGATGAATCACGAGGGAGTGTGAATGGTAGATAGTGAACAGCTAACCCTAGCTCATTACTGACCGAAATTTGCTGGCACCGGGCTAAGTTCCAAGCGCCAAGTACATTTATGTGTAGGTTTTTACAGAGTCTCACTGCCGGTGGGATGAACGGCGGCATTGTGTGATTACCAAGCCTCTCGTACGTATCCTTGTCGTGAGCCTGCCATTTAGAAGGTGCTACGGTTTTGATTAGCCAGTTGAGTGAGGCCATTAGTATGATCCTGTTACCTCCACGCTTCGCTGCAAGGATAACTTCACAATTCTTATTCCGAGTTGTTGATACAGTTCCATTTGCAGTCAGGAGACAACTTCCGAAGGAGTGAAGTGGAGTAGTTGGTCCTTTGGAACTTCAAGATTTACGGAACAATTTGCTGACTGTGAACGTTTCTCAGACCAGTGATGTATAAGTATTGCCCTAGGAACTATTCATTCCGTGTGTGATTATCGTAAGTTCATGATCGCTGTTGATCTTCTAGATACCTTGTCAGTAGGTTCAGACAGTATTGTCCCTTGAGTAGAATAGTGTGACAGGTAATCGTAAGTTTGCTACAACGCTACAACTTTACGCTGGGAAACGAGAATGCTGAAGCAATTACTGCATGCGACAAATGATTAGAATCTTTTCCACAACATTCATTCACGTAATTCACTTAGAGCGACCACGTGCATGACATGCATGTTTTTTGTGCAGAGTTCGTTTGCAGAAGGTCAGTTATAAGCGTGAAAACGTGAACTTCCGCATGACATTAAGTACCTGACTCGTTCTTAGTGTCGAATACTGTCTAGACAGCAGTGTCTCTACAAGTAGCTACAATGGTTAGATCTTTCGAACTCATGCAAGCAGTCTTGATTGCATAGTTTATTGTTTTCGACTATGAAGTTCGGAGAGCAAGTCTTTTACTTTTCTACCGGTTACGTTCGAGCCAATGAGTTAAGCAATCACGAATTTCAGATATACTGAGGAATCCAGGATAGTATTCTTGTCCAGGCATCATTACTGAAACTAGTGTTATATATTGTTTACTGATGCTTTTGGAGGTCCAATAGAATTTTCATAGTTGCCAATAATTTTGTTCGCAGGTTCTTTCGGTTTCCCGCATGGGTTGTCAAAGGAGAGGTCTGTATTGACACCGCTGGTATCTGAATCGAGGCTGAATTTCTGATGTATTCAACTCAAACTGGTCCGCGCTTTCAAGATTGCTGAGAAAGAAGAAATATTGACTTGATCGTCTCAATGGATCCAGCATCGGAAATAGTTATGAGCGGGCCATTTGATGCAAGTGGCAAGACGGGCTCGACTGAAGTCAATGAGGCTACATTGTTGGAAGATTTTCTTTCAATTCCAAGTATTGAGAAAGCGTGGACCAGTTCATCATGGAGAGGTACAAAGCTCGAAAACTTTTAGTGATATGTGCCCTACGATTCTGTATGCTTTGTTAGTGAATATACCATTAATAGGACATTACATCAGAGGTTTTCGAGTTTTCCTGGAGTGACTTAATTTCTACTCCTGATTGTCTATGTCCGGTTACCCAATGTGGAGAGCACGTCATTGACCTCTGAGTGAGGTGGCAATTTCGTAGGCAGTATAAAGACTACGATCTTACGTGCTTACCCTTGTCTTCTATTCTTAGTTATGGAATATTCACTTAGTCACTTGACCCCACGCAGAGTACGAATCTTGTCAATATCTACGACGCGATTTATTTTCTTGAACTCATTGATACTTCTATGAGGCCTTAGACATTGTGATGTTTTTTATGTGAACGCACAGGAGACGATGGTTTTGACGTGATAGTGGAGATGAGCCAGGTCAATCTCTCAGCCAATGCGAGACGCACATTCATGTCAACGGTTTTTATTCCTCACATGAAATCAGGGATAATCACAAACTGCCGCTGGGCACCATTCCCGTTTGAGCTCTGTGGGGCTTCCCTTGTTGTTCCTTCGCCTTCAGGGGAGAGATTACTGATAGTTCGTAACAACGATGCAAAGACTGTAGCAAGCCAGGCAAAGCTTGAGATTTGGGGTCAAGGACAGCTTCTCAAAGAAATGCATGTTCCTGCATCGGTGCATGGGTCCGTGTACTCTGATGAGTGGTACGTTATTTTATTCTCATAATTGTTTCTTCAAAGATTACTGAACATCTCCTTGTCTCAAAGTTAAACTTCATTCCGTGCAAGTACTGCATTGTCACCAAATCATTTTCCATTGTGTTCACATTTGGAATGATCGTGCTGGTCTAAACTTATGGCTGTAATCATGCTTAATTGAATGTGAAATTTATGCCAATTGGTTAATTTGTGGTTCCTACTGACTTAGACGTGAACTTCTGGAAACGTATCACAGGTTTCAAGGCGTTTCATGGAGCGAAAATGAGGATTACATTGCGTACGTAGCAGAGGAACCCGCAAAGCCAAAACCAGTTTTTGGCCAAAATTTTGTATCTTCGAATCAAAGTGACACTGAGATTCTTGGAGCAGGAACTTGGGAAGGACAAGGGGACTGGATGGAAGACTGGGGAGAGACATACACAGGAAAGAGAAGGCCTGTCATTTTTGTAGCAAATGTCGAAAGGTACATTGATTCCTTTTTAAACGTGTTAGAGACTAGAGAACCAGTGCATGGCGCTGAGTTTAAAACATTGATTATGGAGACAACAAAGAGTTTGAAAGTTCCACGACATTGTCCTCCTCTGGCCGGCCACTTGTGGCTGGCCCGGTCTGTATTTTGGTTCCTTTTCAATGAATCTTCGTTTATTTGTTTCAATTTTTTTTAAATAAATTCCACGACCTTAATGTACTGAGCTCTATTTTTGCCAATGTGGACATCAAATCCGTTAAGGAATACTTTCATCAAATTTTGCTGATATTATCTTAAATCTCAGTGGCGCTGTGCAGACTGTTGAAGGAATCCCTAAGGATGTGAGTGCTGGTCAAGTTGTGTGGGCTCCGCGAACGCCTTCTAGTCATCTTGCAGAAAAAGGAACGCAAGCTCTCGTGTTTGTCGGTTGGTCATCTTTCTCTTCTAATTTCAGCACCCCAAGAAAGCTTGGAATGGTGTATTGTCAAAACAAGCCCTGCTATCTTTACGCAGTTGAGGCTCCAGTTCCTGAAAGGTGTACTATCTCGGACTTATTTATTCTGGTTTTGGAAGTGCTCAACAGCTGTTTTTAAGTTTTTAGTAAGCATTGCTATTTTTTGTGGTGGTTTCGGTGTACATTGAGGGATTGCTATTCAGCTGGCTTCTGGTTACTGACCATGTTCTGCGGGTGCAGACAACGTTCGATTTCTGCTCCATCAGCTGTCAAGCTCACTGAAGGCATCACTAGTGCACTGTTTCCTCGTTTTAGGTTATTTCTATATCCTCCATTACATTCCTCAGTCAGACAGTCTAGTGCGATGTTTTGAAATTTTGGCTGCCTTATTGCTTTCTAAGTGTGTAGAATATTCAAACTTTGATATAATTTATTATGAGTTTTAGAAGTATCCTGTAAAATTTAGAGTCATTCCGAACTGATATATTTTATTGATCAAGAATCGACCAAGAAGGTGAAAAACCAGAGACGGGAGGGATCCGTCTACAGTCTAAGAGTAATTCATACTCATTGCAGGTGGTTGTTGTTGTTCTTCCTCTCAGTCCAAATGGGCAGCTACTTGTATTCTTGTCTTGTCAAGCGGCTGTCAATAGTGGGGTACATACTGCTACGAACTCACTGCATTCGATCAAGTGGCCTGCTCATAGGGTTTTCAGCATGCCCATGCAGATCAAAGATGTGGTACAATTTTTTACCTCATATAATTTAGGATTAAATGTCCTGGCATGCTAGTTTAGTGAACCTTTTTGTCGACATTGTAATACTGTTTGTCGTTCCAAGAACCCAATACGAGTAATATTAATCCAAAGAGCCACAGAATAGGTTTATTACGCCTTCAACGGCCAGTTCTATTCGTTTTCTCGTTACTTACCAAATCTTGTATTTGATCCTTTACATCTTGCCACATGAATTTCCTTCAGAGGACTTGAATATTTTGTAACGAGTCATTTCCAGTCGTATAATTGCGTCGCGTTTCCCATATGATTCTAGTAGGAAAGATCCAGATGGTTTATTTTGTAGAACATACTGGACATATCAAGCTTCGTATCTTCCCCTCATTTTCTTCCATCGTTCAGCACGCTTATTATGCGAAAATATTTCAGGTCAAAGTTGTGCAGCGAGCGAACAAGGATGGTTTCCCCGGTCTCTATTGTGCGGATCTCATTGCCAATCCATGGGTGGCTGACAGCTCTACATTGCTCCTTTCTTCGGTGTGGCGTAGCCAAGAGGTTATTCTTGCTGTTGATGTTGAAAGGTCAGTTGCGGCAATCTAAAGGTTGAAGCGCTAGTTCTTACGAAGATTTTGGTGTTAGTTATGGATTCTCTTCACAGTGGTGTTTATTGATTTATGTCACTGCAAATTTTCTTCACTTAAAGAGAAGTTCTAGCTTGATAACCGTAGCAAATGTGTATCTGTGAAGGTTACAGTGATTGTTGAGTTCATGAATCCTTCTAATTGCCAATTATTGGTGCAGTGGAGATGTGATAAGAGTCAGCCCTGCCAATTCACTATCTTCGTGGAAACTTCTTGGATTGCAATCCAGCTCCTTGCTAGCAGGTAATCATCTATCGTAACTTTCAATGGTGCTTAATTTGCATGATATGATTAGGCTTGAAGTTTAGTTTCTAGACATTCTAGTTGCTAGACAAAGGTGTAACTATGATTCATGGTTATACATGACAATACTATAAAGAACAGTGTTGAATTGTATTGTTTCTTGAACATGGGGTTTGAATCTTTTACCGTTATAACTTTCAAACATTCCGCATAGGAGCTCTTTATAAGTAAGTTGTCTAGCTCTTATGATGCACAAGGTTTGCGGAGTGCACTGATTATCACGGTAAATGCAATTAATTGTCGTATTTTGGGGTGGTGATGATTCTACAGTTGCAAGCTCCCCGAATGAACCTGACAACTTGATGCTTGGTAGCCAAGCTGAGACCAAAAAGAATTGGACATGGATCAATATCAGTGTACCGTCTCTAAAACTCACTGAGAGGGTACGTAGCACTTCCAATGCTCTTAATACTCCCTTTTAATAATGCAAAAGTACACATCCAGGAATGGGTACCAATAACAGCTAACACCTTTAGCTCCAATTTTCATGATGGACAGACTATGTTACGTCGCTACCAGGAACTAACACTTACTACGTTTGATAGTTTAGTGAAGTTTGATTTTCGTCTACGAACGGTTAGTATCGCAGCAAGATAATGAACTTCTATAGCCTAAATGTAGTTCGATCATCACGTGTACTCCCGATTTATTTCGTGCACTGGGGCAGGCAGACGAAATAAGCACTGGGGCAGGCAGTGATTAAATTGGTGAAAATACACATGTGATGATATTTGATTGACGTTTTCACCTTGAAGCAAAATGCTCAATAATACTTGGATCCGCTTATCTCCATATAGAAGCATTTATTTACTCCACCGTTGAGGCGATGTAAAATATGACTTGTCTGAGTACTTTTGCAGGTGAATAAATCACTGAAAGATATGTTCTACAAAATTATTCAAATTCCTGTCCCGCCTGCAGAATCCAATAATACTTTAACAGAAGGTAGGTTGGAAGCTCGTATACGCTTGTGATACAAAGGGTGTTCTGTCATTCAGCATTGTGAATTGCTGTGTACATTCAAAGGATAATGTGATAATGTGATGTTCTTGAACTGCTTACCAAATCCGCAGGTGCAAGGCAACCATTCGAGGTTATTTTCGTGTCACGAATGAATAGCTATATTAAAAAGGGCTACCGCGGACGTGAAAACGGTGCTCAAAACAGTCTTCCTCCACTTTTGGTGATTTTACATGGAGGACCACATTCCATAGCACAACCAAGCTTCTCGAAGCCGGCAGCATTCCTCTCAGCTTTAGGATTCAGCCTTCTCCATGTCAATTATAGGTATGCAGTGCCGTTACCTGATCAGTACCAGTTTTATATAAATTCTCCTTGCAGACCAAGTAGCTTTACGGTGGATTACTTTACTAGTCGAAAGGTAATAGTCAAAGACGACACAACCTGTTGTTGAGATTTTAATGTGAATCATGCCTGCAGAGGATCAATTGGGTTTGGGGAGGAAGCACTACAATCTCTTCCTGGAAATATCGGTCGGCAGGTGAGTTTTTTTTTGTTCGGACTTCTTGTGAGTTTAATACACACTGAGTTTCTACTTTTTCTTATAGCTAGATTTTAGTGCTTTGTTGCAGTTCCTACTTTCAGTCTTCAGATGCTAGACATTGTATAACAATAGCGCCTGCTATATATTTCTGATTTGCAATGGTATGAGTATCAGGATGTCGGTGACGTGCTTGCTGCACTTAATCTAGTCGTCAAGAACGGATTGGCAGATCCAAACAAGGTTTCTGTAATGGGTGGTTCCCATGGAGGCTTCTTGGCATCACATCTTTTAGGACAGGTCAGTGAACTTATAAATTAAGTTGTATGTCTCTTAGTGTAATGCGATGTACTGAAACTCGGTTTTCCTTCTTTTTTTCCTTGTTTGGTTGCTCATCTTTGCATCGATATATTAGCTACTATAACCAACATAGGGTTGTAGATTTTTGAGAGATGTTTTATCTATCTCATGGAACAACTCTTTGTTTGTTTGAAAAGTTGATCGTAGTTCTTATGTGTTTGCAGGCACCTGATAAATTCAGAACCGGCATCTTAAGAAGTCCTGTCTGCAATCTTGCCTCGAATGTGGGCAGCTCTGATATACCAGATTGGTGTTACGTTGAAGCCTTTGGTAAAGAAGGTCTTACATCTTACTCGGAGGCACCTTCTGCAGACGACCTCAGGGTTCTCTATCAATGCTCACCAATAGCCCATGTTTTCAAGGTTCGGTTCTATCTATTGATGGATTCACTGAAATTGCAATTCAATACAATTAAATACGGGCAGGAACATGGCAACAGTGTCCATGCTAGCTATTTTTTGGGAGCGGTTGAGTGAAATTGCTTTGCCACAAAGTTGTGAGTGTAGCTTTTGTAGCTCCCTCCTCTCAAACGCATGACGAACCTCTGAAACAATTGCAGGTGAGAGTGCCAACTTTGTTTATACTGGGAGCTCAAGATCGAAGGGTACCTGCAATTCCTAATGGACTACAGGTAGTTTCGAAAAATCACCCCTATTGATTGTCTTCAATTCGTCCCTCAACAAAAGCAAAATCAAAAGTTCAAATCTTAATCTTGACCAGGAATCATAGGTTGATAGAACTAGAACACCATATTAATGGGTCTGGGAATCTGCAATCGTCTCTTTTTCTCATCAAAATACAATGTTTCACATGCCAGTATGCACAAGCATTGCGGGCAAGAGGACTAGAGGCTAAGGTTATCGTCGTCCCAGATCAACATTCTTTAGAGAGGTACATTTTCCCATGTCCATTTACTCTTCATTTGGTGCATAGAAGTAAGATTTCAATGCACTTAATCGCTTTTCTGAATTTGGCATAATAATAAGTGCTTGATAGTCAGTAGAATTATTTGGTGTTGCTACTAACTTCACATTTTGGCCACATGGAAATGCAGACCTCAGACACAGTTCGAGGGATATCTAAATATTGGACTCTGGCTTAAGAGGTTCAAGTAACAACACACGACAAGGAAAACAAACGCATAACTGAAAATGATACAAAGACACCTGAGGAATGGAGCTCTGGCAGCATTCAACTCAACATACAGTAGTAGCTTGTATAATTTCTTCTGTGGTCATGCTGCTACTCTATAAAGTAAAGATCTTGCCTTGATGATAGTAGTCTAGTGGCTTTTAATGAACTTTGGCAGACGCACATGCACCAGGATAGCTCAACGATGAAAGTAGGGCTGGCTTCAAATATCACCCTTCGACTTTTATCTTGGATGCGTAGATTCGTAGAACATCAATGTACAACAGTGTCCATACAGTTTGTTTGTACAAAACTTCATCTGATTTATTTTCAGGTGCTCCCTTTGTGGCTGCTACTGTGATAAAGCATGAGATATTTAGATGAATGGGACCGGCTGCCTATTTTATGTTGCACACTGAGGAGCAGTTCATCGCTGGAGAAAAATGATGCGACCTGCTGAAACGCAGGAGAGACAGACTAGATGTTGGCTGCTTGAACAGAGACTTAAAAATCGCAATCCTCCACCGAATTCTAGAATGGGAAATAGCAACAATTCTCTATCTGCAAACAGGACTTCAGGAACAATTGGTCCGCTGCTTCTTTCTCTGAAGCAACTCTTCCATAGTCCCGAACGCCTTCCAACTTCGGTACGTATCTGAATCATATTTTTAACTACAGGCACCACTTGATTCGTGAGAATGTAATCATTTTTATCTAGCCATGAACAGATGTCTGCAAGAAAAATTCCAACAGTGGTATATCAATGCTAATCAGATGGAAACAGTTCAGCAAGAATGGCAGAAGCCCAAGTATGCCTCCTTCCCCCACCCGCCCCCTCAAAGTAATTGCAAAACATGGCTGGTTTGCAGTAAAGCATTGTAGAGTTATTTCAAAAGATCAACGATGATCCGGTGAGAACAGGGAGTTCAAACGTGACTTGCAAATGTACAGTGAATTTCACTTTGTAAAAGTCATGAACACTAATTGTATCTGTGAATAGTGCTTGAATGTATGATATAATCTTAGAGCCACTTTACACATAAGGCCCAAGGGCCGTGAGCCGAGCCATTCCAGCAGTTTCATTGTTTTAGAGCGGAACATCGGCCCATGGGGCTTCACACTATGGGCCAAGGCTGGAAGCCTTGAAAATGCCTACATTGTAGCATTTTTTGAGGGTTTTGGTGCCAAGAGTTTGGCCCCCTCGAGGAGAGTTTGAGTCAAATCAAAATAGAAATCCAAATGCTTGTTGAGGGTTGAGCTTTTTCATTAAAATATTGAAAAAATTGCCAATGAAATATTTATATATTTTTCTACAACTCCAAAACTTTGCCCCTTGGTATAGTTTGGTCTCTAACCAAGTTCAGGCCCTAGGCTATGTATGAAACCTCATAGCCCATCTTTGAGAAGCAAACGTCATGAAATTTTTTTGAAGGTTATAATTGGCTAAAATCAAGAAGTTGTTGGAAATTGGCTTTAGACTACAAAAGTGTAGTCCAATGAACTTCAAAAGGAAAAAATGATGTAACAACATTTTCTTCCTACATATTACAAAAAATGCATGAAATAGTATCAGGGAAAATTTATATCTAGTCCACCTCTTTGAAAATCTTTTTACTAAGCTAAAATATTGTTGCTTCTATATCTCCTAAAATACATCTCAAAATAAAGATTGTTACATATTTTTGGAATGGCCGTAGTCTAAGTACTTTAATGATATTAATATCAATTCAGCCTTGGAATTTGATTTTGAAGTCATTTTCAATAAACAAGTTGGTACTTATATTTTATTATTCGTGTTCTTTGTGGTCTCTTCTCACTTTATACCACTTCCAAAGGCCATAACTTCCAAAAGACGGCCTCTGGTCTTGAGGCATAGACCTTCACATTGCTTTTTAATACTCTGCCTCTCAAGATGACCTTAGAGTAAAAGAGGCCCTCAATCATGTTGAGATCATCAAGCAGTGTGATCAATCCAGCACCAAACACCCTTCCAGTTTCCACATGGTTCTAATCCCAAACTCAAGACTTGTCTCTTCACAGTCCCAATTGTAAGAGTTATGAGTGAGGTGAGTTTTGATTATTTCATTTCGGTACTTTTCTAGGCTTGATAACTCATAGTTGTGACCCAAACCTTACTACATTCAATTTTGATTGCTGTGGAAATGACCAGGCTGAGTCTAACAAAGACGTTCTTGAACAGCAACTCAAGTTTCCTTTGTCATGAATCACCACCTGATGTTTCAAATCATTTCTTCAGCCAGGTACAAAGGTACATGATTCTGCTTTTTCAGAATGAGATTGACAATTTAATTTACTTTGCAGGGTGGTTATGAAGCTCAGTCTGCAGTCATTCATCATATCACAGCCTACAGGGGGAGGGAATTCATGTGAGCCACAGACTCAGTTTTCGATCATACCCTTGACATGATCCATATCATCTCATTTATCTGGACAACATCAAGCAATTACCCTGCTAGAGCAGGGTAATTGCATTACAACTTCAATTTTACAGCTGTGTACTGCTATCCCAGTGCTAGGCACATTGGAATTTGGCTTTTGAAACTCTTCATAAGGTGGATTACGTAACTGAAAACACAAGAGCCAAATGCTGGGGAGTCAGACCTGAAAGAATGAAGCTAACATGATATTCTGTAAGAGCAGCCAGGCCTGCCAACATGCTTTGCACCTTGCTGTGTGCTCAGGGTTGAGTTACACAAAAGTATACCTTGTTAAAAACTTGAGAGTACCATAGGTACACAACAGGTTTTCCACTTCCCACATGAATCGCCATATTTATTAAATTGGTCAATCTTGTTTATCTTGGCCGTCGCACTACCGGTATTCAAATAACAAGAGAAATTGGACTGAAATCACACTATTTGAGCAGCCAATATAATCAAGATTGGCCAATTTAATGAATACAATGTTATGAATAATATCACTAAAATTGAACTCAAAGGCGGTTTACACTATGGACCACGAAGATTGACCAGGGCTCCCTAGAATTTGTGATAGGCCAAGAAAGTCGTCTCGGTTTGACTTCGCTTTACACTATCTTGAAAAAAGAAGATTGACCACAAAGTTTGAGATCACCTAAATATGCTATTTTTTGCCAAGTGGTTAATGTTTCGTGGTCCAACAGGTTTTTTGTCGAGTTGAAGCAAAAAATTCTAACTCGACGGAAATCAAAGGGACTGTTAAGCAAAAAATCAATGATTGGCCGAAATTAAATTGTTTTACTGTTTTTTCCAACTCAAAGTCATCTTAGTCCAAATCCACTTTACACTATGAGAAGTGACCAAAGACATTTAAGCAATGATTTTTGAATTTTCATAGTCACGGCTTTAGACCAAGAGTTGTGACTATGAAATGATTTGAATTCTCTTGGTCAATCTTCATGATCTCTAGTATAAACCGCCTCTCAAATAGTTTAGAATTAAAAAAAAAATCAAATTTTTTTTTATTTAATAGTAATATTTTAGTCTTCATAATTTTATAACTTTTTTTATTTTCTAGTTCTAGAGTTATTTTTGGGTGAACTTGCTATGGTGTCATGGTTGAATTTGGTATTTTTAAAAGGATTGGCACCAAATTAAAGGTGATATATATCAAATTTAGAAGTAGACTATCATGTGTTAGATTTCTCACCTTTAAAGAATCAAGTTGTATAGGCTAATAAATTGATATGTAATTTTGTTTACACCAAATTCCAATAGTTGAGTAATTTCAATCCAACTGTGGTTTTTATATTGAGTTGATTTAGTTGAAAATTTTCAAACTTACACCACATAGGAATAATGGCTAAATGCATATGAATCAATTGATCCTTAGAATTTATTACCACAATTTTAAATTAAATATATGGATAAAATAACCCCGAATTATTCTCTAATAATTCTATATTCAATATTCATACAGTAATATTATATTCAAAGTTAAAAGATGTTTATTTTTATAATTAATGTCCTAATAAATGAAATACAAATAAATAATCAATAACCATGAAATAAATCTAATTACACTAAAACAAAATGGTTGTTAGTTCTTTAAAGCTTTGGATAAAAAAAATATTAGACAAAAAATAATATTTTAGTCTTCAAATCAAAGTAATCACACAAACTTGGCAATTTGGTTGTCGCCAATTTAACCTTTAGAAATTGTAGCCTTCTTATTCGAGAATGGCACATGAAATCATGATGAAATTGCTTTAAGATTAAGTCCGACATTTGAAAGAATAATGATTTTTTATCCTAAAAACAGAAGTTTTGAGTATTCATTCGATAAAACCTTGTTACAGTATTTTAGAGAGTAAACTATCTATATTCATATCTCCTACTTTAATGATTCCAAACTCATGCATGATCTTCATCCTTAGTCATCTTTGTATTTGTTTTGTTCTGTTAAGATTTGTTTTTGGTAATTCTCTTAATTCAAGAATGAAATAATAATAATAATAATAATAATAATTTTTATGATTTTAGTAAATTTTATAATTTATCATTGTGAAACATGATGATAAATTTTGTTAAATTAGCTTTGGATGGCCTAAATACTAACTTACAGTTGACATTATACGTCGATAACAGGTTTATACATAAAAAATTCTAAAATAACAAAATAAAGAAATTATGAATTTAGAGGATGAAAAAACCAAAATATGAAAAATCATTTTTAGTGATATTTTCCTATTTTAAGCCCTTTGAGACGATTTTTAATGAATTTTTTTAGATTCAAAAAATAATTTGGAAGATATACCTTATTTTTCATATAAAAATAAATAAAATTGTTTGAGGGTGAACGAACAAGCTATCAACAAATGGTAGGTTGTTCAAAAGAAATTTAAAAAAAACTTAATTTTGTAAAAAAATAAAAAACATCAAAGACAAACAAAACATCCCACTGAGCACAAACCAGTGAAACTCTGAACAACACCGGATTATGGTGTAAGCACCTAAAGGCGCCCCCCCCCCCCCCCCCTCCCCCCCTAAAGGCGTACACCCCAGATTCTTGCTGCAGTGGAGATTTGATGACCCTATAATTACCTATAATGTATCCCATGCGTACATGCAAAAGGGTGTCCGGCTATAGGTCAACCTATGTTGGTCACTTCCAAAATTTGTAGTTATTATTGTAAGTGCTTATAAATATCCCAAAAATGGGGAAACTTTGTTTTTTCTTATTGTTAATCACTGTAAAATAGGAAGCCACTCATTCCACCTCCACAAGTATAGTGAATTCCTTAAGTGTCCGAAAATAGGTGCTGCTACCATACCGTAACCTGGGGGCAGAGCTGAGAGAGAATGTCCTTGCTGTATGCAACCACAACCTTGATGAAGCAAGTGACTGCCTTCCTTACGCCAGTCACCTCCATGTCAGGCTCGTCGCAACAAAAACGTACGTCGTCATGGCCCAATTGAAGTACACTTGCAGCAGCAGCAGCAGCACTTGCGTTGCAGTGTTGTTGCATAACTTATATAATTCATTCTCCGCCTTCACAGGAATCATTACTAATTAGCCTCGCCTCGGACAGCCCAGTCGATAGAAACATCTCGCCAATGCATTCAATGACGCCCTGCTTCAACATCTCTCGCTCCATACAATCTACGGACGCTCAGGAGGCTGACATGTACGACGCATGGTGATTTCATTCATGACGAGAACTGAGTTCTGCAAAGGCGAGTGAGTCCCATGCTCACCTGCACACCATTCCATGCACACAATACCATGCAGCCTAATTGCTGTGGGCTCCAAAATATCGTGTTCAAAGGTACAGACTCCACAGTATTACTCTTCCAATTAGTTTTTCATTCATTTGTGCCATGCAGCATACTAAAAAGAGTGGTCTCGTCACAAGGAAATCATGCAGAGATAGAACCCAAACCTGATTTATAATTTTGGAAATGAATTTTAGAGATGGAACAAACAGACACTTAAACCGGTAGTTCAGGCGCTTATCCGTACTCAATGTCAAGGTTACCTCCGTGTTTCTATAATTAGAGGTCAAAAGAACTTGACTACTATACTACTGTAATTTGCAGAGAGCTCCGAGAAAAGTGAAGAGTCTTCAGAGATTAGGGTTACAAATGGTGCAAAGTGTGCTTCCGCTTTATATACCCCGTAACTCATGTTTAATTTATGTCGATTTCCTTGAGAGACCAAAATTTCTCAATATTTGAATATTTTACCCTTCATAATTCTAATTTTTTTTCAAAATATTCAAAATAACAATTTTTTCATAAATAGCTGGAAAATCACCGTGCAGAAACTTATGGAAACATTTAGCAACCCCATTCCATTGGATGACGACCTATTTGAACAGGTGGAGCTCCTACTCTACGGAATCAATACTTTTTTCCTGAAATGTACGGCCTGGTATTGATGCAGAGAACAGAATGATTGCGATTTGAATATGTTTTTAATCCTAATCTATGAACATGTACGAAAAGCCATTGATGCAAAGAGCAGAAATCTACAGGGCTTGCCAAGGGTGAGCAGCTGGCCCTCTCGCTTCTTCATTCGATTGGGTTACCAAGTTGGTCCTCACCTGGCATGAAACATCCTGCCATTCTATTCAATTGCACCCATTTTATTTTATTTTTTTGAAGCAAATAAATTCCATTGCAGAGAATAGTGTCAATTGCACCCATTTTGAAGATATCAGTGCTGGGTCTACAAAACTTCTTACGTTCTACCTGTTACAACCATCATTGGAGCAATGGACACGCCCTGGCGTTTTATAGGAAGCTGAAGGAGAAGCAGGGCAATCTCTTTAACCTTCCTTGCTAGTAGGGAGAACCAACCTTGCTTCGAAGTTAGTTGAAGCGATTATTAGGTTAGAAGCAATAACATGAAGAAGAGGTATGAATCATGTAGTTGGAATATGATGTGGTGAAAATTTATGGCTATATTGTTCAGAAAAGGAAAGAGATGGGTTTTAAAAGAATGCACTTCTCTCTCTACGGAATAATTGATCTTCATAAATATGCCATTGGAGTGGATAAAGACATCTTACCATTCCATATTATGGCACCTGCTCGAGTTACACTGTCTCAAATCTAAAAATTCAATGCATTCTAACATGTCTCATTTAGTACATGAGAGGAATGTACAATCAACATGTTTGGTCATATTCAATCGGTGAAGGATTATTAAAATTTATGGACTATATTTATCAAGCAACACTATAAAATTATATGTTTTGTATAGTAGCCAAAATTTTGGTTGAAATATCCTTGTCTACTTATAGCCATAGTTTCTTCTTATGAACTAATAAAAGAATGTGTAAAATTTATTTTAGAATTTTGATTGTACAAATTGGAAAATGATAACAATTTGAAGGAAAAAAAATCTATTAATCTTATTTTGTAAGATCCACTTATTTCAGTTTTTTTCAGAGTAAAACATTTGCATTTTACAAAGTTATAATTCTTTATTATGACAATCTATTTCATGTTCGGTAAATGTGTATCAAATTCTAAATGTAATGCAAGCGCATATCATATCAAAAATAGTTGCAATAAAAGGAGGTTAAACATTGTTCCAAGGACGTTTTGTACTTTTATTAATTCAGTTTTCTTTTATAAATTTGAAGCCAAATGGTCAATTCAATTTATTTTGCTTGTTTTTGAAGTAGAAAAAATAAAAAAAATTAAAAAAACCAACAAAACCTCTATTTTGTATGTTTTAGGTTTTAAAAAAAGATTTTGATTTTTAAGTTATTTATTTATTTTTTAATCTCAATTAAAATCAGGTGCGATACTTGTATCAATAATATTCTTTAGAGGTAATAAAGGGATCTTGTATAGCTCCTCAAGTAGTTGGAAAATGCTTTAGTAATTAAATTGTTTCTAATGACTATATCTAAAGCTAACATCATCCACAAACATCACATATTAAAGTCTTTGAAATCTTTCAAATTTAAAGAAATTGTTGGTCTTATGTGCGATGATAATATCATTGACTCCTTTCTACCACTTTCATTTTGAACTACTAAACTTTTTTTCTGAGGTGGATATTATCAAATAAAGGATTTTCAAGACAAACAATAATTATCATATTTTTTAAAAACATTAATATCTTCTAGATTGGAACCAAATATCTCAAATTATTTATGGATATCAGTCCAAAACTCAGATGTTAAACAATAATTTTATCATCCAATTTAATTGGCTGTACACCAACTCTTGAACCTCCAAAGTAGTGGATGCTAACTTACGTAATGTACTAAAAACATCTTATCATTTAAACACATTCATAAGAACACATTCCACTCCAATTTGGAGAAGACACCCCATTAAACTCTGCCCATTTCTAATCCTATTTTTTTGCCTTTTCTCCACCTCTCTTTAAGACTTTTTTAATTGGATTACCAATCAAGCTTCTTTTGACATGTGAATAGAGAAACATACTATCTTCACTCCTTACTTCCTTTTGAACCGGGGTACAAGTATATATAAAGCAAGGATGGGCATGAGTCATATGTAATCCTAATCCTATGAAGGTTTTCCATCTTTATCAGAGCTCTCTTCCAATCACAAGAGTAGTCAAGCTTTTTTTGAACTCCAAATAGAGTAACCCTAAGAAATTTTCGTTGTGCACTTTGGACTTCTGCTTTAAAGAAGTTGAATAATTAGACCAATATAAATAAGGGATAGACTCTCTCCATTTATAACCCTCATTTTGTGCCTTCACTCCACCTCTCTTGTAGATCTTTTCCAATTAGATTACGAGTCAAGCAACTTTTGAACTCTAAATGGAGTAACTTGTTGTCTTCACTCCAGGCTTCCCCTTAAATTACCCAACCTTTCCATACTTCTTTTCCATCTAACCACCAGAAAAGCTCTCAAACTGGCAGCTTCTGGTGCTGCTACCTAATACAGGGAGAAAGCACCTGAAGTAGCAGGTTCAGCCAGAGTGCTCAATTGCAACTCCAGTTCAGATAAAAGCAACATCTCGACGACGAGCAGATTCATAACCCCGTCTCAAATCTACGAATTGCACATAGTCTGACAAGTAGGACGAGGAGAGAAATCAACTTCTACACTGTGAGAAGATTTCACTAATCTACGAGTATACCCGCTCTGACAAGTAGGACGGGGGAGAAATCTAGAAAGCGGGGAGAGGGAGGGGCGAGGCCGGAGTGAGTCCGGCTGGTTTCGATCGGTGAGTCGTGAGTCGTGAGAGCAGCCAGGCAGATAGACAGACAGACAGACGCCATCGCCCGGTGCGGACACTGTCGGTCACCGGCCTTCCGCGACGTCGCCGGACTCTCGCAGATCGCCATATTTGTCACGGCGCTGGCTCCGCTCCCGACGCTCTTTCCAACGCCGCTCGACTCGTCCGATTTGGCACCGAATCGAGGCCGCTCGCGCGATTCTTGCCACGGGCTGACTCCGGAATTCGTCTCCGCCTGCGTCCGCGCAATTCATGTCGCTGCTTCTGCTCACGTAAGTTTCTCGTGATTTTCCTTCGTGTTTTTGGTGATAGAGGAGCGGATAGTGTGATAACGTGCCAGAAAAGCGCGCGACGGAGAACTAGAGAGAGCGAGAGATTTCGTTTCGGTAGTTGTGAGGGCGTGTTTTGTTTTTGGAAAGAAATTTGGAGTTTGTCGATTGTGAGAATAAGTCTCTCGGAATTATTGTTGCGTTTGGAGTCGAGCGAGAAGAGAAAGTGAGGCTAGAGCTGAGATCTGGTGTAGCTTCTGTGCGGTCGTCTCTGTTTTTGGAAAGAAATTGGAAGTTTATAAGTTGCGAGAGAAAGTTTCTCAGAATTGCTGTTGCGTTTGGAGAAGAGTGATAAGAGGAGAGGTTGAGAGATAGAGTGAGAGAGGTTTCGGCGGTGTTGTTTCTTGGAAAGAAATCGGGAGGATTTTCTTTGTTGACGTTATCTAGAAAGGACTTCAGTCGTCAGCTGATTCAGGTTCGGAGGAGTTGATTTGTTTTTTTGGAGGGGTCCGCTTGTTCGTTTCGAGGAGGAGTTGATTGATTTAATGCTTTCGTGTGATCGGACGGCGCTTTAGTTGTAGAGCGTACAGCCATTTCTGGAGCGCGAAGGTACGGGAAATATATTATTCCGTTGGAGTTATAAATAGCTTCTGGGAGTGTTCATAATGTTCGGGAGTTGTATGTATTGGAAGGGTTTGTTTGTTGCGTGCGAGAGTAGTGCATGGAGAGTACGAAGTGGACAGAGTACGATTCAGTCTGAGTACGATTAAGTCAGAGGACGATTCTGAGTTCGAGATTACAGGATTGTAATGGTTTTTGAATTAGGATCGTAGAAGCCTCATGGATAGTTTTGAGTAGTTGTTTCACAGTTGTTTGCTTGCTTGTATATCGCATGTAAATTTTTCGTTTAGTTAGATGCAAGCTGCTCCTTAGCCATTTGGCTCGACTAGGTTGGGAAAGTGGCGTACGAATATTAGGTGATGAAACTCTGGAGGACGATAGCGTTTGGTTGAACTGCTCTGAACGCTTTGGTTCAATTGGTTGTTGCAGGGAGTGTTAAAAAACGGAACGCCAGGAAAAGAAAGGTTGCTGGAAATCTTTCAGCCGGACTCGAGAGTCTCGAAACCAGCACAAGATGGCGGAATCTGGAAAGAGGTATATCATCCAGGTGGAGGAAGGTGTGGCTGGCAGCGGGGAGGTCCCATCGAAAGGGCCGGTTTACAGAAGCGTTTTCGCGGAAAATGGCTTTCCTCCTCTGCCTGCAGGGCTCTCTACCTGCTGGGACCTTTTCGAGTACGTGTTTTCCTTTCTCACTGTAACTTTGTCTTCCTCTCAAATGGAACTCCCTGCCATTACTCCTCAACCCTCATTATCTTAGCGCGATCTTTGGGGGTGATGGTCTGCTGCCGTCTAATCGAGGTCTAGGCGAGCCGGGGGTCAGTAGATTGGCGTGTTTACTGTTGACATGTGATGGTACTTCCTCTAATGTAACCTTTCTTGGGAGTCACTGTATGACTTGTCTTTAAGATTCCTCGCTGCCGCCTTTCTAGTTCAAATCTAGGCCAGCAGTTTCATCTATCATAAGCGTGTGTGGTGGGATCCTTTTAGTTGGTGCTTGGGTGTATTTTAGTTGTATCTGCCCATCTTTGGTTCAAGGTTTGGCACCAATGGGGAGCTACACGCGCCTAGTGCCTTCGCCAATCTATCTCCTTGTAACTGGACTGACCACCATACATATTCTGTGAAATCATTCTGTTCAATGTTTCTTCGCAACCACTTAGGGTAGTTAACCTTACTGTTTAACTAGTATTTTTTCACTATCTTGTTCTACCATATGTGGAACAAAGATAACGGAGTGTTTGGAAGCATTCAGAAATTACATGACGTCCGCGTGATTTCCGGGACGTGTGACCAGTCCTTGTTTTCTAGATAATCTAATCTGATTCAATAAACGAGTGTCCATGTTTGCATTCAATTGGTCATCAGTATTTATCGGTTCTAGCAAAATTCACGTAATTCGGTTGCTGTTCACTTTTCGGTACTATTGTTCTCATTAAAATGACTTTTTAAAATGTAGATCTATAGTTCCTCCAACTTTTTGATTAACTTTTTGTTAAAAATGTAACTACGCCTATGACTGAAATCTTAGAAGTAAAGCCAGCGTATGTCCTTATGTTCTCCTGATGCAAGGAACTGAACGGTGTAGGATATCATTTTAAGCGATGCCAACAACTCTGAAATCATAACCTTATTCATTATTTAGCAATGTTTTTGGTTTATTCAGAACCATTAAGTGTTATTATGTGGGAAATTCTGGAGGGTTTCTGGAACTTTTGAAAGGAAGGTTCTGAATATTTGATTCATACAGGCGATCTTGTAAACGGGCCCCGCGTAACAATATGCTTGGAGTCCGGGAGATCAAGGATGAAAAAGTAAGCTTTGAACCACGCCCTGAAGAATGTGACAAATTATAATTCACTGCATATGAGTAATTTTAAATAGTTTGCTTTGCTCTTGATCTTTGTAAAAATTTTGAAACCATGTGAAACGTCTGTCTCCTTTGTTGCCTTCACAATTTCATGTTTAGGAGATTTAACTACACAGTTCTAAGTAACATTTTTGGTGCACACGCCGTTCAGGCAGGGGAATACGTGTGGCAATCCTACGAGGAAGTCTACAACAATGTTATCTGCATAGGTGCAGCAATGCGTCACTTGGGAGTGAATCCTGTGAGTTCAACCGCTATGGTTAGATAGGAAGTGTACAACAAGTTATTTCAAAACCATGTGATGATTTTTATGTCAATGAAGTTATGGAGTTGTAACTGATTTCTCCCTCATTTGGAATGGCTAGTGATTAATTTTCTTTGATGTGAAGCTTTGAATTTGTCTCAAAATTCACAGTCTCAGCCTATGTTTTGTGTCTGCAGAAGGGCAGATGTGGGATATATGGAACTAATTGTCCAGAGTGGTTCACTGCCATGGAGGTACTTCTGTTTCAATAACTGTAACATGTTGGTTCTCTAAACGTAGGTCTAATTTGAAGCGGAAGGCGTTGTTGTGATGGGCATTTGTGCCATCATTATTTTTGTTTAAGGCGTTTTGCACAGAACATTTTGCAGTTTGATTGACAGTGATTGCTTAAAGATTGTTTTACGGGTGAAAGGTCACACTTTGACGATATTAACTTGCGATTCTCTTGCTAATCGGTGTTCTGAATTGTCGCAGGCATGTAACGCGCATAGTATAGTTTGTGTTCCACTCTACGATACTCTGGGTATGCCTTTACCATCTTGTACAACTTGTGCAACGATGATTTCTCTTCATTTGTCGTTGGATCTATTCAATTATTCATATTTTCATTCATATTCTGGTTTCTGACTCTGGGCTTTGAGAAACCTTTGTACCTCTACTTCTGTCTTATTTGGGGTAAATTGCTATATTTCTCACAAGTATGCTTTCTTGGTATGTCAGGATTGAAAGCAGTGGAATTTATCGCAAATCATGCAGAAATTGCGATTGCCTTTGTTCAGGAGACCAAACTCCCCTTGGTATGAACTTAGCACTTGATGGTCCTTACATCCTAATATATCTAATTTCTGTGCAGTTTTGTCGCAGTCTGTGCCTTTTCAGCCTTAATATTTTATGATTATGTTTTACACTTTTTCAACTACCCTCTGAACAACTTTACATTATGCTAATGATGCAGATGATTCAGTCGCTCCCTAACTGCACGGAATATCTGAAAAGTAAGTATCACGTCTCTATTTCCATCGTCAAATAGAAAAATCTTAGGTTATTGCAATTATAGTGCTGTCTAGGTGTCTCTAAGAGTTCTGGTGGTCATTCTTTTATGAATCTTAGTTTTTGCTGGCTCTTTGCCTCGTTATGTCGTTGTTACACTTTGTGAGACTAATTTTAACACTAATCTCTATGCTTGTATTCATGAACTTCTAGTTGAGGATAACAAGAGCATGACAGAAATGTCCGGAACATCCAAATGTTCAACTATTTCTTTACCTCATGCTTGTGTACTGGTATTTGAATGATGCAGCGGTGGTTAGTTTTGGAAAAGTCTCTGACGATCAGAAATCTCAAGCACAGGGCTCGGGAGTCTCGATCTACTCATGGGAGGAATTTTTGGACCTGGTGAGCTAATACTTGTCTTGGATTACTGAATA
This sequence comes from Ceratodon purpureus, assembly GCA_014871385.1. Lineage (NCBI taxonomy): Eukaryota > Viridiplantae > Streptophyta > Bryopsida > Pseudoditrichales > Ditrichaceae > Ceratodon > Ceratodon purpureus. Next base: position 8,743,503 of record CM026424.1, on the reverse strand, counting down.
CCACTTAGTTTGCATTTGGCTTTGTCGGAATGCCTCAAAAGAGACTCTACTGTCAGCACAGTTGATGTATTACTTTTTAGCCTTTGTGATGAGGCGGTTTTTATAACATGCAATGGCCGACTTCAGTAAACATTTGGAAAAAGATTTGTCTGACCATGTGATGTCCCTTTCTCAGGGGCGCAGAAATACGATCGAATTGGCACCACCGAAGAAAGAAGATCTGTCAACGATTATGTACACCAGTGGAACCACAGGGGAGCCAAAAGGAGTGATGTTGACTCATGAAAATGTTTTGACCACTATTGCGGGACTTGACCAATATCTTAAATCTCTCAACGAAGTGGTAAGCCTTTAGTATTTGCTTGGTATCTTCTATGCGCCATTTTTGTGTAGGTTTCGAAGTTGATAGTTGTTGTTTTCAGATGCATCTTATTGCTTTTCCTTTACCATGCTCCAACGTTACTCTATACTTGATAGATAGGAACTGTAAGCTTGTGGACAACAGATATTACTGTTGTCCTTTTCAGCTGGAATGTATTCAGCTACAAATACTTGAAGTTTGCTTGCCACGCAGATTTAAGGGTACTGATATTGGCCTCTTGAATGCAGATGGATCACAATGATGTTTATTTCTCATTCCTGCCCTTGGCCCATATCTTCGACAGAGTAGCCGAGGAGATGTTTGTGTTTGTTGGGGGTTCAATCGGATTCTGGCAAGGGGTATGTTTGCTAAAGATTACATGATTTTAGACTCGTTGATTCTGTTCAAATGTTGAAGAGAAACTTTAAAGCCTACAATCATGGCCTTAAATTTAGTTGACAAGTCTCTTCTTACTTGAATATTTTCTTTTGTTTTGCAGGATATCAAGAAGGTACCTGAAGATATCGCAGCATTGAAACCAACATTGTTTATTGGAGTTCCTCGTGTCTTTGATAGACTCACCGCAGGTCAGCTTGCACTTATTGTCAAAATTTTGTAACTCATATGCATAGTGAAGAATATCAGTCAGTGTGGGTATAATTCCTTAGCCTCTTGCTTCATAATCTTGTAAATTGAGTGAAAATTTGATTTTGATTTGACACATATCACAAGAGTTTTGGATAGAAGCAATTATTAGACCTAGAAAACTATATGGGTTGCTTGATGAAGAAACCACCATAGAGATGTTCATCATGATTGCGTGGTGATCGTAAGAGTGTTTTTTCCTGCTTACACTGCATTACAACATAGTTTCATCTGATTTCGAACAAAATGCAGATAACAAAGCTGCTAACTTCTTACATGTGTACTTCATTCCTTCCTGATTTTTCAGGTATACAAGACAGGATTGCTGCAGCTGGTGGAATAAAGAATTGGCTCTTTAATTTCGGATACTCCAAGTGAGTATGCTTCTTTTGTTAAATAGGAGAAACATGTAGTCATGTTATTGTTACCTTCTCTTTGCTTGTCGTAATTGGTTTTTCTGGTTGCTTTATACTGTAATCCTATGCCTCGATGTCCTCTTTTTCCTATCTTGTGCGATTCGGACCACTTGTCAGATTGTATTGACCCATGATTGTGGATTTACAGTAAGTTGAAGTGGATAAAGAAGGGCTACAAGCAAGACAAAGCATCACCATTGTTTGATAAGCTGGTTTTCAACAAGGTTTGCCCGCTCTTTCTTTGAATGAAATTCTCAATGTCTTGTATTCTGCACCTTTTGTATATAACTTTCAATGTTTCTATATTTCTATAATGTACTTGAATCTGCATCTGATATTTTGTGGAAGGGTCTTGGAATTTTCAGGTTCGGATGGGTCTTGGTGGACGTGTGAGACTCGTTATCTCTGGAGCTGCCCCACTGTCTGGGCATGTAGAAGAGTTCTTACGAGTTATCATGTGTGCCCCTGTCATGCAGGGTTATGGTAATTCCCTTTTCTAACTACTTTCTTGATCATACATTCTTATTTATTGATTTTATATGGTGTTAATTTTCTCCGCGTTTGGAACCTTCCATATCACCGCAATTTTTAAGTTTCGTTCATTACATGGATTTCCCAGGTTTAACGGAGTCATGCGCGGCTAGTTTCATTCAAGTTCCGGACGTTATCTCCATGAATGGAACTGTAGGTCCTCCGCTATGCAATATTGATGCAAGGCTAGAATCTGTTCCGGAGCTGGGCTATGACGCCTTGGATACTGAGAAGCCACGAGGAGAAATATGTATTCGTGGAAATACATTATTTTCTGGATACTACAAACGACCAGATCTCACGGAGGAGGTTCTTATTGACGGTTGGTTTCACACGGGTATGTCTTAAATTCCTTGAAGTCAACTGCTTTGTTTCTTCTTTCCCTTTTCACTGAGTTTTTTCTTATCCTTAGCGATTACAGTATTTAGTTTTGTCAATCATTTCTTTGATCCAATTTCGACGCCTTTCCAATTATAATTGGCACACAATACAAGATTGCAGTTGTACACTACCGGTACAAAAATTAATCAAGTAGGTTATTATAAACGCCGTTCTTTAAGTACGTAAAAGGGATTTTTGCACTTAGGTAGTTCGATGCTGTTAGATGACAATGTGCTAATGGGCATAGGTTCGTTGTGATTTATGCATCAGGTGATATTGGAGAGTGGCAGCCAGATGGTGCCATGAAGATCATTGATCGCAAAAAGAATATTTTCAAGCTTTCTCAAGGAGAATATGTTGCAGTTGAAAATCTTGAAAATGTGTACAATGAGTCTTCTTCCGTCGATGCGGTACGTTCGCCACCTTGTGATGCTTTTGTTTACGATTTGTACTTCTGAGATTGTGTTTTATTTCATGCAGGACTCTCGTGTTTGTGGATGCGTGGTCGTCTTAGTATACTGAGGAGTCCATTTTTAGAGTGCTGGTCCATTTCGAAAGTTTTAGCCACATACCAGGATTTAGGAAGCCAAACGCGTATGGGTTTACCGCTTGGAGAATTAAAAATTCTATTGGATATTTTACTCGTGTTTAATTAACGGATTTCTGTCTCGTGATGCTGGTAACCGTGCACAGATCTGGGTTTATGGAAATAGTTTCGAATCATCTCTGGTGGCTGTAGCAGTCCCTAATCAGCCGACATTGGAGGAGTGGGCCAAAACCAATGGAGTGGAGGGAGATTATGCAACTTTATGCACGAGCCCTAGAGCACAGGAATTTGTATTGTCAGAGCTGACTGCCATGGGCAAGAAAAAAGGGGTGAGTATTCTGTTATATTTAGGTTCGTCGCAATACAGCGTCAGAGGTGTTCTTTAAAATCACGCTTGTTGAAATAATTGTAGTTTGCAGAGATAACTATGTCTTAATCTTTTGTTAGGAGTAATAATTCTTACTGGAATAGGTACAATTAGAAAGTAACGAAGGGGTTTTTACTTTGATGGTTTTGACCTCCTGTGGCATGAAGTCGCCATTCACAGCAGTAGTTATTCCTCTTTGCGAATCTCATCAGCCAAATACCATGAAGTGAACTTGGATTAAAAAAAACTAAACAAAAATAAAAATGAGCAGATGTGCAGGCCTTAAGCTCGAAGTGGCAGAGTTGTCCATCTTTGTCAACAGTTTTTTATTTATTTTACTTGAGTGAATAGTGCTAAGCTTCTTTATGCACTCACTGCAGGTTAAGGGTTTTGAGTTCATCAAAGGTGTGCACTTGGATCCTCAACCATTTGATGTGGAGCGTGACTTGGCCACCCCGACGTACAAGCTTAAACGACCTCAGCTTTTAAAATACTACCAGGTGATGCATTCCTCAGTAATTTCTAGACTGTTTTGTGCACTACCTGAATGATAGATTGTCTTTTGTGGATGATTCTCGAAGAGGTAGTTAATTGTGTAGGTGCTCAGTAAACTTTGATCTAAGGCCAATTTTGCGTACGATAGGTGTCAGCTAATGCAGTTGCTTCTATGAGTAACAAAGTCCACAAGCAGCTTCCACTTTGGTTTCCTAACAAGTGTTGGTGATGTATCTTTGTGATTGTGCAGAAGGAGATTGATGAGATGTATTCCAAGCTAAAGTCAAAGAAGTGAACATTTTGACACAGGATTTGAGCCAGAACGTCCTAAGTTGTAGACACGATAAGTAACAGTAGTACCATCTACTGTTAATCTCATAGGTACTTTTTAGTGTCGTGTTTTTTATGTGTACAGACAGAAGCTTCTCCCATCAGATAACGGCAACAGTATATGTTGTCAAGATATGCATCGAGGTTGTCATACTAGGAGCAGTGTTGATGCTTTGTAAAATTGTATTGTGTTTCTTTCTTTTTGTCATTATATGATGACGAACTTCTTCGGCACATATTTAATGAGCATTGTAAAACTGGTAAAGTATGACAAAGACATCTCTGCCTACACTCCGGAGTAAATCAAGAGTCTGTTGAGGGTAGTAATTCAATTGAAGGCAGGGGGGCAGATCAGATGGATCAGGTGTGCTTCAATTCCATTTCAAGGTAAGTTATACAATTTTTCCGCTTTCTTCAGAATTATCTAGACATCATCTGTTGATTATATACTAACATTCCACTGATTAAGAAATGAAAAGTAAAACATAGAAACAACTTTTGACATCATTGGTTACACAGTCCATTGCACTGAAATCACCGTATAATGTGGGTTCATAACTGTTCAGTGTACATTCATCCATTTTGACACATATCACTCTCGTAAAACAAATTTTCACCCAATTTGTATGAATCCTACCACATTATTTTTGAAAAACAAATAACAGCGTGGTTGATTAAAAAAAAACGGAGGCAGCAGTTCACGGTAATATTAGTGTAACATCAGTTCAGTACAAAATTCTGACACATCACAGATGAGTAAATTCTTTCTTTGATGAAATCCACTGATGCAACTCCAGCAAGAACAAAGTTACGAGGATTTAAGACCGTCTTTCGGTAGCAGGTTAGTTCATAAATTATTCTGAAATAAGACAACAAAAAAAATAAAAAAATAAATGGAAATTTTAAAGATGATTCATTTTTTATTCATCCAATTTTCATATTTTGTTGATGGAAATAAATTTTAGAATTAAAAAAAACCAAAATTATTTAAAGGGGACTGCATGCTTACTAAAATTAGAATCAGAAGGAAAGAGGGCCCGCTCCATCATTAAGACAAGGGCGAGGTTTATTGACAGGCTCCCACAATGTTCTCATAAATCACACTCCCCTGAAAGCCACTCGATCAGAACGCTCCCAAACTGGTGGTGCTGAACAGCGTTCCCAACCCCACTGTCAAGTTGACAAATCCCTCACTCAACACCATTGGTGAACATCTCGATTCCTGATACACACGAGGATAAGCCGCCCTCCCCCAGCATATCCCCTTCGGGCATAGGACCCCCTCCACACCAAAATCTCCCAACTCCAGACCCAAAATCTCCCCCCTCAGTACACCCCCACCACACCCCCGACCAATCCCATCACCGAAACTTACTGCAATCTAACCTGAACCAATCTCAACGAAAGAGCCTCCCTTGCGGAGCCAATCGAGATTTCTCCAGAAAAACCCACTTCCATTCCACAAAAAGAGCTCAATATCTAGGAAGTCTCTAGAAAATCGTGAGTCTATCTACGGAGGGGAAGAAAGTGGTAGATCGACGGTGGAGGGTCTCCGGGAGGCCCAAAGGCGCGGGAAGGGAGCCTACGGGCGTTCAAAGCAGATAAGGTAATGAGATGAAGAGCGCTGGCTATGTCGGATGTGGAGTTGTCGTCGCAGAAGCAGAACTTGAAGCAGAAGGAGTTGTAAGCATTTGCGCAGCGGAGCTGTTGATCGATCGAGCTTGGCGCCATGGCTGCCTGCGCTGCTGCCGCTGTCTCGTCCTCCATCGCTGCGCTCACCTGCGAGGTACGCTTGTCAGGAAATGTGGCCTCGTCATTTTGTTCTTGTTTCTATGTGTCCTGTGCATTGCGCTTCGGAAAGAACGAGTCCGTGTTAGTTATGATTTTTCTCGTCACTTTGTTTCGTCCTCCCTCGACGCGCTCATCTGTGAGGTGCGCTTACTGCAAATGTGAAGCGGTTTTGTTGTTGTTGTTGTTCTTCGCTTTTCCATGTTTTTGTTGATTTCCTCTTTGGAAAGAATGAGCCCGCATTTGTAGCTCGAAGAGGTCAAGGTTTTGTCAGTGAGTCTTTGGATTTTTTTTTGAGGCAGTGAATTAGACGCGTTATTTGGTTCAGATTTATTTTTTCCCTGTTCTTTTCTCATCCTGTCAATAAATCCTGAGAGAGAATGAGTCCGCATTGGCTGCTTGAAGGAGTTCCGGTTATGCGTGCTGGTAATTTGCGTCTGAATTTCCTCGAGGTTCTGAACTGCCTTCGGCGTGAGTTGGAGCAGATGTTTGCTCGTCTTCCACTAAAATTTTTACTCTTCTTGTCGATTATTGATGAATGGAGCTTTGTATCTTTACGTCTGTTTCTGTGGTTAATTTTGAGGTTTATGTTCACATGAAAGTAAATGCGACGCTATTCGGTGGAGCATATGTGTTTCTTTTCTTTTCTCTCTCTTTCGTGAAACTTGTTCATCGGAAAGATTCGTATCAGGTTCTCGAAAGAAGTAGCCCTCCTAGACAACCTTTGAGCAATGTGTATCTCATAAGTAGTTCGCTTCTACAGTATAGTCATCGGCATTCTGTAACCTAGTGTAGCCCCTTGTGTGGTACTTCGTACTCCTAAACCTGCCTTCAACGGCCTTGAGTCCAGTCTTTGGGTATGGATGTGGCGAATGTGCGCCCTATTCACCAACGCTAAGTTAATTGAGAAAAGACAGTCCAACGCTTAGCATGTCGCTTGTACTGATGGTTTGAAAGGGTGCTCTGTTAACAGCAATGTAGTTCAAGACTGACTTTCTGACCTGTGTTTCATTGTGTTTTTTTGTAGAGATCCGCCTCTGGCAGCACATCCAGTGTGCAGGCGTCGGCATTCGTGGGAACTAAAGTATCCGTCTGCAGGGATGCTTCCGCGCTTTTGAGAGCCGTGAATGCGGTATGTTATATCAACTCCAAGTCAATGTCATTTCAGAATCAGAGTTTGCGCTAATTTGTAAATATAACTTAACTCCGATGACTTGTCTGGCTGTCCAGTTCTACTGATTTACGAGGGGTTTAGCTAATTTCTCTGGTTTTGGTTTCATCAGTGCTCATTATTGCTCTGATGATTTGAACTTTCTTAATCAGATTGTAATTTCAATGGAATTCTGAAACAGTCAAACCGAATGTCATTCTAGCCAGAATACGACTTGTTTAGAACAGGGCTTAAACTTACTCCCGAATTCGGCTTCTGGTTAGTGTTTGCTTGTCATATTCTGTTGTTGCTTTTTTAGAGGGTTTTGGTTTCGAAAGGTCGTAGAATGTGAAGAGGATGATATAATTCGAATGAACTGACACAAGTACATTCTCAGGGCTCATCAAGGCAGGCATTGGTTGCACCCGTTCGGGCCCAGAGTGTTGCAGCTCCAGCTGAGACGAAGACATCCTCTTCATCGAAGAAGACCGATACCAAGCAGACCGTGATTATCACTGGAGCTTCATCTGGCCTTGGTCTTGCCACCGCCAAGGTGCTTGCCGACTCTGGTAAATGGCACGTCATAATGGCCTGCCGGGATTTCCTGAAGGCCGAACGTGCCGCTAAGTCAGTGGGAATGCCCAAGGACGGCTACACAGTGATGCACTGTGACTTGTCTTCTCTGAACAGTGTTAGGCAATTCGTCGAAAACTTCAGGCGAAGCGGTCGTGCTCTGGATGTTTTAGTCTGCAATGCTGCCGTCTATCTGCCCACCGCGAAGGAGCCTAGGTACACTGCCGATGGCTTTGAGCTCAGTGTGGGTACAAACCATCTTGGCCACTTCCTGTTGGCTAACCTATTGTTGGAGGATATCCAGCACAAGCAGAATGACAATGAACGGAGGGTGATTATTGTGGGCTCGATTACAGGTATTTTTGCAGCACTTGGCTTCGTGGTTTTACCTCAACCTCGCTTCCTCAAAACGAAATTCTTAGTTGCTGATCGTGTAGAAGTGTCGTAAATCCCTTGAAATTCAAGAGAGCAGAGACCAGCTGGTAGGTTTTACAGAGTTTTGCCAGTCTCTTCGATAGATGTGTCAGTCCTCAAACCCCTTTTAACTTGCATCTTCCTGGTGTCATCAAGAGAAGCTAGTCTCTACTTTTACCAACAAGATTCTCTGAAGCAGGAATTAGCAGGTCAATTGTCATTAGTTTTCTGTGTTGTTTAGGAGGTTTATGGTTGATACTTGCTGCAATGCATATGACGCGTTATTGCGAATGAGATTAACACGGATATCACTGCTTCATATTTCAGGGAACACGAACACAGTAGCTGGAAATGTTCCGCCAAAGGCCAACCTCGGTGACCTACGAGGACTTGCAGGTGGTCTGGATGGAGTACGCTCTTCTGTTATGATTGACGGAGGTGATTTTGATGGTGCTAAGGCTTACAAGGACAGCAAGGTGTGCAACATGTTGACAATGCAGGAGATGCACCGCCGATACCATGAGAAGACCGGTATAGTCTTCGCTTCACTGTATCCAGGGTGCATTGCGACGACAGGTCTTTTCCGCGAGCATTACCAACTCTTCCGAACCCTCTTCCCACCATTCCAGAAGTACATTACGAAGGGTTACGTTTCAGAGGAAGAGTCTGGCAAGAGATTGGCTCAGGTACTAATAATTCCGTGTTGTCTCTAATCGTGGCTCACTTCTTGGAATATGATTGGTTTCGACTTTTTTTAATTTGATACTTGATAATCAGTATATCGTCAGTTGAGGATCGGGACATTTCCGAACAGGTGTATGCTACTAATGTATTGACACTGTTTTAATCTTTCAGGTTGTGAGTGACCCCTCCTTGAACAAGTCTGGTGTGTACTGGAGCTGGAACAACCAGTCGAATTCGTTCGAGAACGAGCTCTCTCAGGAAGCTAGTGATGCAGAGAAAGCGAGGAAGTTGTGGGATGTTAGCGAGAAGCTCCTTGGCTTGGCCTAGATTTCAAAATCTCGAACACCTTGTTAATTCTGGTTTAACCTATAACTGTAGAAATAGTACTCTTAGAACTAACACGACGCGTGTGTAACTATCTAGGCACCCATGGAGAAAAGGGTAAAGGAAGTAGAATTGTGAGACTTCTTGTGCATTATGGATCCTCAGAATTTTCCCTGAAATATAGGATAGGAGGAGGACTGTTACGGTGGCAACAGCGTGGCTTTGAGCAGAGTATGCCCTACCTCCCTGTGTGGTAACGATTGGCGAGGATTGTCGATTAAAAAGCGAATTGAGTTGATTCTGATGCACAAGACTACAGCAGGTGTGAGACTTTTGAGAGACGGCGTAGGCTAGCCCAGGAAATTTCATTCCAATGGTAAATGTTATGCTTATGGTAATAAGTTATGCATAATATATGTTCTATCTTGAAACAATTTCTTAAAAGTTCTAAGTCTGTCGTCTGTCATGCTGAATATGATGTTTGTTTACCCCTCTGCACATGCAGCTGGCTACTGACTAGTCTACACATTCTGAGTCATATAAATAGTGACATAGATTTTCTACATCCAGATGTTGACTCTGCTGTGAGCTACTGTCACAGTATTACTTTGTCATAGAAAGTGAGGTAAGTACAATACCCATTTCTTCCATGTATATTGTCTAGCCATGTACATAAAGGTATCTGACCAGAGCACATACTAGCCAAAGAGCCTGCCCACGTTCAACCCAGTCTATCTGCACGTGATTTTGTCAAACCATTCTGTGGAATTTCAGAACTGTTGATGGTCAGTCTTGGCCTCCTGGTCATGCCATGTTCGAAGCTTCTGCTTACCGTACCTTAGGGGTAGTTGTGGCAAAAAAAAAAAAAAAATCCAAATATAAATGTGGGAATAGAAAAAAATTATGTTGTGTATTTGCCGGAAAACCACAAAATAAGATGAGATAATGATGAAATATCTTGAAATCAAACACATGAATATAAAATCAAGTAAATTAAAAATGTTTAAAGTAATGATATGAAGTATTCAGAAATAACAAACATCTAATGAAGCTTTATTGATTGTGGATGGAAACCAAACTTAAAGCTATTTACTTCCTAAATGTCAAATTTCAAAAAAAAACTTTTTTAATTGCCAAACAGTAAAATTTGAAGTTAATTAATTATTCTTCCAATGGGTAATGAAGCTGCCCCTAAAGTAGGGTATTTTAAAGACCTGGAGGTTAGGAGCAAGAGGTACAGTTGGATTGTTGGATTGTAAATTGTTACAGACCCCCTGTCAAGTCGGTCATTGTGTCTGTCTTTGCCTTTTGTTTAGGCCACTTGTGGCTGTTCGGGCGTGTCTTGTGTCTTTGCAATGAAATTCCGTTTCATTTGTTTTCAAAAAACAAAAAAAAAAAAAAAAAAAAATGTTACAGAAAGTAGGAGTTGTTGTATTGATGGACCAAAATGTTTTTTTTTTGGTTGTTGAAACACCTGGACAATTTCCATTGATAGAGGAAAAAATACAAGGAACCTGCGACCAAAATGTTTTTGATGTTTCCAACGACAGAATGCAGTATATTCTAAGAAAATATGAGGCCAGGCAATTGCTTCTCTGCCTACAATTCTTCAAATTTCTGTTGTTATATGTAGATGTTCCTGGATCTCACACAATAATGGCATCATGTACTGTAACATCAACAAAGGCCAAAGTTGAATCCATATGTTGAACTACGGAATACTTTTTGTTGCATATATTGTGCCTCAAATATCTTGCCAATGACCACCATGTCATAGCTAAAGACCACTTTGTTGTAACCAAGATCAAATTGCAAGGGCCAATAATATTGTATATGTAGTCATTTCAATATATTTTTATATAATAGAACATGATCTGTAAATAAAATATTCAACTAAGTGCAAAGTAAAAAGTCAAATTGCATAAAAATGTATATTACATAATAAGTGTAAATGAATGATTTTTATAATCTTAAAGTTTAAAGGTGCATTGATGAATTATAATTACTCATCCATCTATTCATTTTAATTGGTTTTTTTTTTTTATAACCTATAGTTCTAAAAAAACATTCAAGTTGAAAACCTCAGTCGACCAAATTTCAACTAAATTAATTTAGTCTACTTATGTACTACCCCACTTCCCTTCAATAGTAAATGGAGTAGTATATTTATCTACTCAACTTCTTTGCTTTCTTCTCTCTAAGTATAAATGACTTCAAACATCTACGCACTTGCCTCTTTTACATCACAAAGTTAGAAGTTTCATTCTTATAAAAAAACCAACTTGAATAAAGTATTTTATTGTTCCACCACTAAGCCAATATCTACAAGAAGCTATTGATATAAAACTTTTGCCTCCATTTAACTTTGAGTACTCTTAGCTAGTAATTGTGGTAGCTTCCAACCAATAACAACTACTAAAAACAAATGATGGTTGGTTAATACAAAAATCATTGATTCAAGTTATATGAATTATTCATTGGTTTTGTTACAAATTTTTATTTTTTATTTTTATTTTTTACTTTATTTTTTATTTTATTTTTTTAATGTTTTGGCTATAGCATATTGGCAACGATCAATGATCATTTGTTCTAGCAAAAATGGTCATATAGAATATTTTCATTTGCAATTTATTTTTATTTTAATTCAATATATATCATTTTCATTTATACATGTAATATATTTTCATTCATTTTGGCTAGTCCTTAAAAAACTTAATATAAAGATGGCAAAAATATAGCAATGAATCTATGGAATATTTGTAATTGGTATGCTTGTTTCGATTTTGAAACTGGTAGACTTATTTGAGCGGATTTGTAATATGTAGTGCATTGGTGATGCAAAGTAAGCAATCTAAGGCACAAAACAAATTTATCAATCAACAACCCTACTTGCACCAAGGAACAAGTGTTCTAAATGCTAACAAAAGAAATGGTTGTGACTACTAAAATATTTTGGTATTTTTTATAAGATTATATGATAGGGAGTGGGATTGATTATTTTCCAAATTTCATTTAAAGAAAAGAACGGACATGAGGTGGTAGATGGCCATAATTTTGATATCTTCCTAGGTGTCTATAAAAGAAATTCATAAATTTTAACTTCTAAAAAATGGGCTGCATTTTGGAAAACATAGTGGCAAATTGTTGTCATTTCAACAATTCTTTTAACTTTCACAAAAATTGAGCAATTTAAAAAATTTAACCATACGATCTTAAAAACCATGATCATTGTGTTCTTAGACCAAAAAAAAAAAAATGTAAACCTTGGATGCACATGATTTACAAGAGCATAACTTACAAAAAAATTCAAAAGTTTTTCACCCATAACCAGATTATAAAGCCACCATCAAACATTTCTAAATTTTTCTTACACATTTAAAAACTTGCCCTTTCACATTTCACGTACATTTTTTTGTCTTGTAAAACCCTCAAAATGAACAAATAAAAAATGTTTAAAGAACCATGAGAGAATGAGTCTGCAATAAGCGGGGGTTTCCTATTCACACTATCATAAGGGTAATCTTTAAAGGCCAATGTTATTTTTTTTTTTAAAAAGCCAAAAGTGAATGGCCATATTTTTGTAATGATAGAACCTTAGAAATGATGAAGAAGGAAAAAAGGAAGAAGGAAAAAAAAAAAAATTTCCCTACCCCTAAGGGTGGGTGGGCGGGACATCCCTTTGCAGGGCAGCTTTTATCACCTTCCTCACCAAATTTCATTCTCAATCAGCCCATTCTCAATTCAAACCTAATCAAATCTGTACACTCTAGTCTCTCTTGTGATTCCAAATTACCAGTATAGACACATAGTGCTTTTCACCAGAGAATTCTCAATCAACACACTACTTACAATATAGTAGTGTATGACAAAACAATCCAAATAATAGAGAAAAGTTTGCCTTAAAACTGACAATACAAGATCAAACACAAAATAGTTTGAGTCTCCAGAAATCTTCTCATCCCTTGAATGTTGGTGTAGTAAAGTAAGAAAAATCCAGAGGTAAAGGACCTCACCTGTCCCCATAAACACAACCAAAACCACAGTTAGGATTATGTTTGTAGACAAGGTGTCAACAGCCCTTTACAGCTTGTTATTGCAGTAACAAGAAAAATCAAACCCTACACCAAACATACAAATCAAAAGGAGAGATGAAAGAGTCTAATTGCAAACATAAATTAGAGGACCTGACTAGTAGTTCCACCAGACTCAGCCATGTTGCACTTTGCTTCAGCTCCACACCACCATAAACCAAAACTTCACAAGCTCTAAAAATCTCTCACACACATGTAGCAAACTAGAATTACTTTCAAAGCAGACAAGTAAAGAGATGCATATGGCCAAGAAACTCCCATGGTTTTATACCCTCAAAGAAGTCTCTAGAGATTCACTTGTTAATTATATGGACATGAATAGCCTCGTTGGTCCAATCATCTCTGACCCTTAGATGAAGGTTAACCTAGATCAAATGGTCATAAATTAGTGACTTGCTAGAGTAAAGTTCAAGCTTGTAGTAAGCCCCAAGTAAAGTAAGCTTCAAGTTTGGAGTAACTACCAGTAAGCCATGTGTAAGGGAGGTGGGTGGGTTTCACTAATTTACACCTTATTCAGCATATCATGCCATAATAAAGTGACTATATAATTGCTTGCAAAGTTTTACAAGTAATGTGCAAATTTATTTTGCAAGCCTACATAACTGAAGAATGCAACTTCTGTCTGAATCATTGTAATAAAACCTTATTAGAAAATAAATTCTAAATTAAATACGGGTATAAGATCTTCCCAATATTTAAAAAAGAAAAAAAAGAAAAAAAAGAAAAAAACAACGTGATTTAACCCTTGAAGGTCAGACCCAGCCTGAGGGGCTGGGTTTTTTTTTGAGAGAATCTTGATCATATCTTATACTTCATTATACTAAGTGGGATTTTTAAAATGTCAAACCGAACACCTTAAAGAGATCTATACTTTTTTAGAATAGTATCAAAGAAAATTGAAAATTGAATCGTGCTTAAAATGGAGTTTAAAAGAGATTTTGGGTGTGGTATTAGGAAAGCATATGTCCTATAAGGATTAATGCTAAAATCATGGATTCTAAATCAAAACCTTTTTGTGATGTATTTTCTTAGGGCAGCTAAAAGTAAAGGATTTTCCATTCTCAAGTCTTCGGCTGAGATGCCTTGGATGAACCAAACTTATCTAGGCATCACCTTCAAAAATTCGAGATGTCATATCTACACCTCATGGTTGCGGGCTATCTAGGGCAGTAGTAAAGTGCACAAAGTGAAGTTTTTAGGCCATATTTTTTGCATACAAATTAGAAAAATATTTTAAAAACATGTAAAGTTTCAAAATTTAAAATTCTACAAGATTTTTAAATTTGAAGAATATAAAAAAATATTCTAAATTTCCCCTAAGCTACCTAAAAAGGTCATTGACTCACTTTGGGCTCATTGGTCCTTGTTGAGGGATTAAATACATTTTTTTAGTGAGCTGAATCTTGTTAGATATTAAACTTATGTGGCACCATTCCAACGCCTTATCTTAACCCCCAAATGCCTGAGCCTATGACCACGGAAATAGACTTTGACATTAGATGCTCTATATTGCTACTATAAATAATATAAAATATGAATTTTAAACTTTTCTTAGCTAGATACACATGTTATCTACAAGAAATAATTTTATCAAAATTAAATGTTTCAAAATGTAATTAATATAAATTATAAATCAAAACAAACAAAGAAAATTTATATCAAATATAGGTTATACTAAAAAATTATGAAATATTTACTATAGATGAATAGGACAACCAAAAACCTTATATTAGTTCCTGTGCTCAAAAATTATGTTTTAATTCAAAAATATAATGAAAAAACCTAAAACCGTGGAAAATCAAGAAGTAGCCACGGTTATACCCCTTCATCTTATACCAGCTACAAATCACTCCATTTTAGGTATTTTTCAAAATTTTAAATTGGACTGGAAAATAGATTTGCCAAACTACATTTTATTAGTTTACCTCAACTGCAAAAAAGATCATCCCGATAGTCAAAATTGTGTTTCAGCTGTCTGTATCAAGGAATTTTTGAATACACACATGGTATTGATCTTTTTGACTTTAAGGAGGCACCAAAATTCATGATATTATTATTTTGAGAATTTGTTAATGAGATTAGATAGATTTCTCACAGCTTTACAACATGAAAAAAAATGGATGAAAAATTGTCATTTGGATGACAGTTATGGAACTTGGAAAAATGAAAATGACCAGTTTTTGGTCGTTTAGGCGTTTAGGGGTTAATTATCAAGTGTGCCCAAGGGTATGAAGTTCATGGGAGTTGGGGCTTCAAACAGTCTGCTGTATGGGAACCATCATTGAAAGAAATAAATAACCACTTTCAAACCTACTGGTCTTGTAAATTCAACCAACAACATATGAGTTTCATGCTTTGGTGCCACTTTGATCATGGCAATGTACAACAGGCTAACTTATTGGTCGAAACAAGCCTCTGCCTTTTGTAAGACCAATGAGGAGTGACGGTTCAACTCTGACTCAACTACAGAGATTGAAACCCACTTACATAACTTGGTACCCACATTTCTGGCAGGTATGATACTGCCGTAGAAGGGGCAGTAACTTAACTTGATATCCACAGTTCCGGAACAGAGCTTGTACTAACATATCAGTGTGTCCATCACGGAATGTAAACTGAATGCACCACTCTCTGGACATTAACAATTTACTGCCAGGATGATCACTTAGTGGTCAGTGGGTTGATGTTATTATAATGATATCTGTTTTTAGTTATTAGAGAAACTCAAATCTGCAGCTACAGTACCGAAGATATTTTTGGTAAAATTGAGGGGATGATGCATGGAAAAACTTTCACAGTTTACAAGGGGTAAGGTAGATTGCTCTAAAACCAACCACCCCCCAAAACCAACCAGTAGATTCCCAAAAACCGATCAGGCCTGATTCCTAGATTTTGTTAAACATATGTACCTCATTTGTACATTAGAGCACGGTGGGTGGTTTTAGGTCTTGGACACTTTTCACCCACAAAATTCATAATAAATTGATTTTTTGCTATTTAATTTTGGAAAAAACTGCCTTCGGCATCATTCTTGTTCTGCCTTCGATGAAAAATTTCAGAGAATGCATACAACTTCTACAAACTTCGAAATCACCTTAAATTGGTGGTTTTAGAGCATTCAACCTTATCTCTATAGAAATGTTCAGCCCAGCACACAACTTATACTTTCATGGATTTGTGAAGGTATGATTTAATGGACTGAACATGAAGGAATTATCTGTGTTAAACTGGGGTCCTCACATATAAAGCGGGGACACACTCTGCACCATTTGTAACCCTAATCCTTTGAGCTCTTTCCATCTCTCTCGGAGCTCTCTTGGAATCACAGGAACGGTCAAGTTCTCTTGACCTATGAAAACAATAACTCAGAGGTAACCTTGGCAGATGGGCGCACGAACTTCCGGTTTAAGGTAAGAGCACCAATAACTTGGAAGGACAAACTGCTAAGTCTAGGTGCACCGATAACTCGGAGTATCATAAATCAATAAGTGGCAGGATAAAATGATCCTTTCTTGGTTTTTAGTTCAAACGCACATGATTTTAGTAGCTTTTTAGTTTTATTTACTAGTTCTTATCAATATAAACCTTTGAAAATTCATATAAAGACAAACTCAAGTATGGACAATGTGTTTTTTCCTCCTAGACATCTTCTTTGTTTACTAGATTTTTTATTTTTTATTATATAGCATATAAATTTCTGGTCAATAAAGTTGTCAAAGTTTAAATAAATAGAATCACTTTTAGCATATTTTTCCACCATCAAATTTGTTGATATCATCACTAGTTTAAATCTCATCTACAAAAGAATGTTATAGTATCCCTACATACATACCTTTCTATGCTTATTAGAACATTCTATTGGTTCTTCTTCGCTTTTCAATTTGGACTCATTTTACCAAAAATTTAACTTCTTTCCAATGTTTATTTCATAAATTCCTTGGTTATATCAATCACAATGTTATCATTTAATCAATTTAATAGCAATAATGTCATTGTCAAAAACTCTCGTCCATAAAGTTTAAATACTTCAAAATGATTAAATTAATCTCATTCTCATTCTTTTCTTTAACGCAGCTCCCAATTCTTAACGTAACACCCTTTGAGGATTTTCTTTCCTTCTACGCAATACACTTCATGTCGTGGAATGCTCTTCAACAGAAATTTCAAAGGTTTTCCAATGGAATTTCCCCACGCAAAAAACTTGGGCAAATACAAAACATGTGCGGTCTTTTTCTTAGGTGGGTAGCCTAGACTATAGGAGTTTTGCCGTGAGAGCTCATCTTTGTCGGGGCTCACGATTTAAAAGAGGTCCTTCGACTTGAGCTAGGCTGCATCCTTGTCTTTCGCCTTGGACACCTCCTATGACGTGAGCCCTTACTAGGAGGGGTTGTTTCTTTAAAGCATCCACAATGAATGCATATGAAGTTTTTTTCAAAGGGCCTTTGGGGGGAGGAGGAGGGGGGTCACTGGAAGGTAGCGTATCGGCTTGACATGACCTCGCCCCAACAAGCACACACCATGAGGTCCTAGGTTCAAACCCCGATACTCTTGTGGTAGACAAGGAGAGGTTATCAATTTTGAAGACATGCTTAACAAAATTGGGCCTTGCTAGACTGTAGTTTGACTTTTATATGGATTGATGGAAAGTGTAGTTGACTTTGATTGGCGAGGCGAGGTTATCTCCCCTTATAAACTCAAAATTTGGTGAGAGCGGGCTAATTAGGCATTGGTCCGCTAGATTAGAGTGAATTTTACAGCAGCCATTGAGCCCTCATTTTGGTAGAGGACCCGATAAAACCCGTTGGCGTGCATAGATAGCGCCGGATTGGGGATGCTCTTACACGATGTATCTCGGAGCCCACAAAAACCTCTCAAAGTCCATGGTGTAAGCCAAAAATCTCAAAGCAAGATCCGAAATATTGTTAGATCCGGGCCAGTGCGAGTACATTTGAATGAAATCCCCAGAACCCTCAAAAGACGTCCATTATAACTTAGAGCCCCGGAGCAAGCACCCGTACACTACACTAAGGTATATACACCCATGAGGGATCACTTACCCATGAGGGATCAGTAGGCTTCCCCATTCCAGAGCAATGGGAAACTAGTAAAGGATAATTGATGAACAGTAGATTTAGGGTATTTCCTCCAATAAAATGCCTCTGTGAGTGTGACGGAATCTGTTTGTTCACTGATCTGAGTATGGTCGGTCATTGGTACACCTATATGTCAATCATGGGTAACACTAACTTTTGGACAGAAAAATTTGTAGTAATTTGAATTTTACTGAATTAATTTTGAAAAAATGCTCATTCTTCATGAACCTTATGATACTACGTGCAAAAAATAACTATTCATTGAAAACCCAAGATTTACTATGCTGAAATGCTTAAGTGATCGGTCATAGGTGTGTATACCTTACAGCCCGCACTGCAGCCTGCACCCGTCACTCTGACATGGCCTCCAGGTTTCTCCGCCCTCCCGGGTCGTACTGCCCACTGCCCACCCCCAACCCCCTCACTGCACCCCAAGCCCACCACTATCTACCCCCAACCAACATCCCCTCCCCAAAATCTTCACATCAGCTGACACCATCAACCCTCATTCCGCGAGGTGGCGCAAAAACGCCCCCCACCTCTGTCGCTCCTCCAAAAACCAACAACGCAAACTCCCATGGTCAAAATCTAAGAAGGAACTAGATATCGACGATCACTCACGCGCAGTGTCGGAGTAAGGACCGCCGGGGACCCCCACTCCAACACCTCACTGCCCTACATTGAACCCCGAAACCGTGACTCAGCCTAAAACCATTAACATGTACACATGACGCAGACACTCACTTGCGAAATCTAGAAAATGTACGGATTTGTATGCGAGAGCGTGGCTGGAATGGGAGGCTTGCCTCCGGGGCTTAGGTCTTTTGATCAGCGCTCTCCGCCGGGCTTGTGTTTCAATGGTGGCGTGGTCCGGCTGTCGACGGACTGCTCTCGCTGCGCTTGCTCTCTGATTTCAAGCTTATCGTCGCCCGCTCTCGTAGCAGCCGCGACGCTGAGTGGACGCCACTCTTCTGCTGCTGCTGCTGGAAAACGTCAATGCTCGGACTCTCCAGGTGCGTTTCGAGTCGATGTTGTTTTTTTTCCGATTCTGAATTCTCGGTTTGGTTTCGGCTTGATTTGGATTTCGTGCCGGGAGGGGAATTCGTTTGTGTTGTGGTGGAGGTTGTGGAGTGGTGTGGTGTGGTGTGGAGGGAGGATGGCAATGCGGCGTTAGTTGGAGAGTCGCTGTTTTCTGGAGTGTTTGGTTGCAGTGATGTTTCCGTGTGTTTGGAGTTTAGTGTGGTGTTTAGGGAATGCGGTGGGGTGTTCAGCTAGGTGCGTGCTGTGTTGGCGGAATGCGTGTTGGTGAGGAGGTGTTTTGTGTGTTTGTAATTGGCGATCCTCTTGGAATTGGCTCTGACTGGTTCCTTGTCGTTGTGGTTGTGAGTTTGGAGCTCTGTAATGGCTTTGGATGTGTGCGCGTGTGTTTTTACTGGAATTGGAGCTCGTTGTTGTTGTTCTGGCTCGTGGTTTGAGATTCAGCAGAAGTGGTGCTGTTGTTTGGATTGGTGGACCGCGTTCTGAGCAATTCGTTCTGAGTAGCCCAGGGTTTAGCATCAGAATGCCTTTGGCCGTTTGTTTCGGCAGAGGTTTCTCGGTTTTGAGCAGGAGATCTGTCTTGTTAGGATGAACGTCATTGTACCAGGGATACCTGTTCCATGGTTTTTCTCTTCAAGTATATTGAACAAGTCGTGATGGACTGCTGATGCGATTCTCTTTCTCATTTCCGCATATCGAATTCTCGAGATCAACCCTTCCGCTCCTAGTCTGAAACATCTGCTAGCCTGCGAAATTATTTACATGTAGGTGGCCGTTTGGCCCCTCGCTGAGAGCTCCCTCTTTTACAGTACAGTTCCCACTCTGGATAGTATCCAAGTGGATTTTACCTTCCCGTTTTTGTTAAGATTATTACCCTCAGTGGGAGTGGCCCTTCGGTATAATTAGGAAGTTTTTTGGCACTTTCAGCGAGTTGAGGCTTCTGTTGCGGCTGTTACGAATTTCTGTGATCGTGGAGCATACTCTGACTTACTGATCACTTGGCTTGCTCCTGCGATGACACTACCTAGTGTTTAATGTGAGATTGATCGCAAGTTTCCTGGAGACCTTGATCCGAGGGGTTTAGAACAAGTATTCAAGTCTTATCTTCGTCAATTGTTATTGCCGGTCGACAGTATGCTTCCTGACGATGTTGGCTGGGATTGGCATGTTCTTCTTTATTTCAGCTGGCTATTGTTTTCGGATTGATATTAGCATGTCACAAATGTTCTGAAACCTTCTTTCTAACTGGATTGATCCAATTTTATGAGTGCAGAAATTGACCGGATACTGAGAACTGTCCCTGAACAATGACGATAGGTGCTGCGGCCTCACCTCTTTGCTACACGACATGGCTTTTTGCAGCTTACATGTCTAGTGCTGTCGCCGGGTTCGCAGATGATGCATCTGTGAGCTCTGGGCCTTCGGGAAGTCCTTCAGGTAGGAGGCTTCGGAAAAGGAATGCGAGCTCAAAGCGTTTAGCTGGAACAAGCTGGTCAGTGAAGACCGACTCCGTCCAATCTCGTTCATTTGCTAATATGTGCATGGGAGCACCTTGTGGATCTGGTATAGCTGGTCTTGGTTCATACCTTTCTTTTGAAAGTTGTCCCGAAGACGACAGTATCAAGAATGAGACAGGACCAGCTGGAGATGTTTCTTTCTTTGGAGCCGGACTCCCGGGATTGAAGACAAGGCCAGTGAAGTCTGTAAGGAGACCTTTGAAAGCTACAACAGGTAAGAACTATTGCATGCAGTGCTGATTTGTTTGCAAACTTTGTTAAACTCTGTTAAACTTTGATTCACACACAAGGCTAATGAGTTTCCTTTTCCTCGGCGATACTTAAGTTCTCAAGGTCAATTACCGTTCGCGCTGTATCATGTATTATGGGAATGCTGAAATGCCTCACTTGAAAGGCCTGCTGTTGCAGTAATGAAAAGGTCCTTTGCATCAGAACTGCTTCATTTCAGAGTGGTCTGAGTAGTTCCTGATAGAGAATGCTAAGCGGCCATTGATGAAAGATTTTACTTGGTCTTACTTCTTTTGTGAGGTTCTAATTATCCGAAAACTTGTCTAAACGTCCAGTTTTTCTAGTTTCATGCTCTGTTTCGCAATTCCGGTTGGTTATACTTAAACTTCACCTGGCATTATACAGGGAAGGCCTCAGCTGTTGCAACACCGCCTGTTCAACCAATTAAAGAATCTATTGAGTCAAAGAAAACATCCACAAAGCCTAGGAGGGTGGTTGTCACTGGAATGGGCGTTGTCTCCAGTCTTGGTCACGATGTTGACATCTTTTACGCGAATCTCTTGGAAGGAAAGAGCGGCGTCTCAGAGATAGAAAATTTCGATTGCAAAGAATTCCCAACAGTAATTTATTCAAGACCTTCTATGCATGATCGGTTTCTTGGTTCTCTAAATTATGTGTAAACTTTCAAGTGTGCCACTGGATCTAACCTGCTTTCATAACTTCAGCGAATCATGGTGACAGTTTAGATCACATTTAAAAGATGTAATATTGTGAAGAGACTTTCCATTTGAAGTTTTCAAGAAATCCTTACAGCCTTTTACAGGATTTGCCCTATGTCATTTCTTGTCAAGCCGTATAACGCTGTGGTGCTCAAATTATTAGTTCTGTGTCTCACCTTTCTGTTGTGACCAGAGGATAGCAGGTGAAATTAAGTCATTTTCATCAGATGGCTGGGTTGCTGGAAAGTTTGCGAGACGGATGGATAAATTCATGATCTATTTGCTTACTGCCGGGAAGAAAGCCATCTCTAATGCTGGACTTTCGGAGGAAGGGTTAGATAAATCAAGATGTGGCGTACTTATTGGATCAGCCATGGGAGGCATGCAGGTACTCACACACAAATCTTACGAAATAGTGGTAATGCGAAGTAGTTGCGGAAAGTATGCTCGTTCTCAATGCAATTCCATTCTTCACTTATGCATGCACCCCCTTGCGTTTCAACGCTATTATTTGGTTCCAAAATTCGTGTAATGCATGTAAAATCTGCTCTGGCATCATCGGAGGGCGTTTCCTCTTGAATCTGTGTCCAGCTTGTCATGAAAGTCGCTGCTTCAAAGAGTTGCAGGCATCATATGGGTTTTCATGGCAGGTAGTTCCATTGAGCCTGTGAGCTCTTTGTGGTCATAACATGAGCAATTGTGGAAGCAGATTTTTAATGACGCCATCGAGGCTTTAAGGGTATCATACCGCAAGATGAACCCGTTTTGTGTACCATTTGCAACGACAAACATGGGCTCTGCCATGCTGGCTATGGACTTGGTGAGTAAAGTTTCGACGTCTCGATTCCCAAAATTGCTTAATGCGTTCATCTGTTGTCTATTTCACGAGAGGATATGTGCTGCTAGTTGGGTATCTCTCTTGTATAGTCTTCTATTTATTGCTGATAGAGCTGTTTGTTATTTGTTGCAGGGATGGATGGGACCCAACTATTCTATTTCTACAGCTTGTGCGACGAGTAATTTTTGTATATTAAATGCCGCTAATCACATTATCCGGGGTGAAGCAGTGAGTTCCCTTCGCTAAAGTCTTCTTTTGTGGTCCTGGAAACTTTTGTATGGCCCAGAATTCTGCGTGAATGGTCACTTCCTGTCCGCCTACACTTAAATGAATGCTTATGTAGCTTATTTCGGAGAACTAAGACTATATCAACCACCCTATTTGCATGCCTAAAATAAACTATGGGTATTGTTCTTTTAAGGCTTTAAACAACCTGGCTGTTACTCATGTTTCTATCAGCCTTTAAGTCAGCGCTCTCTAACTGCATTGTGTATCGTTATTGTGTGTAGGACATCATGCTATCTGGAGGGTCCGATGCTGCTATTATTCCCATAGGTGGGAAATATGACAGTCACAGAAGCAAATTGTGTTCTCTATTATGATTTGTTCAATGAATAATAACGTGTTCTGGTTGTCATCTCATTTTAGAACGTTCGCCCACTCTTGCAAACATTGTAATACATTTAAGTAAATATTTTAGCTAAATTTGCACAAAATTCGATGGTTCAAATGTAGAAACGTTAAGGAGTATTTGATTGGATAATTTACGTAGTCTGGACATAGTTTCTGTGAATGTTCTTGAGTGTTCCTTACGTTTATAAATATGGACAGGACTTGGAGGCTTCGTTGCCTGCAGGGCACTATCACAACGCAATGATGATCCGTCAAGAGCTTCACGTCCCTGGGACAAGGTGCATGACTATCCAAGTCTTTGATGGTTATTTGACTTGTTGAAACGTTGTGGTGTCTTAATCATTAGGTTACTGTACTTCTTCCGATGAGTTATTTTGTGAACTTATATCAAATGGTAAAATCAAAGTTGGCCCGTCACTTATGCTCTTTTTTCTCAGCCAAGGTACACATGCATAGTTTGATATCTGTCTGGTACTGAGGTTATGTTGGGTCGTAGAAATTTTATTTACAATTTGTATTTGCTAATGTTGTTGTACTTTGGGCGGGGGCATTCTTTACTTACTGGTGGTCTTTTGATTTTGTCAAGGATCGAGATGGGTTTGTCATGGGCGAGGGAGCAGGGGTTCTTCTACTTGAGGAACTGGAACATGCCAAGGTATAGACAAGTTCTGGAATATAGTATTTTATAGTTTTCATTTGATTTTCTTCTTTGCAATTCCTATAAGACTTGTGGACGGATCTAGACGTTGAAACTTGGTGTCTTGTCTTGTTTGCAGGCCCGTGGAGCAGAAATTTACGCTGAATTTCTTGGGGGTAGCTTTTCATGTGATGCTTACCATACGACTGAACCTCATCCTGAAGGTGAGCTTCAGCGGATCACTTTAAATAAATTATAATATTGGAAATTACATTTAGTAAGAAAGTCGAGGCTGTTTCCGAAAGATGTTCTCCATGCAACAAGTGCGAGTTAAATTTCTGTAACTGTACGCTTTATTGGAGGTAAACTCTAAATGAGTTGAGTTGGTCTGGTAGGTTAGAGGCTACCTTTAGAATCCTGTGTGAAACTGCCCATTTTAGAATTTTGTATTTAAAGAGTGTAGTCTGTGATGAGAACCAATCTTGTATATCGAAGATACGCAGCTACATAGCGCAAGGGTCGCATTGTACTTTTTCCTGAATTCTATGAAAATCTGCAGGTGCTGGTGTGCTACTTTGTATAGATAAGGCTCTTGCCCAAGCGGGAGTTAACAGGCATGATGTTAATTATGTGAACGCCCATGCGACCTCAACAAAAGCTGGTGATCTTCAGGAATATAAGGCTCTCATGCGTTCTTTTGGAGAAAACCCAGAGGTAAGGCAATGAAGCCTTTAGTAGTGACTTAGGACTATACTCTGCCTGCGAAGCTTTTGAACAAGTCGTGTTCAAACATGAATTGTATCCACAGGTCCTCCTCTGACAGGCATGGACAGTAAACTCGAGAGCCGTGATTTGGATCATATTTTGTGAGACATACTAAAGTAACTGTTTTACTTTAGCAATGATAAAGCATATCAAATCTCGACTTTGCTGGTCATTATAGAACCTGTTAGACCCAATTCTCTGCTTCACTACCAAGAATGGTCTTCCATTCTTCCTAAAGTCGACAATCTAATTGAGTAAACTCATACAACCCATTTTGAAATTATTTTTTGTTTATTGTGTTATTTGCAGTTGAGAATCAACTCAACTAAGTCAATGATTGGACATCTGCTCGGAGCTTCTGGTGCTGTGGAAGCTATCGCTACTGTTCAGGTACACAATGAAGCAGTTCTGATGGTACCTCTTCTTGGAGTTTTAGATCCCGATATACTTCTGTTTAAAATTTACGTATCAATGGTTTTTTTGGTTCAACGTGGATTTTGCAAAGGTACTTGTGATTTTCTTCTCTTGATTTTTAACATTTCGTTGTGCAGGCCATACGAACCGGCTGGGTGCACCCGACCATCAACCTTGAGAATCCTGAGAACGACGTGGTAAGTTTCTTTCCACAAGCATTTTCCGAGCCTTTAGTTCGGGTGTAGAGCCTTTGGATTTGCAATCTTTAAGTTGTTGAGATATGTATATGTATGGGTCTAATTTTAGTGCGTTTGTATTTTGCACTCGTCTAGAAAATTTTGCACCCTTAAATCTGATGATTATGGAGTGATTTAATTATGCAGGATATGAAGGTGATGGTGGGAGGAGAGAAAGAGAAACTGGATATTAAGGTGGCTCTGTCCAACTCTTTTGGCTTTGGTGGTCAAAATTCTTCCATCCTTTTTGCCCCTTACATTGAGGCCAATGAGACCTAGACTGCATAGGAGGGCTCAACCCCCATCATCAGTGTCATTTTTACCAATATTTTCCTGTGTAGTTTGTAAGATTTGATTTGTTCCAAATTTATAGCTGGGCATTCAGCTTTTCAAAGGCTGGCTGTTTCCAGGGAAAGGTAATCCACACTGGTGCACGCTTATTTCTGTTCAAAGTTGTTTCTGTGAACATGGTTAATATCCTTGTTAGCAGCACATATTTATCACAGTATTGAATGCAATACACAATTAATCTTTTGTCAGTCATTTGTTAGCGGATTGCAATCTCCATAAAGGTCGATGTCTTGCTACAGTGATGTAGGTGCGCCTGGTGGTGTAGTAAAGTGATAGCCCATGCATTCATCGAAGTGTCATGGTACTACGGTGTCCATGACGGTACCACGGCACTATGCCAAAGGTCAAGCTTTTGATGGAAGTTGATGATTGCTGCCGTAGTACCTTCAAGTTTCATCAAAAGCTTGACCTTTGGCTCAGTACCCTTCAAAGTGTTTGCATGCAGGACAACACAGTATGCTGCGTTAGGTCGAAAACTTCTTGTGCAGGTCGTCTGTATCCTGGTGGTGATACAGGACCATCTGTTCAGTCCAGACAGGCTCTTTTACTCTGAAACATGTACATGGTATGAAACTGTGAACAGGTTTCATAGTTATGCTGTGGTATGGTACAAAGCATAGCCATTAATTTGACTTGATAGGGGAAAACCCATGCCAAGAAGTTCATAAATGGAAATCCATTCAGCTGGTCTTCCAGGGTAGCTAAAATCATTACTGTAGTGTGAAGAATCTGCAGATTGAGTTATTCTTCTCAGATTGAACTTCAAGTTCTTTTCTAGTCAAAAAAGACTTGTATACTTGCACCAACCCAGGATTGACGCCTGCAAAACAACACTAGCAGCCGACGAAATGCCCACCACCATCCAGAAATCTCGAGGTGTGCCTTCACTGAAAAGAGGAATAGTTATATTCATGCCAAATATCCCAGTAACAACTATGAATATGCCAATCACTAGACAAGATATTGTGAGCACAACGTTCACTTTCAACAAGGTGTTCTGATGGTCGTCAAGCCTAATCTTCACGTAATCTTCAGTGTCATCTACTGACTCTTTAACCTGCACATATAAGAAACATAAATTGCAGCATTCACGTAAAATGTTTTATGAGATGGACCTATCAACGTCTTGCCGTCTGACATAAGTATTGAGCAATGTGACAGGTTGAGAAATTTGAGCATTACCGATGCCACATGGTGTATGATTCCATCAACAAGCACAAAGTATGCCTCCAGGAGCATCTCCAGCTCTTCCACATCCGGGCGTTTCCCACTTGCTCCCGTCGCACGAGATACAGTGCTGCCGACCCTGCTTTGAAACGAGCCTTTCTGATCGCCATGAAATGAAACCACCTTGGAATGCTCCCTGTGTCATTTCAAACACACCCTCATTAGCTCTATTTTTTTATTAAAAGACAAAAGAAAAAAGAGGAACAAAACAAAACAGAAGAAGAGAAAGAAGAAGGATCATCTTGACTTGGAATTACTGAAGTTTTTATGACGGAAGGTGAATTTTATGATCCAAGGCTTCGAAATTATGATGTTCAAACGAGCACGTTCTTTAGATTCAGTGGACGTCTACGTTGAAACTGCAACTCTGACAACTTGACTGAACCACTTCATGTGGAATATGTGAGGAGATAATTCAAGTCTGAAACATGGGCTTTTGTAGTTTCACTCTCCTCGGTGTTTACATCTCTTATTCGCCATTGCCGTGGACACTGCTACATTTCGGTTTTTTCATTCTAGAATGGGAGAAGGATTGAAAAGAGAACCGTGTTGGAGACGATGTTTTGGACTGATGCTCTTTGGAACGACGTCCATGCTCTTGCTTATGATGCACCGGACATACATGGTCTTGATTATGGCGCTCCTCGTTTCTGTACACACACATACACACATACAAAGACATTGTCAGTCGTTGCACTGGATCTTGGATTGATGATACCAACTCCAAAACCAGATGCAAGCCTAGCAATTCAGAGCCTTGTGAGTGATAAATCTTTGGCATGCCTGGAACCACCGAAATATTAAGAGCTTCTTTGAGCAGCTGCTCGTGGGTGGCTCAGCTGTAGTCGGATACTTCTTGCAGTGGAATAAAAAACTAGTTTCATTTGTTCAAAAATAAAAATAAAATAAATAATGATAGCACCAGAGTGATCTCAAAAGTGTGTGCTCCAATATCAGGTGAAGAATTGAAGGAACATGTTGCATGGAAGACAAAGATGACCTCGATGGGCTAAGGTCATCCCTTGCCGAAGGATGCCGAGCCTTTTGTTCTCGAGGAATTGCTGGTTGTATTTCTACCGCCAAGTCAAGGTGCTCAGAGGGAGCTTGATCTGGAGACTGCATCGTCACTTGCAGATGCTTGAGCGTGTCCTCAAGAGTGACTTCGGGATAGCTGGAAGCTGCGGTGATGGTGGTGATGGCCTCGCCCATGGTGCCATCGCCATGAAGGCTGCTCCTCTGGGAGGAAGCTGCGGAGCCGGCGACAGAGAGCGATTCTTCATTCTGTTGCTTGATCATCTTCTCAGTCAAGTACATCTCTGCCATGTCTCCGTCGTCGTCCAGCAAATGCTCAATCTCGTCCCTCACCTTCAACACAACACTTCTCCATGTTTACATTTCCAGGTTGCCTTCTCAGATTGACATCATCACAGATTGCCATGGGTGAAAACATGGAGTAGATAGCTTTACCCTTTGAGCGCGGCCGAAGATGAGCACCAGCTGGTTCTTGATTTGGCGAACAGTTTCCAGCGTTCGTGGGCTCACGTGCTTGGTCAAGGCATCAAGCGCTTCGTGAGCATCATTCGCCAAGACAGTTGCCTACTCTGTATGTGAAACCCAGTCGCCACATCAAAACAATAGACAGCATTACAATCACATACATCGGAGCTAAATCTCACCTGTTTCATGAGAATTTGCTGTTACTCACAAGGCAATTCTCATGGTCTGGAGAAGGAGAGGAGTTAACCTCACGATCAAGGCGAGTACAGACAGATTCCAAACAAGCCTCCAACGCCCGAAACTCAAATGGCAACGAGTTCGGCCCACGCCACAGCGGCATCCCATACTTGGAGGGCCGGCGACGGAGCCGCACTTCGGCAGGCTCCTGAGCGAGAGGTTGACTTGAACGGCTCCCAACTTTGATGTCACTCATGGTGGAGTTCAATTGCTCAGATTTCTCCTCAATCTGCCTGTGATCGATCAACGGATCCTCACACAATTCCTTGTCTTCACGATGGTTATGGTCGCAGTTGGGGCCACATCCGTCAGGCGAAGTCTTGCATCATGAGGCAGACGCCCACGATTAGGGTTTGCTGAAATCACTTGGATCCGCATGTTTGAGCATGTTAACTTCTCTGTCAAACCTCGGGGCCACATATATTGAGACACACAGATCTGCAATCAAGGAACTCTATGCCGAGAGAGAAACTGGGTGAACGTGGAGTTAACCTGTTTTCTGGGGGCTTGGGGGAGGCGACTCTGGAGGTCTTGCACGAGGGGGTACACGAATGGATTACTGGCATCCAGGAGGAACACCTCTTGAGCAGTGATGATCGTTTTGATGTGATCCAGGTTCACCACAATGGCGTGCTCGCGGCCAAGGATTGTGGATGGGTAGGACAGCACCGGGTCCAGCAGGCGGATGTCGCGCGCTGGAAGGTGCGCTCGCCGCATGATGACCTGCTTCCCGACCTCTAAATCCTGATGCAACATCACTCCCCATGGTTTGCAACTATCCACACAACATCCTACAATGCCTCGCAGAAACACCATTCTCATTGATCACATCCAAAGCCATCACCATGCAGAAACAGAACAATTTGTCAAGATTAATCTTAGATTAATTTTTTGTAAGTGGGTGAGTGGTCATTCTGATTCTCTTCTGATGTGGAGTGAATTATGATCAGGTCAGTGCTTTTCATGTAACCTTCAGAAGAGTCTGAGATTATTCTTCTTCCAGAAAATGAGAATGGTTTTCATGACACAGAGAAGATGTGGAGGCAACCCTTTGCAGGTACGTACCTGAGAGATGCCGTGGACATCGATGTGAAGCCATGAACGTGTGTCGGGCTTGGAGTGTCGTCCATAGATGGGTCCTGATTGCTCTAATTTTGCAGCATTCTCCTTCGCATCATGTGCTTTCCTTGCAATTTTGGAAAACGTCCTTCTCATTGTTTGTGTTGTAAAATTGTATATGCTTCTCTCGTTTCAGATTGGGAGGCTCTGTGATGTTCGGGTTTAGTTCTGAGTCCTGTCTTGATACCATCATCATTTCACTGGTTTCTGTGTCATAGTTGCGATCTTCTGCCTCAAGTTATAGGAATGGTGTGCCTTGAGCAAACTCAGCAAATTTGATATGGATGACGCTTTCATTGAGTGAGCTTTTTGATTTGTTCTGTTATGTTTTAAGCCCTAAGTTTCTTATCAATGTGAAGGTGCTTACTGATAATCAGGCACAAGGAACTATGGACAGATTCCTGTGGAGGAGATGTTGAATTCTGATTAGGAACCTTGGTATGTTGAAAATTTTGGCTACATTGAAAGAAAAATAAGTGATGTATTAGGGCCGCGTCACACTCTGACAGAACATTGAGGGGCCATCTTGCCGTCGGTTTGCACCAATCAGATCAATGGAATGCCCAAAGTCCGGCCTCTCAGCCTTCTCACTAGAGGTCGAAGTCTAAAAGTCGGCGCCTCTACATAGCAACATCTTTTTGAAGTTTTGAGGTCAAACAAAATGCTTCACCTGAATTTTCATTGAGAGGCTCTGTAATTTTTTTTTTAAAATGAGCTTAAGAAGATGAGGCTCTTGGACTATTAAGGGCTAGTCATGCTTCACAAGCCATATCATAATTTATTAATTAACTATTTGATAATCATTAGCACTACATCTATGCTAGTCCAAAATATGTGTAATTTCAATTAGTGTAACTTTGTTATAGCAATGAGTTTACAGCTAAATTATTTGCACATGTTCTTCATTAGTTTTTACGTCTTCTTCTATGTTTTAATTTTTTAGTTTTTTTAAGTTTAAAAATATTTGGCTCATTGGGTCTAAGCCTTTGGACTTGGACTTTGGGATTTCACACTCTAACCAACCAAGGTATGAAGTGGACTATTTTAACCCCTAAACGGCCAAAGTCCTAGAATGGGTGTTTTTGGAATTTGGGCAGGTTCCTAAAAATTCAAATTTACTTGAATTTTTTTGAATTTTTTTGTGGAAAAAGGTTTTTTCAAGAGGTTTATGGGGATATTTTTTTTATGTTTTTTGGATGAAGTGAGGAAAAGTTATGGTCCTCTGAGCATAAAATGCCCTTCCACGGGCAGGCTCTCAGCCACTGTGAATGCAGCAATTTCTGCCCGAAACTGCCCAAAACTGCCCAAAACTGCCCAAATCTGCCTAAAGACGAAACTTTGAAATTCTACCAAAAATCGAGATTTTATTTTTTTCCAAAAATAAATTTTTTTGTATGTAGAAGAGCCACTAGAGCATGTTTCCACCGTTTGGATTTTCAATCCAAGAATGTTTCATATGCTATTTTTATTGTAAAAAAACGGCCTTTGTACGTGAATTTCAGCATACCCCTTTGTGGAGATCGATGATTTTCTCAAGGTTCTACACCTTGCATGGGTATGAGATTTTGTAGGCATGAACTCACCTAGGAACAGGAATCCAAAGAGGCACCATCCAAATCTACTAAAAAAAATGGTTTTTTTGGACCCCAAAATACTGTTGTCCCCTTTTTGCAGGGTAAAAAAAACTTTTTTTCAACTTTGAATGTTACGATCTCTCAAATGGTAAGGAATGAGAGTGTGAGATTTGGTAGGCATATAGACATAGTAATCAGATACAAGATCTTACGGTTGGAAATACCAAAATTGGTTCCAATTTTGCACTATCTGGCTTGCTTTTAAAAGAGACTATTTGGAGGCAGTTTTGAGCAAAAACACCCTTGGCCGTTTAGGGGTTAATGTATTTTTTAGTCCCAAAATTGAGACTTTTGATTTAGTTTGGTTTAGACTTTTGACAATTGACCTCTCCACTTGGCCATTGTGTGAAGCACCCCTAAAGAGCATATGTTTTTCCCTAAAATGAGCTACAGTATTATGTTTGGACCACTTTTGGTCATTCTCCACTTCAGAACATCCTACCTTATTGTAGACCTATTGTGGAGACATTATCTATTTTATACATATCCTTACTTTTTTGAATGAATTCTAAAAACTCAGGATTCCTATTCCTTGCTATCTAATGTGCATTACACAGCAAGGAACAACAAAATTGATAATTGAAAGCGAGGTTCCAACAACAAATCCTGTAATAAAAAGAGAGATCCCTAGCTTGTGGCTAGCAACAAGATTCCTTTTCCAACTTTTACGCCAAACACCTAGCAGAATCGTGCCCCCATCTTCATTTGACAAAGGAATAACAAATCTTCTGAAGAATTAGATACGCCCAAAATTTTGAAGTACATGTAAGATAGGATATTTCAAAATTGTGGTTAACCTAAAATAGTGTTTTAGGTTCAAATGTACTACATTAGATCATTTTAGGGCAAAAATGTAGGTGCCTAATACATCCCTTATTCTTGTGACTTAGAAAATAACAATGTACGAAGCACTTATATTTCCGCACTAAAATCAGCTAATATAGTACATTTGAACCATTTTAGGTTAGGCACAATTTGAGAGCACCATAGCATGAATTTTTGTTGTGCATGGACACTTCTTTGAATTGGGAATTGGCCAGGTATTAGATTTTTTTGTTCAAAAGCCTTCCAAGATCTAAGTCCCAGCCGCTCAAAGATGCTTAGTGAAATGCGACGTTTTCCCTTGCAACACAGAGTGCAGAATGAGCTTGTTCTACCAGTGCTCTGAAATTGGAGGTTAGTTTAACATCATCTCCCACGCCATAGAACACACGATTAGTGGTGAAGGTAACATCGGGACAAAATGCGTCATTTGGGACCTCACCCCAATACATGTCACTCATGCATAGACATGAGCACCTTCAATGTGCTTACCTTGAATGTGCCGATTATAAACATTTGAGGGGTGGGGGTCCCAAATGGCGCATGTGACCTGTAATTTTGTTTCAACAAACTCCACCATCTCATCTAGCAAATTTTGCTATAGCTAACATGTGTATGATGCTCACAATGTGGTAATGGTACAGTATGGTGTTTTACCTGCTTCTATTCATTTACACCGATAATCGAATCACTCTTAGGGCCTTCTTCCATGTTTGAATCGGCCGGGTAGTAAACAGTGATTTCACCACCACCAAAATTTGCAAAGCACTTCCATGTGCACCCGTAGAGAGGGCCCCACCGATTTGCATACTCAAATATACCTGCCATGCACTTAAACTTAGACGCAACAAAGAAAGGAGCAAATGAAAGGTGCCACCAATGAGCAATGAAACTCAGTGTCCTCCTTCTCCATTCATCCTCTTCCAATGAAGTTTGAGACCTCAGTCCTCATCATTTTCTTGATTCCACCGGAACCGATCATACATGGAAGCCCGCCCTTACTCTACCAAGGTACTATAATCAGTGGCTCAAAAACCGCTCAGATTTTAGATTGGTAGGCTCCGTGGGGAGCTATAAAAGGAATCCAATTTCAGAAGATGGATAAAGTGTACAGAAAATTGGACCAATTGGAATAATTAATTTTGGATTAATATTGAATTAGTTATGAATTTTGGAAGGGGAACTTGTAGGTGGTTCAAAAACCACTCGGCCTAAAATGTACACCATAAGTACATAGAAATTTGAAATAGGAAGCTATAATGTACTTCCTGCTTGGACAGGTCTAGCGGTGCAGCGCGGGTTTTGAGCCACATACCCTAGTTCACGGTTGCAGTGGTCGAGTCACTGGCCGGTATCTGAAGTTATTCGTGACATTGTAGGTGGCAAATCAGTGACCTCCAACTGTTGGCAAACCACCGGTCCCGGTCATAAGGAAGCTACAACGTTGTATTTGCTGACTCGAGCCTTCAATAAAGATATAGATACTTCGGTCTTGTCGCATGAAAGACAGTCTCTCAATGACGGAGGAGTTTGCATTCAGAATTTGACATTCCTCTGGCACGGACAGCAGCTCCCTTTCTTGCCAAATGGCTTCCCTACGAGTGCCGTTGCCAGACTGCCAATATTGTGGATATCATGATCCATGACCAATGCATGATTGAAGTAACTTAACTTCTGTTCCAGCCCAATGAGGAGACCACCTTACCAGGAAGAGTAATTGCTGGCTGGTAAGGTATGGTTTGGATCTTATGAGCAATGCATGATTGAAGTCAAGGTTGGGGGCTACATACAGAAGCCAACATCTGTCAGGTCTCCTGATCGTCAGATGTCGTTTCAGAGAAAACAAGACATGATTGTTCTGTAGAGAAACAAACTGTTAGTAAATCCAAATACCGGAGGTTTTGTCGAGAAATGGGTGAGACAATGAGGTGTTACTAACCAAAAAGCAATCAAACATGGAACTCCCAACTGCAGAGGAAATGGCAACTGGAAAGTAAAATAAGACGAAGTTTATCATCGTTGATATTAACAGGCTCCGAAACAAATCATATTAACAGATCTTTTTTGTTTTCCTTTTGTTCTAAAACCATCAGTGATGCAAAGCCTGTCGCTCGGTGTAGACGGAACAAATTGGATTCCTGAGCGCTTTTGCACTGTGAAGCCTACACCTGTTACTAATTTTTTGATTAATTTGCACAAATAGCAGCTATGGCTAGAGGGGGATTCGAGAAAACCTATACAGATAGCGAACGAGGTCAGTGATGCTCATCACTTGAGATGCGTCTCGTAGGATTCGTAAAGAGCAAACACACTCTCTGAGATTAAGAGTGGAAGTTTATCAATGTACAGAAATAGACGTTGTAGGTTGTCGCGAGTAATTTTATCTACATCTTCAATGTCGGCCGAGTCGGTGAAGATCCACAAGTCGCCTGAGTTGACGCGCCGTAGACTGTCCCGACAGTAAGGGCAAGACTGCGATCGCCCACGCCTGCACCCAAATGACATGCTACAGTTTCAGAAAATTGTAAAAAAATTCAGCGATCCTTCTGAGCCGATCATGTCAACTCCAATTTGCACCATGGTTTTCACTCATGAGTATCCAAGTCTGGACTGAGACTATGACGAGCATTTCTCTAGATGGTTTTTGACACTCGAATATGATTTATGAGGTATTGAGGACATGAACCGAGACATTGGGTAAAGAAGTGGTATGCTCACCAATCACGGTAGCAAGTGAGGCACATTACGTGGTTGCAATCGGGAAGAGCAATCTTTGGATTCCTCTCCATGCAAATACCACACTCAATCTCACGCTCCAAATCAAACTCCGACATATGACTGCATTCCTCATCGCGTTTCTTGTACCGTTCTTGACATTTGGCCTTTTGCTTGAGGTCCTCCACCCCGGTCATCCCAGCCTGGAGCTGTTGTAAAGAAGGGTAGATGTGCCCTAACGACAGCACACGGATGTAAAATCAGCATCAACAAACCAGCGACTCACAAACTTTCAGATATCCCTTTGGCAAGATCTCAGCAGTCAAAATACACAAATGTGGTTCAGAAAGTAGGTTTTATGTGGAGGACAAGGACGAAGAGAAATATGAAGCGAGGATAACGACGTAGTAGGTAAGATTACAGGAGAAAACCCTACCGTAAAATTCGCCGAGGCTGGCCTTCCTTTCTTGCGTAGACATTGTTGTGGTTCCATCTAAGTACACCTGAAAAATTGAAAAGTCTCGTAAACACACTTGAAACACAAACAAATTGCTTTAAAGAAGATTGTGACCAGATACCAGAAATTGCTACAGTTTTGTGATATTATTCGACATCATTCACTCAAATATATTAGGGTTTTCTTTTATAGAACGCATAAATGCCTCGCATCATGGCTCCTATGACAACAATTTGATCTTATCCATAACCTACAGAGGACCACACGTCATCGTGCTCAATGCTCCACAAAACACGCCATTCCGTAGGTCAGGTCAGCATAACGACGAATTCTAACTGTAGCGCTCTTTACTAAGCCATCAAAGCTTTCGTGAAACTCCGAGAATTGAAATTACTGCAGTGGAGCATACGGTAACAACCAGAGAGACGGTTTGATTCCTACACCTGCTGAATTTCACACCTTTCGTGCTTAACAGAACAGAAATAAAGATAATCCTGCTTATCAGAATTCAGTCTCTGTTAAAAGGGAAAGATTTAAGCTTAACCAACTTCATCGTAACGCCTGCTGCATTCCTGCTTGCCCTAATTGACTCGTGTTCACAAACAAAGGCTTCACTACACAGGGAAAAAAAATAGGGTTCACTCTCTCCCAACGAAAGAAACATTGAAGAAGGAAGCGTAAAATGCTCTACCTTGTAGATAAGAATGCGCAGAAGCCCCAACGCACCCGCCAAGCTGCAATCCGTCCATTGTACCAAGAATAAAAACAAGTGTGCTACCGGACTGTAAGATAACCGCATTTGCAAGCACGCCCCATCATAATCCCTCGGCACCTCCGATGCCCTGCTCCAAAATGGCCCACCAGTATTCAAGTCAGACCTCACAGATAAGGAATCGACTAAGAACGCTACATTGCAATGTGTAGAGCCAACGTTTGGATGACGACTCGATCGGTGTGCAAAAAAAATTCAAATTCAAATAAATTTTATGATATATTAGGTTATCGACCTCTGTAAAAAAATGAAAATCCTGCATATAAAGCTGATCCTCGTGCACACACGTACGTTGGTCATTTCAGAACAAAGAAACACGAAAAGTTTTCTTTAACGACAGCAATGGACCACCTTCGTTCATAAAACTTGAATTCTTCACATATAACCTCCCAGGTAACCGCTCATTTGCATCCGTTTTTACAAAAATTCGCGGAGTCAGATTCAGTTTCCCTAAATCTCTTCTACTGGAAGGATCCCGCTGTTTACCACTCTGAAAATCTTAAAATGGTCGGTACAAAATCGGACCGAAACATGTGAACACGAGCCAGGATCATGCCAGAGAGGAGTTCAGACAGTTGGGCGCAAACGAGAAGGATTGAACTTACAGAGTGTTTGCGTGCTGGATATCGGCCTCCAGAACCTTGAGAGATTCCTTGTAGGACTTGCACTGAGCCATATCCAGAAGTAGCATCTCGACGTGCACACCTGAAGAAGGAACCGATCCTATCGTGTTGACTCAAACACGGCGAAGAGGTGGGACAGGAGAGCAGAAGGGCGTCCAAGGGCACGCCAGCAGGGAATGGAAATTGGAATTGGATGACGCGGTCTGAAACCTCCACAGCAACAACCACACATAATAGACAAAATGCGCAGCCGTGAGGCCGGCCTCATCCTACCCTTCCTCTCCGCATCTCCACCCCCGACATTCTCAACCAAATTACAATCAAAATATGCTCAAAATATAACCAAAAACACGCTTCCGAAACCAAAACAGACTCGCCCGCGCCACTCAAACTCGAAAACCTCCTCCCGACTCACCCTTGAGAATGACCCAAGTGTGTTGCACAAACCTAAGCCACCTCGCTGTACAGTACTCTACACACAAACCACCAAAGCCACCCCACACACCAAAACCTCTACCTTTCCCGTCCCTCAACCTCCAAAATGACACTGGCCAAAGAAGAAAAACCGTCCCTACTAACAGAGTGCCTAGCTTCACGTCCACTATAACTGCAAACGCCACACACTCACTCACACCGCACCAGATTCTCCTCCCCACTCCCCACTCCCCACTGCCGACGTAGACGTAGCGCCAACACCACCCTACCAGCAAACAAATTAATGCGAGCTTACTCCTCCTCCCACAAAACCAGAAGCCCACACCTCCCTCCACCCCACACTGCAACAGTTACTCCAAATTCCTCCACAACAGTCTGCAATCTTACAATCGTCCTGACAACATCACCACCATCATCTGATCGAAGTCATCCCTCTAGGATCATACACTTAATACTATACTAATGAAGTAAGTGTGTCTCTCTCTCTGTCTGTGAAGCAAAGCAAAGCAGAAGATTCAAGTGCAATACTGAGTCATGGTCTTGACACAACGTGCGTCATATATTCGATCAGTTTACGCATAAGTTATGTTTGAGCCTGGGTTCAAGGTTGAGTTTTCTAGATACATGTTCTTCGGAGGTTCATGATGGGATTCTAAGATAACATTGAACCGGGGGACTTATTGATTGCTACAGTAAGTTATGCAGAGATGAGGTGGTGGTGGTCACTGGTGGTGGTGATGGTGGTTTTTTTTTTTTTTTTTTTTTTTTCCCCTCTTTTCTCTGATCTGCATCAGCAGGTGAAGAATCCTGAGCGCGTCATCAAAGACTTGGGTGGCACGGCACTGCAGCCGGCCGGCATCAACTTGGGTGCCTCTCTCGGTACAGTACTGTGGATACGCTTCCCTTTCCATTCCTGACTTGTGTGCAGCGAAATTTCGCTCCTTTTCCTCCAAAACAATCCCAAATAATGGGGCTGCTAATTTACAAAGGTAAAAATATGGAATAAAACATTGTGAAATTCAGCCAACATTTCTAAACTTTCACGGATAGCATTGTGGTATCATCTTAATATCTCAAGGATATTGCAGGATATCATAGAGTTATCGTGCGTAGTATATGAGCTCGGTAGCAAAAGTAGCTAACATTTCTGTGGGAAACCTTATCATATGTCTTGTGTTAAATGTCATAAAGTAGTTCTAGGATCACTGCTAGTAGTGTGATTATCCTTTTTTTTTCCCATTTCTGTACCATTTTCTGCTCTGCTTCTTCTTTTCTCTTTTCCTCCCTTGTTCTTGTGTTTTATATGAACTTCGTTGAGTGGTGGCTTTGAGCTTGAATTCTCTTTTGGGTGTGGGTTGGGGACTTGGGGGGTTCTGTCACTGGTGCAGAGTGGGCGTTGATCTTGGGGATTATTTTTTTCTTGGTATTAATAGGAAGCGCAGGCTTATCCCTGTTGGTGGATGGGGTCATGAGTGGGGTCCTAGTAATAACTGGCGTCGTGACCAGGCTTATCTGCTCTCTGCCCTCTAACTTTATCTGTTCCTGTCACGAGGTGTTCAAAGTTGGTACTCTCTGTTTATTCTGGATTTCTTGTACTGATATGTGATTTTCTCATCTTTGTTTTTTGGCACATAAAAGTTTTTCTATATTTTAACCAAGGGTTGTTAAACCCAGGGTTTTGGTATAAATGGGCATCTAGGCTGGTGGCCTCCTGTCTATGATTTATTGCAATTTACTTCAGGTCGATGGTTCTAACAGTGTCAAAACTACATGTGTCATAAGTTATTACCGAAAATCTGTTCAAATAAGTTACACAAGGTATCAATCTTGTAGCCTTCGTCATGTAGTTTTCAAAAAGCTAAAGAACAACACCATAGGACTAATAAAGAAGGAGATATCAATTTTTAAGAACAAAACCATAAAAGTATATTTGAAGTTTTTAAGTAATTTATGTATCATGTAGCCATCATTGGCCTATTACTAATAACAAAGACCACTATTCTACAAGGGATATTCAAGGCCCCTCTAAGTCAAAGGGCTAGGCCAATTTTTTGTGTAAGAAAGTTGAATCCTTACTTCTGCTTGGCTAAAAGACTGAAATTGGCACAAACCCTTTTACACCTTGAGTCAAAACCAATTTGGTGGTAAGAATTTTTTGATAAAAAAATATAAGTTCTGACAGGCCCGAGTTTAGTAAAGTGAGTGCACCAAAAATCAAAGGCCAATTTTTGGCCTTAGGGTCAATATCAAATTTGAATTATAAAAAATATTTTTAATAAAAAATAATAATTTTTCTTTGCCAATCAGATCCATTCGCAAAATTACAAGGAATGCTTTGCAAATGGGTCTGATTGGCAAAGCAACTTTGCAATATTGCAATAACCACCATAACATGTTGCACGACCATGAAGAACAAGAAATCCACTAAAATCTTATATCTTTATACATCTATGATGTGCAAATGGCAATGAAAAGAAAGGGAATAAAAAAATAGAAAAAATAAAAATAAAAAAAGAAAGAAAGGGGGAAAAAGCGAAAAACTAAAATAT
Source organism: Ceratodon purpureus (assembly GCA_014871385.1). Lineage (NCBI taxonomy): Eukaryota > Viridiplantae > Streptophyta > Bryopsida > Pseudoditrichales > Ditrichaceae > Ceratodon > Ceratodon purpureus. The sequence continues at coordinate 8,703,850 of CM026424.1, read as the reverse complement.
TCTAGATTTATTGGATGGGCCTTGTTTCTTATCTCCCAAGCCTTTACATGTGGAAATATTGGCCAAGTATATTCAGTTATACTCTTATTATCTTGGGAAGTTGAAGTTGGTTGCTACCTCAAAAGAGGTTGAAATTTCATGCAATCTGTTTGTAGAAAAATTGGTTTAGCCTCTTTTTGTAAACCAACCTTGAAGAAGATATGATCTTTAAAAATTAAATATTATATTGTTTATATCTTGCGCAAAACTTAATCAAATTTTGCATGTGATATATATCTCTTGTAGTATACAATAAGATCTTTTGAATGAATCCGAGATCAAATGCTAATCTAAGTCTTGAATAGATATGGACATTCAAACCTTTTGATTGGAAATTATAGAGAAGTTAATTGAATCTACTTATAGAATCCTCCATACTAAAACTTTTAGATAAAAATAAAACACTAATTGGCTTAAATTTGTTTTACATGATGGCCCATATAATATGGTCTATACAGTGATTGTAGTAATTAGTAGTAGTGGTGCTACATGTTAACTTTATCTTTGTATATCTTTAAAAAGGAATTAATATTTTGTTTAATTTTATTTAATTTTATATGATAAGAATTTATTATGGCAGTCCATAAGTTCCACTATAAGAAAACACCATTTTTGGTGATGTTTTTTGCTAACGCACAATGGCTTTTGTGATGTCTTAGAGATAGAGATGGGTGTCTGACAAAACATAAGGATGTCCACTACGTCTTTGGACACAGCTAGAACCCGGCAAGGAGAAGGGGGGGGGGGCATGAAGACACGCGTATTTGCTAAAAAAGACAAAGGTATTTTGGAGACGTAAATGTCTTTAAACCCTAAAGGCCCTTGAGACCCGATTTGGGTCACATCACTTCTGAGCATGCTATTCTAAGGTTTCAAAATTTTATTATTTTGTGAAATTTTTATTCTACGTAGCTCTCAACAATAGCTTTTCAATGGCGCAAATTTCAAAGAATTTGGAGTTACAATGCAAAAGTTATGAATTTTAGAAGAATCTGCTTTTAATCCGGGCAGCCAATAACCAATCAAAATCTCCCATTTTTTGCCCAAATTGCGAGTCATTCACAAGGGTTGAAAGTGACATGACAAAATTTTTAAGGGTGGGCATTTGCAAAATGATGGGCCCAATATTTTTTCATCTCTACACATTTTATGACGATTTTCATCCAATATAATTTTTTCATCTAATTAATCATTTCCATCTGAAGACATTGCTGGATTTTTTCATCCAAATTACAATTATCATCCAGGGTTTTGTTTTCATCTAAAATCCATTTTTCATTCACATAAATTATTTCATCCAATCTTCATTTGTCATCCAAATCTAATAGATTTCATCCAGTATCTATGATGTGGTAGGGGGTCCATCCACACGACCCCTTCTTACCAAAACTGCTCTTTGAAATAAAAGAAAAATATACAATTTACACTTTAAAAAATTCTAGAAATTTGAGATCTACTTCGATTAAATTGAAATTTTTTGTGGATCTTTCTTACATTGACTTCAACATATCCACTGTTTGGATTTCCAATTGGACATTTTTAGATTACCCTATAAGTAGTTTTAATTATGGAGAATGTAAGGGCAATTCAGCACATCCCCTTTCATAAAATCAAGGATTTTTTGCCTTTCCAAGCCTGTATGAGGCTCAAACTTTGTGAGCTTAAATCGAACTTCCATACCTTAAGGAATTGATGATCCTCTATGGATCAAATGTGCTTTCAAAGTATAGTTTTTGGGCATCAAAACTTATGTATACAGGCTTGGAGCAATGTCAAAAAAAACCTTTATAGTGACTTCAAACCTGATAATCTCGCAATCTGTACGGCGGATTGTCCTCAAAATTGGTACACACTTTTTGAATAAGGCAATTACAAGATCCTACGGTGAAATATTTAATTAGATGTCTAAATATATAAAATTAGATTTTTATCAGTTATGATATGTCTTTGGCAGTTTTGGCTCCAAAAACACCAAGAGCCTTTAGGGATTAATGAGCAATATGTTTGAATTTTTAAAAATGGCCATAATTCTATCATGCAAAAGCCTTTGGGGTGGAATTTTTATATGAATTTCAATAGTTTTAAGGATTCAAACATGCAAGAGATTCAAAGTAACCTTCATTTCTTATTTAAAGCCAACTTTTTCCAGTGCATTGTTATTAAGTTTCTATAGAGCTCACTAATTTGGAGTTGAAATATTTTAACATTTTAATATTTTAATATTTTTTCTTCAAAATGTTGAAGTGGGCAATATTTTTATGGTCAGGAATGCTATCTTGTGAGCGGTGAGCAGTGAGTGGCGAGCGCTAAATTTCAATAATTTTGAAACTTTTTTCCATTAAAATGTGCTTCAAATCAAGAAGGGAGTTCTATGACCATGGTTTATTAAATAGTATAATTTGAAGATAATAGTACACTAATATTACCATTAGATATGATGCACATACTCTATTCCTGTGCAGGTCATTTAAGTCAAGTTTTATAATTATTACATTAGAATTGAATCCTTAAAGTTATAAGCCATTGTTGAAAACGGTTTCTTACAACACCTATACTATAAACAAAGCCCAATGTCATGAATTTAAAATTAGTACATGAAGAGTCATATTTCAAGCGTATCAAAATAAGAATCAAGTACAAGAATCGGAAATAGATTAATGTATAAAAATGTCACACACTTCTGAATAACAAGATAAATAAAGTACATGAATTTGTCATCACTAGAAATCTTAATGTACTTATGTTTGGAGTCATTGTCATTACTAATTGACTCAATGCTCCCGTGTTCATAATCATTCATCATATAGTACCACATTAATAATTATCTACTTCTGCAAACAACTCAAAATACTGCTTTGCGTCACAATTAGGTTTACGATGCTTCGGAGAAGAAGGTCGTGAAGGAGCCTCTGCCAATGCGTGTGCAAGGTTCTCTACATGGTAAGGAAGCTCCAAAGGATGGATTACGCTTTTTATCTTGTTTAGATACCTTGACACAATTCCTTAGAACTTCAACGCTTTTGGCCCTTGTCTGAAGCAAGAGAAATAAGAGGTACTTAAAAAATACTATTTCAAAAATACAAAGTAGATGTAAACACCAGAAACTGATAGTATAGATTTACTTACAAGAGCCCTTGGGGGCTGCCTTCTTCTCAGGTTCATTGTCATCTTCCAAGGGACGCTTATTCTTCGAAGGAGATAAAGTGGCCTGCTCATATTAGACTTCATCGGTTTGTGGAATGAGCGGCAGTAGTACCTCCTTATAAAAAACATTGTCATCTTAAAAAGTGATGTCATGTTGGTTGATGCTTTTGCAAGCACAAATGGATGCACTTGAAAATCGCATAAAGAATTAGAAATTGTAGAAAGATTGGAAACAAATAACATTAGGTGCAAAACGGGATCTGAAAAAGGCCGTGTAAGCCTGCCCAAAGTAGGTGAACGAAGTGCCCAAAGCCGCACTGTCGCTGGCAGCGGGTGCCAGGATTGCTGCCCCCACAGAACGGCGTGGCGCACTGCGAACAAAGGTCCTCGGAATAATGGTTGAGACATGAATGCGTTGGCTCGGGGTTTGGTCCCAAGTGGGCAGATGCTGTCAGCCTGCCACTGTAGCTTGTGCCCTCCACACGCCTAGCGGGGAGGTCATTGGTTCGAGCCCCCGTGGCGGTTGTTGGCACCACGGTGGCACCTTCGGTGCCATGTCGAAAAGCACGCGGGCAGCGGCCATTTTTTTCTCTCACGTGCCGCTTACACGGCCTTTTCCAGACCCCGTTTTGCACCTAATGAACCAGCTAATTCCAAGTAAGAGAATATAGAATTTATCTGTCGATGCAATAAGGTCCATGACAATATCATTCTCCACGATGCAAAGGTCTACAAGAGCCTCAAGAAAATTGACAGACTTTTCACGAGCTCCTCTAAACGCCTTGCGATTCACTGAATCAAGCGTAAAAGAATCCACACTGATGAAGTTATTGACATGACCATCAGTTGACAACGTGATGCCCTTAGCAGCTTGTTCTGGCTGGTCATGGAAAACAAAAGTAGATGTTGCTCGTCCTTTGCTAGCGTTTTTATTCCAGACAAAACACTTCACCATAAAGCACTTGTGAGTCAATGAAGGTTTATCTGGTATAGTCAATGGAAGCCCATTGATTGCAAACCACCTCCTCTCCTCATGAAAGCCCGCCCAATTTGCCCAAGACAGAAGCTCGTTTGAAATAAACTTTGAATCGAGGTAAAAAACAATGACCGTTCCATTATCCTTAAGGAACTAAGAAGCAAAATCCATAAAGTGCTGAATCCAGTCTGACTCGAACCTCCCTCCATGCCAGCTACATGTCTTCGAGGGTGGTGATTCCAAGGAGGAATTTCACTAGAAGACTAAGGCCAGGAACCGGTAAGTCTTCTGGCACATCAAATATAATGAGATCCACAACCGTATCATCCTCATATCCTTGCTTGTGACGAATCTTGTTCTCCTGGTGAGTCTTAATCCACCCCTGATTGTTTGACCAAATCAGAGGCTTGCCTCCGCAGGTGATATCACTGGATAATTCAAAAATTCCTTTAATGTTGTCGTTGATGACCTCCACTCCACATTGTACGTCTTCCACTTGGGTGCATGGAATGGTGTAAATAGTTTGAGAAGGAATAGGAGGAACTGAAAGATGTACCTGAGACTTCAATGGAGTGAAGGCCTTCGGCATACTACCACCAGACGGAGAAATTCCAAGAAGAGAAAGAAGCTTCTCCGGACACTCCTTTGCCACCAACTTAGTCAACTCCTTGATGCGGGCCGAGACCTCCTTCTTTTTATTTAGCTCTTCCTCCTTCTCCTTCTTTTTGTCTTTCTTGACCTTCAATCGTGCCTCCGTCCTTGTCTTCTTCGCAACCTCCTTCTATCTTTGTTTCTCCGAAAGTTCATCTTCACCACCAACATCCGAAGTAGAGGAATTGGGGAGGACAATGTGCTCAGACACATTCTGTTTCATTTTTTGCTCACAATTCGCTTCCAAATTCTTTTCCTCCCCTAGACATCCGTTGTTCACCTTCATCTCAAGATACCACGGACATTGTAATAAATGAGGCCTTCCAAACTGTTTCCTCTGGTACTCAGTGAAAATACATTCACTACTTAAAACATCCACCCATTTAATGAAGCGGATAGGGATGTTTTTTCTATCAACTGCATCCTTGACTATGAGCTCTCTCCAGAAGTACCTTAAAATCGCCCGCTTCATGGCACTTTCAGCTCCTGCTTGATGGAGGAATGGCGACTTCTTAGTGAATATTCCAGCCCTAAGGAAGAAATCTTTAAAGGCCTTTCCCCACAACGTAATTGAATGAGAAGCAATCCAAGCTCCGATGATCTCAATCGGTACGTTTAGGCCCTCCGTTTGAATTATAACACCATCCTCTTCCACTATATCATTGAATCGAGCGACTGCTTCATCCTCTAACTGCCATATTAGATATGCACAAAACACTCAATTTCATTGAAATCATAAGTTGACTCAAGCTCATTGATAATGACAAGGATTGAAAATGAATGATTTAGAAAAAGACTTACCACTACCCAAAAGGCAACTTGGTCTATCCAGACACGAAGATTATTGTCCCAGGCAGGCATGGATGGTAAACTATATTCCTGCCGACTCAATTTGCTCTTGTTCCACCACCTCAACCACTTCTCTTTGTGCTTAGCAGACACTTTGGCAGTAACAATTAGCTGTAGTTTTTCATGAGTCATTTCGGACTTCAACTGGTAAATATCAAAATGGCGTATAACCTACAAAAAAAGAGACACATCAGTAATCCTTATTTAAGTAAAACAATAACATAAGAGAACATCTAAACTAAAGTTGATCAAATAAAACAAAATAAATCAAGTAATTTCAATATTTGAGAGAAAAATAAAGCAGCCCCACCTCCCTCTCGGATCAAAGATCCTCCTTGAGGGGGGGCAGAAAAGTGTGAAATAAATAAAAGGTACCCATAAAGGGCATCAGTAATGAAGCACAATGCAAATAGTTGAACCAGGGCCCCAAATGGGGTTCTTCACCAAAAATAAAAAATTGGAAACTTAAAAAAAAGTGAATAAAAAAAACAATCCCACCCCCGTCTCGGATCCGAGACCCTCCTTGAGAGGGGGGGCGAGGCGGGGGGAGAGTATTGTGAAATAAATAAAGGGTGCCCATAAAGGGCATCAGTAATGAAGCACAATGCAAACAGTTGAACCAGGGGTCCCAAATGGGGCCCTTCTCAAAAAATTAAAAATTAAAAATTTAAAAAAAAAGTGAAAAAATAAACAGCCCCACCCCCCTCTCGGATCCGAGACCCTCTTTTGGGGGGGGGGGGGGGGCAGAACATTGTAAATTTATTAAATGGTGCCCAAAATGGGCACCAGTATTGAAGCAGACTCCAAGGTTTTAAAACAGGGGCCCCATATGGGGCCATTCACAAATAAAATAAATAGAAAAATTAAAAAATTAAAAGAAAATAGAAAGAGTCCCACCCCCCTCTCGGATCCAAGATCCTCCTTTGGAGGGGTAGAACATTGCAAACTTTTTGACAACTTGCATGGAAAATGATGAGATTTTGTTTTTTTTTTTTGGAAATATGGCTTGTTGTATAGTTTTGGAAAGCTCTTGTTGAGGGCTTTCCAACGATGTATTACATCAAAGATTTTGATAAAATCTCCACGTGTAAAGCCAGTTTGAAGAATGCAAAACAATATTGTCAAAAATATTAGTACACTTTTGAAACCTTTTTTGTTGATAATTCAAAAAAGGTACTACATTATAGATCCTTTGAAGTGTTAAGGCCACATTTTAAATTTAAATGTGTGTTTTTTTATCCCTTTCAAGTTGGACTCCTAATTTTACTTAACTCAAAATTCGATAAACATATGATTCATTGTTAAATCTCTTTTGGATTCTTATGTCACTTTGTATGCTTTGAATTTCTTTTTTATTGAAAACACACATCCTTTCAGGGGTCTCTGAGATTCAAGGTCTCCATAAAGTGGTTTAATTTTGAGTTTTATTTGATAGTTTTGATGGAAAATTAAAAAAATCATTTGTTTTGGGAAATAATACTTGTTATATGTTTTTGGAAATCTCTTTTTAGGGGTTTACCATCAAAATATCTTAATAAGTATTTAAAGAAAATTTCCATATGTAGTCTGTATACCATAGTCTAAATATCAATACATTCTTTGGAATTTTAGAGATTTCATGCTTGATTATATGGTTTTTAAAAATTATTGAAGTGGTTAAGGACTTATAAACGATTGTTATATGATAAGTATTAAATTTATACCATGTTGTAGTTATAGATATGTTATTTCTACAGATGGTGGAAAGGGGAAGATGTACTCCATTACTATCATCAATTAACCGCAATGTACCTTCTTAAATTTCATGAAAATGATATTATAGACCTTAGAAAGATAGGACAATAAAAGTATTACAAACACCTTTACAAGATCTTTTGATATCTCCAAAAGATGGATTACAAAGTGGATATTTTCATCATCTTAGTTTCAATAAGGTTATGCGTTTTTTAGAACTTACTACACTTGATAGATTCCTTTGGAAGTTTCTTTGGAACTAATTGTAATTGCTAAAGAAGTTTTTAATTTGTGTCTCATACTTTCATCTAGCGTATTTAATTTAAATTTACGCTTAATTTGTATTTGAACTTACCTTCTATGAATAAAGATCATATCTACTAAGCCCCTTCAATTATACAATATTATGTAGTAAATCATAAAAAGGTATATTTAAAAACAAAAATTGTAATTCTAATACCAAATATAATGGGCTATCGGATCCACCTTTCAATGTTATATCTTTTGGAATTTTATTTTCAAAAGTGGATGTGAAAGAATACTCTCTTTGTGAATCCAGAAAGGCCTTGCTTAAGAGTTTTTTTTCTACCTAGTGTTGGTTTTTTTTCCCATTTCTTTTTTTGAAATAAATTTAGCATTTTTTTCCTTTTTTCCTTTTTTGGGGTTTGTATATTTAATTCTTTCAATTATTTTTATTTTTGGATTTAAAAAAAAAAAGGGTCATATTTGTTATCCTACCGCGGTAATAGGCGTCATTTTTAATTTAATCATATCTTCAAAGAAAGTGTTCTAAAGTTCTGGTTTTTGATAGAATTGGGTGAAAAGATTTAATTTTTGTAAAAAAAGTTCAAACTTTTTTTTGAAAAATATAGAATTTTGTGCTCACCACTCACGGCTCACTGCTCACCACTGACAAGATAGCGTCGCTGTTTTTATGGTTAGTTTTATTATTATCACAATTTATTAAATTTTAAATTATACTTTCAACTATAAATTCATGTCAATTAAAAAACTTTATTTGATGAAGAATGGTGAATTTATGTTATTGTGTTCATTATAAAATTCACAATTTAAAATAAATAATTTAATAAAAAATCAAGTTTATTATGATAATTTTATTATTTAAATTTCTTGAATATTATCTGAATATTTAATTTACTTAATGACTTAATTACTTATTTAATGCAATTTATATTATTAAAAATATTTTTCAAGAAGAAAAATTCAAAAAAAGTCAACTTAATTAATAAAAAGGTATTTTATATACACGGTTATCTTCATCGTGTAAGTTAAAGTACCTTTTTGCATCTAATATTTTAAAAGAGTCAAAATATTAATAATCCTTCTTTAAAAAACGTCATTTAAAAAATGAAAGATGGACTATAATAAATGCATTTATATTAGCAATGATATCATTGTTGTCTTTAAAAGAAAAAAAAATACAAAACATAGTGTTGAAAGTATGTTAGAGCTTTTTCATTGTGAAGATCAATAATCGTACTAATTCTAAATTTTTCCAATAGACGGCCTCTGGACGATGACCAATAGAGGCCCGCCAACTCTAAATTTGGTGTTGATTCCTCCAAATTCAATCCCTTGGATTGTATTTTGGCGTGAATCATTGAACATTGTAAGTTTGACTTATTACAACCTTTGATACCAAATCTCTATTTATCATACATAGTCATAAAGGAAAAACATAAGATAGAAGGTGGGAAGAAGAAGAGCAAGTTAGAGAAAGATTCGGAGAGAGCGCCACATGTCTCATTAGAAAAGGGGCCTTAGATACGCTGGAGTAATTGTAAAGAACGGAGAAGGATTGATAGCGCGTCCATTAAGCTTTTCCCACCTTGACACTCTTCGAATGAAAGGATGAAGAAGCCCTTAGAGATTCTTTTGGTGTTTGAAATCAATATTTTTCAACAATATTTGATTGTATAATTGCAGAAATCACTTAAATAAGGACAAATCGTTAGACTTGTGAAAAGGTTGAAGATTGTAGAAGTTGAATTTAGTACTAATAAAATCTCAAAGTTCAAATTGAAACATGTCTTCATATTGCAAATAAGTCATTAATTTTTTTATATTCATCATTTTTCAATATTATTAATGATTTTTTTTATTGAACTGATAAAATTGAGACTGAAAAATTTTAGACTCAAATCACATTTATAAATTATAATTTTTATTAAATATATGAATATCACATTTTAAATTTGAATCATTGTTTTAGATTTTTGGCTTTTTACACTACAACTAATTATAATTTCAAAATTTTAATTTCAATACTAATCAATTTGATTAATCATTGCAAAAGAAAAAATTTAATCAAAATTTTATTAATTATCAATATTTAAATAATTTAATTGTAACATTAATTTTATATTATATTTTATTGAATCAAATATCACAGAAATTGTTTTTACATTATTGTGAATGTTTAAACCCTAAAGTCCTTTGAGATCACATTGTCGACTCAACACTTTTTAGAAGGCTATTTTATGATCCTATTTTTTCAAGATTTTAAGATATTTTTGGTCTACATAGCTTTCACATGTAACTTTTCAATGACACAATTTTTAAAGCATTTAAAATTTCAATGCAAAAGTTACCAATTTTAGAAAAACTTGCCTTAATTTTGGACAACCAACAACCAATCACATTCTTCCATTTTCTGCTGAAGTTGCCAGCCATTCACAAAGACAAAAAGTAAGAAGACTAAATTTCAAACGATGTGCACTTACAACAGAATGGGCCCAATGTTCATCCATATGCATTGTTGACAGTTTTGCGCATTGCTTGGATGTCGCGTGCGTAACCAGCTCTGATTGAACGCAAGTGTCTCCTTGGACGTATTTCATCCACGAACAACACAATTTGTTCGTAACCTTGCAAGATTCATCCATGAAGGCAACAGTTACGAGGTTTTTCATTCACGAACAGAGCTGGTTACGTCCGGTAACCCACTCGCCGCCTCACGGCGGCTCGAAGGTTACCTAAGGTTGATGTACCCATTACCACCACATAACACTTGGCCAAACTGTAGACTTTCCTTGCACCACCATTTGTTAGAACCCATCACCACCATTCCACTGTAGCACCCATGAAACAAGCAAAGCAATGGCAAGCCAGGGTTTGGAATAAATTTGTAGAATTTGGAATAAATTGTGTGGTGGTTTAACATATTGACTGAAGTGGTTTCTAGTGAAACCTACAGGTGGGTTATAGGAAAATACTACTTTTCACTTTGAAAATTTGTATCTATTAATCTATGAGGACTTAAATTATGGAAAAATACGCGTTATGTAAAAAAACTATCTTCCGATCCAAGAAAATTACTCCCTAAAAATAGAACTGCCACAAATAAGCAAAAATCCTTATTTTGGTGGTTATGGGTGCTTCAACCTTAGTCCATAAGTTACTCCGCTCGAGCTGGACATGCCCACGGCTTGAACTGCCATTTGCCATTTGCCAGGTCCGACGTTTTTGTAATTATATATACCTGTTCCAGTCTTGGAGTATGGTTTCTCGGCTCCTCCAGCTTTAGGGTAGTCGAAGAAGGTGTAGACTTTCTCTGGGTCTGTGATATGTGCCAATGCAAACCCTCAATGATCTCCTGGAAAGCGGAGGCATCAACGCATCTGATCAAAATCCTTACTTTTTTGCGGTAGGACAGAGAATTCCTGGTTGAATTGGAACATAATTTCAGGAGTTCGACGTTCCATGGCCTCCGCCATGACCTAGCTTACAAAAAAACCGAAAACAGGATCCACCTTCTACCGACACCACTTCTAAGTTGGCTGTGGGCACTAGTCGTACGGAAGTTTCAGTCCGTGCAATGCAAGAAAATCAACTCAGACTGATATAGAATACAATTTGCTCCTAAAACAACCCACCAACTCGACATCACACGGTGAATCAGCAGAATTGCAAACACATCAGAAGTATCCCAACTTCCAACTAAATACTCATCTAGAACTACACAAAAGCAAGAAGAAGCTCCGCAAACGCAGAGCTGAGTGCGGTACTGTACTCACTGGAGCATCGACGTCAGCTTGTTGAAACTCCGTTCCCAACCACCAACGGATCTGAAACAACTCCCCCAGTTGTGTGTGCCCTCAAGTCCAGCCCTGCTCCCGGCGAGCACCACCCTCCGTTTCATAGATACGAACAAGAGCCTTTAATCTGACGGTACCCCCAAGCGCTGCTCTTTCAGTATTTCATCGTCTCTAGCGGTAGTGGAAGAGTTTCTGCAGACATGTCTGCACTGTATACTGCATTACACCGGCAGATGTTTAGTCGGGCATGGGACATCGACTCAATTCCAGGAAGGAGATGAGACTGATGGCTCCTGTAAGTTCCTAACGCGTTCAGTGGAAAAACTTTCACATCGGATCCGATGGCAAGGTGATGGAGTCGGCATTGCGAGGACGGTGACCAGGCCTGTGGCCTGTGGCAGGTCGTCGGTAAGCAGTATTAGAGAGTCGAGATGTAGAGTCCAGGTTGCTTCTCTGGAAGACATCTGAGCTGGGTGGTGTATATTTAGTACTCTAAGCGCACGCTTAGTTAGTACCTTGGCACTTGGAAATAGTCGGCCGCTTGGATTTCATGTTGTGATAATTTTCAACTTGCACCGCAATTTGTCAAGCGCTGCTTCTTTGCATTTACAACCTTGCTCGGCGTTCTCTGGATTTGTCTTTTCGCGGGGCCCTGGTCGTGCGGTTTCATTGTGTCATTACCAATTAGTATATACTATTATTTTTTGTGGGAATGTAAATAGGGATTTTGATTGTAGGTGAAGCTTGGTGATTTTTGTAAGACGATTACAAATGGGCCTAGAGAGGTGCCTGGACGGAGCAGTGAGGTAAATCGAAAGTGGTCAACTTGTTCAGTTAAGTGAGTTTGAAGACCAAGTTGACGTGTAAACACGGTGCTTAATAAGTTGCTTCAACTACATTGAGATCCAATCATTGAGAGATATGTGAGAAAGAGCTAGCGACCTCCACAAGCATAGATCTCCATAATGCGTCAATAAGAATATCTCAAACATTACAGCCTAATGAAGTGAAACAATATGATCCAATCATTTTCACTGAATTTATTCAGGTCAATCTCTTTTAGCAACATCAGCCAATCAACAAGTGAACATCCGATCAATACCAAACTACACAACCTAACCTCGAAATATACAAACCCAGATTACAGAATACTTTGTGACACTGGGCCTCATCTCGTTCTGATACCAGCAAATGTGTATCTCTAAGACCGGAACCGCAATCTGCTGCGCCTATTACTTGTTACGGAAATAGACAGCACTATATAAATCTCAAGTACAGTAACTCTTAAAAAGAACATTTGAATTGGTTTGAATCTAATTTTGAACCTCCAGGAGAAGAAAAAATTTGAGCTAACAATCTAATACAACAGTGAGGAAGAATTTACAAACTAAATCTGCAAAATTTTGAAACAAATTTATCCAACAAACTCTAAGAGAAACAAGTGTGGCATACGAAAAGATGTTACTCAAGCGTCAACTGGAACTTGAAACTGCTGAGAACCCACACTAAAGTTCAAACCTTCAGCCTTGATTTCGATGGAGGATCGCCCAAAGTAGAGCGAAACCTTCAACCGGCGATCCTTCTGCAACCTCATATCTCCCGAGATGTCAATCACAAACTTCCCTTCCCTTCGAACCTTATCACCTATGATGTACCTCGGATTGCTTTCCTCGGAACTGTAAAGCTCCAGCTCAATGAGAGTCTGTCCATCGAAGATCGGCATGAATAGCCTGCTAAAGCAATCATCCTCCTTCACCTGGTCGCCCTTCCTGACATAGACCTCAAATCGGTTGTTGCACTTCGAAACTCCATCGTACATCTGTCTATATGCGGGTTTATCAATCCCTTCTTCAAAAGGCTCCACGGCGTGGAATCCATACGTCTTCTTACATACTCGAGAATCTATGGAACCAGGGTTAAGCGCCAAAGCAACAGCACCTTGACAAACTGCGCTTCCAGGATTGGGAGGACTAATAATCTGTGGGACGCGGCTCGAGAATCTCTGTTTGATGCAGTCCATCAGATATGGCGATCCTGCAAATCCTCCAACCACAGCAAGGACCTTGACAGTACTCACTTGATCCAACTGGTTGGATATGAGCTCCAGATTCCTCTCTATCACCGGATCAAAAATCGACTGCATCTCCTCGTAGGAGATTTCGAGGTCGTCGTATGAGTATCTCGCAGGGTTGCCCATCAGCTGGTCCCAATTCTCCCACTCAGCCACTAGCTTATTCGGAAGGTTTATCTCGATGCTTCCTCCGATGTTTGACTTGTCACCAAAGCTTACTTTTTCCGACTCCCAGATCTTGATCAGATGTGCGTATATGTTGGGATGCTTGAATATGCACTCCTGCAAGCAAGGCCCAACCTTCTTATGCATGAACTCCATAAACAGCTGGTCGACGTAAGTACCGCCACACAAACCCCCGGAGCTTGTTGTCACTTCTTTCACCCTGTACGAGTTCTTCCCAACCGAAACAACCTCCTGCACAACGATGTCGGCAGTTCCTCCGCCAATGTCCGCCACCAGGAGCTTATCCCCAATCCCAAGCGTCTGCTCGCTCATAACCTTGTGGCAATGGAAGGACGCAGCCTCCGGCTCAAGCACCATGATGAGCGGATGGGGGCTACCATGAACACCATCCACCAAACCCGCAGCCGCCATGCACATCTTCATTGTCGCCTTCGCAGCATTGCTCCAAATCGACGGCACCGTCACGCACCACTGGATCGACTTCACCGTTAGTTGGGGTCCGTAATTCTTCTGCAGCGTATGGACAATTAGGGCTCCCATCTCCCGCAAGTAATCTGTGATCAGAACATTCACTGTGATTCCTTCTGGAAGCGCAGACGCAGATGATGGCCCCATGTCCCTGCCTGCGAGATGCAACTTGAATTTCGTGAAGCATGTCCCCACAGTGGGTTTAAATGGATCGTTGCTCGGCCCCCTCGCGCGTAACTTGCGCAGCGCCATGAAATCTCGCTCGTACTCCCCTCGAGCGGGGAAGCCCCAAGACTTGAACACCCACTCCCCACCGATTTCCTTGTAGTAAATCCCTGTTAGGGTTTTGCAGTATGGCCTCTCCCCTGTCGAGTTTGGATACTCATAAAATGTGTATATCTTTTCCGGCTCTGTAATGTGCGCAAATGCAAACCCTGAAAATGTAGTGCCGAAGTCCAGACCCACTACCACCCTAGGTCGAATCCCCGGACCATTTTCCATCTTATCTTGTGTCAACAAAGTTTCCTCTAAGCAGCCAAAGAATCGATGCTACGCACGTTAACCTCTCGGACAAACCTCAAATTCCGAACCAGAAATAAGACGCCACCGATGGAGGGTTCAAGCTAGTCTGATCATCAGTCACAAAAAACTCAAATCAGTTCCATATTCTCTTCAAAACCGTTGCTATGTCAACATCTCAATTCCAGTAGCTAAGCCGACTATTACCGACACTCAGATCAAAATCCATAAGAAAACTCCAGAACCAGATTTCGCTTCACACAAATCACTACGAAGTAGTTCACTATGCACACATCTGAACTCCAGTGACAACAACACAAGAAATCAACCTGATCGAGCAGACACAGACATGCTTTCGCCCTAGATAACCCAGACACATGCACTTACAGGAGCACTGATGTCAGCTGTCGACGGAAACCCAGTTGCAAAAGAGATTGCAGTCGAACCAGCCTTCAAGACGTCCTCCCAACACCAAAATGCAATAATCTGAAACGGAAGCCGATGAGTAACAGCATCAGGAGAGCCTCCACTAGACTAACTGCTTATCACTCACCCTCTTGCTTATACTGTGCACGGTGCACCTTCCCGCAAGTTAGTAGTTCACCATATTACGTTACTAGCAGCTCTAAGGGACATAATCTCCGCAGACTGAAGTGTGGAACGTCGGCACAGTCGACATTGCCAGATGAGCAAGTGCCCCGCTCCTGCAACGACGAGGTCCGACCAACGCCGCGATGTAATTTAGTTTCCAGTTCAGTGGTTGAGAGAGAGAGAGGTTGGTGACGTGACTTGGTTCTTTACAAGTCATTTGTAAGTCGGTAGAACTAACTTGAGTTACCATATAACTTACCAGCACCGTTTCAGTCCATTTGTTTTTGGCAGTCACAAGCTCCACGCATCAGGCTTTTGGGCTTTGTAAATTTTTATTATTATTTTGGTGTTTGGAGGCTAGGGGAGTGGATGTTGCAGGTAGTGGGCACGATGGATGCCCTAAGGTGCTCCGTAAATACGGAGGGAGGTTTCGGAGAAAGCCTTTGGTTTGCAACTTCAGAGAATCGGTACACACTGTTCCGTAGCAGAGTTTTCATCACCCTCCTGATGAATGCCAGTAGTCAGTCCACAGTAACCTCGATCGCGCTGAGCTGCGACAGTTCGCATCGTTGTGCAATGCTGAGACTCAGGGTTTGGTGGTAATTTGGTCAGTGTTAGAACTGCTCCTCTCCCACTCCGATTACTAAAGTCAGAGTCGTGTTTCCGAGAACCGGGTCCAGATTCAAGCAATTGCATCAGTTTGTGCGTTTCAGACAGGAGTGATGATCTGGAGGATATAACATTCGACAGAACTACTTCCATCAGGATGTATGGAAGTCGCTACCTTTACCGACAGTCGCAGATCATGTAGTTGGTGATATATTTGCGGTATGTTGCGGGCAAGAGCCCTATCTTTCGTGATTGTTGCAGTGATGCGAGTTATGTTTCGAACGGCATATGGTCGTTCTAGTTTGTCAGTTAAGCCAGACGTGAGTTTAATAGATGGTTGGTGATGAACAAATGGGTGCACTGCTGGGTTGGCTCACACCATGGCTGGCTATGGCTCCAAGTCCCACCCTTAAAAACTTGTGTTCGCAGTTATAGTTCGAGCTTTTAGTTTTCGTTCGTGGTTCTGCTTTACAAACAATCGCAGATGTAGTAGGTGACCAGTATGTTCCAGCACAAGAATGTCGGGTATGTGTTGTAATTTGATCTCATGCTTTAAACCTATCTTTTTGTGATAGTTGCACTAACGATGGTTGTGATGCTAAGAATGAGGTTATAATAGTTGCAAATTGTCAATAAAGGCAGATGTGAGATGTTAGATACTTGGTGGTGAATAAGTAAATATGCGTATTTTGCGATCAATAGTTGCTCTACTAGATTGACTCACACCATGGCTGTAAGACCCAGCTTCTAACTCACTTTTGGTGTTCGAAGTTTGCTTGTGAGAGTAGCGAACAAAAATGGCCACTATCGCAGACAGAGAGTTCTTGACCATTCAAAAGCTCTAACTTCGATACTGGATAACTGGAAAAGTCAGATGTTGTCACTCACCAGAAACTCCGAATGTACACAGAAACTCAACCTCTCCTATGATCAAGCGGCGCATAGCAATTCAAGAATCCAAATTATGAGCAAGATGAGGGAACTTGTTACATAGCAACGCGAGACTGAAAGTGATCATGGAGGAGCTCAGTATGTGCAGCTTGTTCCTAGTGCAGGCGGGAAATTCTTAAGCACGTCAAGAATGATCAGTACCAAATCTTTTCTGGTGGTGGAAGAGGTTATGTTGGTTGTACTCCAGGCCCTAAGTTTCCAACACTGAATAATGTTCACATTTCCATTGAGAGAGAGGCACGTATCCTTCCTAGTTGCAGGAAGCTTTCCATGAATACAAACAAGTACAGGGACCTTCCAAGATGGCTTTTCCAAGTTGGTTATTGAGATTTTTCTCCAAACCTGCTGCATGTGGTACACTTCTCAACCATTGAAAGATGCGTGCAGCCTGGAAGTAACATTGTTTTTTTTTCTATGTGATCCCACTTTTGTGTGATTAGGCAACCTTACAACGGTCATACATTGCATCCTTGCTTTGTTATGGAGGGAATGAGCGGGAGTGCTGTATGGTTATGGAATTGATGGACGGCTACCTTTTCAATACAATGCAAAAACTTCTGGCTGAAGACAAGACATTATGCTTCAAGTTGGAGGAGGTATGGAATACTTTCATGAGAATTGTTCACCGAGATTTGAAAGCCATGAACATTCTTGTGAAATTTGTGAAGGCAGGAGAGTTTGAGTCCAAGAAAGAGTATATATTGGCAGAATTGACAGACTTTGGGCTATCAAGAATAAGATGAATGAGCACGACTTATAACAACCAGAATCCCAATACTGCTCCTAAATTGTTAAAAATCTAGTGACAGTTAATGGCAAACACAAGCTTCAAATGATGCCATGATTGTGAAGTATCCTTTTAGTGGTGATGTGTATAGCTTTGCCATGGTATGTTATGAGATTCTTACAGGTGAAGTGCCTTATTTTGAAGAGAAATATCAACATGAAGTAAAGGTGTTAAGAGGTGATTGCCCTAAGTTATGTAGTCAACGTCCTTGCAATTTGAAGCGTCTAATTGGGTGTTGTTGGAGCCATGATGCAAGCATACGCCCCTGCTTTTGTGAAATCTGTGAGAAGTTGTGTTGTTTGAAAAAACTACTTCTAATGCCATGGAAGTCTTTCCACGCAATTAGATTGTTTGTTCACTTGTTCTTTTGCATGGCATAGTATGGACAAAGGAGATAAGATATTCATACATTGTTTGTACAATATTCTAATAGTTGAAAAAACAGTTACTCAATAGATTTTTGTTGAGGATCCATCAAGCATTTTTGAAACTCAAGAGATTGAATCACTGGACTTGCAATACTATGAGAGCAATCTATCTTCTTCATTGTTGGAATACGATCAAATGAAGAAGCATTAGATACCATTTTCGACAATGAGGTTGCAGAGGATTTAAGTGATTTACATTCTCTTGAATGATGTTTATAAATCCCCGAAGAGGATGATCAATAGCAGAGACTCTTTCAAAGATAGATGACTTTTAAAAAGATATTAGAAACTTTTGCACAACGTCTCCTTTGTCTATCTCTTCTTCTTCACTATATGTTTCCATGGAAGATCTTAAATCTTCAATCATGGTTTTTGTTTCTACTAAAACATCCAATAATATTATCCTATAACCATTGTTTTCAACAGACTCCTTAGTCATGCCTACATTTGAAGTATCCATTTCTATAGAAAAAATGGTTTTGCGTTGTAGACATGCTCTACTATAAGCACTCTTGAGTTTGATGGAAGAATATGATATGCTTTCACAATTGTTGGACTCCCAATATATGCTTGCAAGTTAATACACAAATTAGACAATCACAAAAATAAGTCTTCAACAAAATACTATATTTTGTGTTAAATAAATTCTCACTTATCACATAGAACAACATGAAACCAAATAACCAAAGTTACAAGTATATTATACAACCAAAACATAGAAAATCCACTTTGAAATAACTCACTTATGAGTTGCACAATTTGAAAATAATCTAACAAAGTTGGCCCATAAACAAGATTTCTATGTTTGTGCTACTAACGATTGCAATGATGAGGTCTCTAAAGGAACGGTTGATCTTTTCATGTTATACATAATATAGTATACATAATCCACTACCAATTTTATATTATGTGATTGGTTGTATCCATGTCACTATATTAAGCAAAGAGCCAACCAAATCATGACCATAGCTTCCTCCACTGTACACTCTCACCTTTTCATCAAGCTTCCATAGTCTACTACACTAAGTATATATTGAAAGTCTTCATAGGATTTTTTGAGATTATCTTCCAAATGTTGTTCCTTTGGACAATCCAACAAATCATGTAGGGCTATCCAAAGCTTATTCTTATGTATTACAAGAACACAAGTCAAAAGATTTTTACTCTAAGCTTTCATAACATAAAAATGACATAGCAAAACTTTGATAGTCACTTGTATATTCTCTCTACTTTTGGTTCTCCAACAATGATCATCATTTCCAAGAACAGTGTTAATAGAATTTAATGATGTTTTATTGTTTTCAATGACAATTGCACAGGGTCTTATCACTTCCAATGAGGCAAAAACGGTGGTCAACGCCAACTCCAATGCAATACCGTGATGGCTTTGTTTTTTGTTTTTCGTGCACAACATGCAAAACATAGGCACTTTCTTTCCATCTAGGTTTAATACAATTGCAGCCTACAGTGAATTTGTTCTTATTTTTCCATCAATTTCAACTTTATTGACATCATTTTTATTTTTTATTTTTTTATTTCCATCTAATCATCTTAAATGACCACCACAAAATCGTGGTTTTTTACATCTTTGTGCTTTGGTGCATAAGGTTGGTAAGAAATGATTTCCCTTGGGTTTGCAACCTCATATTTTCACTTAGGCAAGATACCAATCGTTTTTAGATAATGGTAATACACTATATGCAACAGAGATTAGTTTATACACTAACAATTTAATAAACTTTATGGAGTGATTATAAATTACAAAATAGTATTGAGTAATTGAAGCGCAACTTAACATTTACTCTTATAGTGTGATTGAGTTGGTTCACTTCCTTTAGTATGATAAAAAAATAAATTATATCACATGCGCTTTAAATCCATAACTGTGGCTTGTGTTTTTTTTGCATTACAATAGGATGCAAGAAACACTCTAGATGTTGAAAGCATTCTCTTCAAGTTCTCTTTAGTCATAGTTATAGCAGATGGATGCAAAAGTAGAAATAACATGTCACCTTCAAAACTTGGTAAATGTTTAGTGTGCTTAGTGTGCACAGATATAGTACCCTCATGTTTTTTGAAGTTTTACTGAATTTGTGATTTATAATGAGGTCTATAGTATTTAACCAAAAAGAATAAACACGTAATCTAATCTTCTTATCTTAACTAATGTTTTTTAATTGAGACAATCTCAAAGTAGTGCCTTCACATGAGGCAGGTTTTATTTCCACTTTTAGAACAACAACAGTATTTAACAATGTGAATTCTAAATTAACATGAGGAGTTTACCTTCCATTTAAGTCTTGTCTTGTAGGAGATAAACCTATATAATTGTTGACATTTGTCAACTTTACACTCTCTTGAAGTTTTTTTTCACTACTTAATGGGATGTAACGCATCATTGACGTTTATTGAACATCCAAGACTATTAAATAGCCAGCTGAAATTAGAATTTGCTTCATGAGCTTGTTCAAACGTGGATAACACTTGTTTTTATAAATATCAATCATAGGGTTCAGATTTACAACTATAAAATGAACATAATTTGGATAAGTCACAATAGAAACATATTCAAAGGAAGGAAGAGAAAGCTCATTTATGGAAAAATTGATGTTGCCATTTAAAGATTTTGGAGGCTTATTGAGAATTTCATGTGTTTCTAGTCATTGCCATTGTATTCACTTTGAACTATTCACTTTATTTGTCTATCCAAGTTCTCTTCACTAGTTATAGCATAACACTTATACTTCAACACATGTTTTTCACTCTAATGTCTGTCAAACAATTTTTCAATTATTTTATGTCAATTAGAGTCATTCTTCTTCTATCTCTCCACAGAGTGTCTCTTTCTCTTTAGTGTGTGAATAGTTCCCCAATTTGACAAAGTTATCATTGTTTTTTCTAAAATACTAGTCCCTTTCATTTATTTTTTTTCTATTTGAGAACCATAGTAATAGTTTTAAGTCAATGTTGTCAAATTGATGATGCATGCAAATTTAAAATCTCTATAACAACATTGAATAATAAAAAATGATGTGTCTTCTTGTCTTCTTGCCATCATTAGTAATAGTCTAATAATTTAATTTTTTATCTTCTTGCCATCATTACTAAAGTTTGATTGTAGGATTTAAAAAATACTTAATTTATCAAACTCTTATTTTTTGGTCTCACTTTTCTTTGAATAAGTATCGCTTAGCCTAATTTATTTACATTAGCTATCCATTTAAAACCCTTTAAGGCTTTAGTTCCATTTTAGATTGTTTTTTAGAAAATTTCTTTAAAACAAAAATATCTTTATTACAACTTTATTTATTAGATTCATGCATTATGATATGTATTAAGTATATGTTTTAATTTTATGTAATAAGTACATGTTTTAAGTGCATCTCTAAAGTTTATTCTATTTTATTTTAATTTATTCATTAAGTTTAGGATTTAAATTTATACAATAAATTTATTAAATTTATGCAATAAATTTATTAAATTTATGCAATAAATTTATTAAATTTATACATTAAATTTATGCAATAAATTCAAGTACTTAATGTAAGTGTTAAGTTTATATATAAAGTAGTGAATAAGGTTTTACAAAAACTTGATGTATTATTTGAATTTTAAGTATTAATTTATGCATTTTTAAAATAAATTAATGTTAAAAAGACAGGCACTAAGAATAGGTTTAGGGACTTTAAGAAACGACATAATCTGAACAGGATATAAATGGTTAATAGTTAGTGGCAGCTGCAGCCGCCTTGGAGGCGGCACGACCAGTAGTTGGCCAACTGCTAGCTGTAATCTGTAAAGTATTTAAGCACAACGCGGGACGAATCCCTCACTGTGCATTCTGATAAATAAATGATTATTTCTGACAAGTGGCTTGTCGATTATTTTTAATGTTTAACATTTAAGTATATACATTCAATTTATATTGCTTTCATGTTTTAAATTTATGCATTAAGTTTATATTTAAAATTTACATATATATTTTATTTATTAAGTTTTGGATAAATTAAAGGTATTAAATAAATGCATTAAATTTATGCATAAATTAATATATTTGTATTTATATAAGTTTGTATTTATATTTTTAAGTTTATATTTGTATTTTATGTAATTTATTTATGCATCAAATTTTTTGCTTTGAGTTTATACATTTGATTTATGCATTAATTTATGCAATAATTTGAAATTTTATTGTATGGTTTAATTTTGTATTTATTTTATATATTTAAATTTATTAATCAATCTCTTTGTATTTATTTTATGCATTAATTTTATGCACAAAATTTATTGATGACATTTATGTAATAAGTTAATGCATAAAAGCAATATAAAACATTTAATATAAAAGCAATATAATACATTCAACTTAATATTATATTGTTTTTAGGTATTAAATTAATATAAAAGCAATATAAATTTTTTTAGTATTAAGTTAATGCAAATGGAGGAAATTTTGGATTGCTTCATCTTTTCTATGCTTTGGAAACAAGTAATGCAACAGAAATATATGTTTCAAAAGTATGATTGACTTTACCTTCTAGGCAAGGAAGAAGCAACAATTTCATCATGTACTTGTTTAATTTTATTTCTCACGTAAACGATTTTTACTATTTTGATTTAATTAAATTGTTCGAACTCAATACTTCCTCACCTGGCTGTAGACATTTCAAGAATCGGACGCTTATCATAAATTTTCTAGTTAATAAGTCTGTGTACTATTGGAAATGCTGATACGGCGCCGACGCCATATGGTTGAGAGCAAGTAATAGCTGCCACCACTGTTAGGGATTCACGAAATGTCATTAAGTTGGAGATGTCAGTTCTCTAAATCGGATATTCAAACGGCCTGCTTCTCCTGTCTTCTGACAGTTTGATCAACCTTTGAAATAATGAAACTTTAATTGGATAGCAGGAGACAGTCACTCCTCCTCACGGCATGTTTAGAAAATCCTGTAATTCTTTTGCTCCCAATGGACTCCCAGCTCGTCCAAATCTAATAACAATAAAGTCTGGGTCCATCTTCTCAACTTCACATTTGAGGGCAACCCATCTCATATTTATGGCCGAGTTTTTCTGCTATAGCCAATGCAATTTAAACCGGACAGATTCTGCATCGCGTTCAAATTGTGTTTTTTGTTGCACTACAATGTCTCTTTCGTGTAGCAAAGTTGCAGATGGTTTGTCCTCATCTTTCAAGCTACTTTCCAATTTTATTAATTGATTCTGCAATTCCCCTCAATTTAGTATCTGCATTAATTTATGCATGATGTATTTTACTAAAGAGTTGATTTTTGCACTAATTAATTTATGAATAATTACGTATTAATTTTTTGCACTAAGTTGATATATTAAGTTTATGTTTCAAGTTTATGCAATAGATTTATATGTCAAGTTTGTTTAATATGATTATACAATAAGTTAAATGAAATTAGGGAATTAACATTAAATTGATTTATTGACTTAATAATTAACCATTTCTTGCTAGATATGGTTATTTGGTGCTTGCAATGGTATCTCTTAGTTTTCAAAATTTGTGAATTACAAAAAATGCTAAAGTTTTAGAGACAAATGTAGAGATAAAACACATTTACCCAATTGTAGTGAAGGTCAGTGAGAATTGTAGTCTGTAGAGTATAGATGCAAAAGCAAAATTGTAGATATCTAATGCATTTCCTCGTGTATCAATCTTTAGATTACCTTATACATATATTTTTCTTCATCATTGTATGTTCTAAATTTGGATATTATTTGAAACAAACCCGATTTTGCTTCATGTGGTTGGTTTCGATTCTTCGAATGAACCATGTTAGTTGATGACTCCAAATCATTTGTATCAATGTGAGGCTTGATACAAGAGTTTTTGTTGATGCACATTTGAACAATGTGGGGCTTGATATAAGAGTTTTTGCTGATGTGCATTTGAACAATATGAGGCTTGATGTAAGAGTTTTTGCTGATGTGCATTTGAACAATATGAGGCTTGATATACGAGTTTTTGCTGATGTGCATTTGAACAAAGTTGATTGAATCTTTTTGTATTAAATGCACAAATGTTGTATAGTAGTTTATTTACCAAATTTATAATTGCTAATTTTTGTCCAATGTATGAATTGCATGTATTAGGTTTATGCATTGAAATTTTGTTTATTCGGTTTTATGCATTAAGTATAATTGTTAAGTTTACGTATTAAATTGTATCTTACCTTTATGTAGAAAGTTTATACCTTAAAATTATGAATTAATTTTATATTGCAAATTTATGCTTTAAGTTAATGTATTAATTCAATGTATTTGAATTAGGAATTAAACCTATGTGAGAAAATTATTTATTACATTTACGAGTTTAGTTTATGAATAGAATGCACATATTGGGTTTATTGATTGATTTTATGCATTGAATCAATACTTTTGATTTATGCATTAATTTGTAGATTGATTTTAAACTCTATTTTAGGTTTTAATTTTATACATTTAATTTATATATTTACTTTATTTTTTATAAATCTGCATTAATTTTATGCATTAAACCATAGCGATAGATTTTATTTAAACCATAGCGATAGATTTTATTTAAACCATAGCGATAATTTTTATTTAAACCATAGCGATAAAATTTATCGTTATGGTTTAAATCTGCATTAATATTATGCTATGGTTTAAATTTTGTATATAAATTTAATGCATTAAATCTATACATTTTTAAGTATTAATTCATCTATTATTCTTGGACATCAATTTATGTTTTAAATTTATGTATTAATTTTATGTACTAAGTTGATGTATTAAGTTTATACATTAAGTTTACGCAATAAATTTATGTATTAATTGTATGTATTAAGTTTATATATTAATTTTATGCATAAATTTTTTATATTTAGTTTTTGGTTTAATTTGTACTATAATTTTAGGTATTAAGTTTATATATTAACTTCATGTATTAACTATGTAAATTGTAATATATTTAAGCATTAAGTTTATGTTGAAAAAGTATGCATTAAATTTAAAGTTTATGCATTAAGTTTTTATATTTGATGTATGCATTAGTTTTCAGCAAATTAAATTTATTTGGAATCTATATGCATAATGCATTTAGTTTATAGATTATATCTATGCATAAATTATATGCAATAAGTTTATGTGTTAATTTAAAATATTATATTTATGTGTTCTCCATCAAGTTATATATAAAGTTTATCGATTAAGTTTATGGATGAAATTTTATGTATTAAGTTTATCCAATATGTTTATACATTTGATTTATGCATTTACTTATATGTTATTTTTAAGCACTAAGTTATGTGTTAAGTCTATGTATTAAATTTATGCATTAAATGTACATTGCATAAGTTTATTGGTAAATTTTATGCCTTTACTTTAAATATTTAGTTTTTTCATTAAATTTAAAAATTAAGTTTAATAATTAATTTATGCAGTTAAAATGAAGTTATATATATTTTTTATTTTTTATTTTTCTCTATGACAACATACAATTAAACCATGAAAACCATCCATACTTGCATAATATTAGATTAATATATGTCAAAAATTGGATCTAGTAATTAAAATCTACTATTTTTTAAAAGCAATTTATAGTTAAACAATAACTTGACAATTATTTAATTTTCAAGAAAATGTGTTTAAATTGAATAAGAAAGAAGAATTGTTATAGATTATTAACAAACATGGAAAATGTATGTATAGAGTTTCTTGAATTTATCATTGGGAGCATGTTTTTTCAAATAAGAGTTGTAATTAGAATTAATATTGGTAGTGTTATACTATATTCAAATCAACATATCATGAAAAGCTTTATTGGAATCTATCTTTAAGGCTGGTCGCTTTCCATTTGATCAAAAATTAATATTACCATAAATTAATATATCCCCTTGCACAACATTAAACTAGTGAGAGTTGTTGTAGGGCCTATGTATTATTTGATGCCTTTCTGAATAATATTACAAGTTTTGCAAAATTGTATTACCATTAAAGTAAACTTTATTACCGCTTCAAGAAACTTTAGAATTTATGATTTGGAGAATTTTTGAACCCCCCCAAAGTGCTTGTCAAAATTCATGATTTCTGGGAATTTCCAATTTCCAAGCCCTAACCTGCCCAACATAACATTTCAGATTTTTCCACATGACAAACAATCCTCTGGTAACACTCAAAATGAGACGCTACTTCGTTACTTCCTCTACCAATACAATCCAAGATGTGAAACTGATAATCAAATAAACTATATGCTTTAGAATATTGACTCTCAAAATGTGGATACACAGTTGTACACTCCGAAAATACATGGCAACGAGGTGGGTGGCATGAAAAGAATGGTCGATCACCTCAGTAGTACCCAATATTGAACTAGTTCCGAGGGTGCACAAGGTTTGATTGAGCCTTGTGTCTCGATTGGTAACTAACTTATCCTTCTACAACAAAACTCGCAAGTGCAACTACGCAATCTCGTATTCAACATCAGACGTTGAATCTGGCTTCATGATACCTACTAGTTTCCAGCCTCCCATTCCAGCTTTCTCAAATGCCTGACGATCAGAGAAAGAGGACAAGAACGTCAGCATGATAGATTTCATAAAAGCAACATGCAGTCACAAATCTACTTTTAGATCCACAGCTTTTTGTGCAACTGATTAGGGAGTGTAACGATCGTTTTTTAACAGCGTTACGCTGATGCTTAAATGTCAGATATCAAAATATCGACGAGTGCGGAATTGATAACACATAAGAATTAGACTTTCGGAATGGCAATTCCGTTCGGGTTCTCTAAATCTGGTATTATTGCCTTTAAAGGTGCAAGAGTCCAAGTTAGACCCACAACTTTGAACGAGTATAATGATTACTTACTTCTTTCCAAGAGCCACCAGGAGCTTCCAGAAGAGCGGCATTTGCAGTTTTCAATTCAACAGCAACACCACAAAGCTGACTCGCAGCCTCTTCCCATCCTCTATTATGGCCCATACACCTGTGCAACCAACGTTACGTGTCTTCAGCGTGAAGCAATAATTACCATGCATAAAAAGAAACAGAAGAAAGAGTATCAATATATGAGCGAACAATAACCATCTACAATGACTTCTTAATAAGTTCCAGTCTGGAAGAGACATTCTCTAGCCACAATCATCACCTCATAGTATTATCATAATGCTTTTCAGAGTAACACATACATGATAGTAGTAATATCGTCTTGACAATATTTCAGCACATTCTCCTGAATATGTTGGGCCGTCTGCCCATCCATAGCCGCCACAGAGTAGAAGCTGCCAAGAAACCGAACCTCTGCATCCGACAAATCATTATACTGTGCTTGCATGATTTCCAACGTCTCCCGTGTCCTCAGCGAATCACTGCATCCGAAACCACATTTCATCATCCTCAAAGTCGTCAAACCCAGCAGGCAGCAGCAGCTCGACTGTCCTGGATAAAGTTATGCATTTCAAGCACTTCAAAAAACCTAGAGCCAAAAAGGTTGCTCGATGATCTCCAACTGATACTTTTGAGCTAAATCGTACATTTAGAACGATGTGACCTAGTAAAATGCGTTCCTAAGCTCATTTCCGGCGCAACAAGGACGACTAAAAACCATCATGCCACATGCCTGGTACTGGTAAACAGTGAACTACTCGAATATCCCATCTGTTCAGTTCGCGAAACCAGAGTCCATTACTCAAGAAAAGATTCTAATAAATTACAACTCAGAAAATCAAGTGACAAAACAAACCTGCAAAGGATGAGTTCAGGGACCCAGCTATGCTTTTCCAATTTGGTTGCAATGTTGGCCGCTGCTGACCGGCCTTTCTTGCTCAGCGGCCTGTTGTGATCTGCCATCATAGCATCAGATGTAAGAACACATATTAGCAAAAATCACAAATGAGCTACATACCCTTCGACAGATCCATCCAGTAACATTAACACACATCACCCTCTCATTCCAAGAAATCCTCACAAACTTAACCCTCCCAAATGCAGGACATACCAAACCCATCAAGAGCTCCGAAATGAAAGAGAAAAACAGTAACCCATCAAAACTAGACTAAAAGCTAACCCTAACCTAAACAGAGAATAAAATAGCAATAATTTCCCAGGTTCAAAAACAGCTCCAAAATGGCAAATTAACCTCATTCTCAACCAACCCCGCGTTCTCGAAGCCCAATTCTCATTCCATCACAACACCATTCATTGTCGATTCTCATGCACATCGAACTCTCACAAATCCTTGCCCTAAACGAAAAATTTCTGAAAATTCCAAGTACCAACCAATCCGACAAAATCCAACAACAACAACAACAACACCCAGAATTCTCACCTTTCAACGACCGGTCTGCCCACGAGCTCTTCGCATGACGGAGCAAGATCAACCGACGCTTCCCGGACTCCTTCTTCTGCTGCTGCAAGCCTCCAACAATCTTCTCAGTGGTGGTATACGCGCCTCGGAGCTGCCGGCTCCGACTGTACCCCTGCCCATGGTCCACACAGAACGCTGCCTCCACCCTTCCCCTCAGCTGCTGCCTGCCGAAGAACTGCGACTGCCCAGACGACCCCAACCTCCTCCTCACCAACAACCCCCTGCATCCCCCAGCGCCAATACTGTGCCCAATCTTCACCCTCTCCAGCACCACCACTTGCCCCCCACTCAATGCATTCAGTGCCCATGTTGCCATTGCAACCCTAATCAAATACAAAATATGCCAAACACAAAATTCTCTCCAATTGGTGACTCTCCTGGACATTAATCACTCACAATCCCCATTGCTGCTCACATGGGTGGATTCATACTCCTAATGTGTGAATACTCCTGATTTCATGTTGGAATTGGACCTGGAATTGGAATGAGTTATCCAAAAGTGAGTCCAGAGAGGGAGGGATTTTCAAACTATGAGGAATTCTAGGAAGTGATTTTATCTAGAGTTGGGAGAGGGACCAGGAAGCAGTATCCGGAACAAGTGTTTTGTAGAGGTGGAGGTGATGGTGATGGTGATGGTGAGGTTTGGCCTGTCATGCATTCAAGTGAGGTGGAGTGTGATTGTTTGTGCTTTCGGAGTTTAACTTTGGGAGGAGGATTTTAGAGGGGAGCCTGCGCTTGAGGAGTTCACTGGTGTGGTTTATGAATTGTGCTCTTCCAAATTGATACCAGTGTGATACCTGCGTGATGTTTAGGCACTTGTGTTGTTGATACTATCGGTGATGCACTTTGGAAGGTTGTGCGGGGGATGTTTGTTGGGGAATTGGGAGGCTGGAATTTCTGAGAGTGAGTTACAAACGTTGAATTTTATTTTGTTATTTCTAATTTATCTGAATATTTTTGGTAAAAACTCTTTATACAGGTAAGTAATCTAATTGTTTTCCTTCGTTAGCCTAGATTTCTGTGATTCAAGTATCGCTTGACCATTTTGAGGCTTTATTAGAGTGATTTGGAATCTAGTGGTCCTTCAATCCCTTGAGCCTCAGTCCGGCTTCTAGGCTTATGGGTTTGAAATAGGCTTAGTGGCGGCCTATGAATACCTTTATCATCTAGGTTGCGACTGGTAAACGGTCGCCAACCTGGAAATTGCAGGCCGTTTCACGTTGGCTATAAGTGCTACAAATAGTAATAAGAGAGACTTGCATTCTTCTGGATTTTGTGTCTTTCTGAATTCGTTGGTTTCTACATTGCGTGATCGGAATTGTAGTTGTTTTTCAAGCAACATTTAGCTTGCTCTCACACGCTACATTTTAATTACTTGGAATAAAATCTTCAAAGATTTAGAGTTTAGAGGCTCCGATGCACATCGTTGAAACTCACCAACTGCATTCTTCACTTCATGCTTTGACACCCTCAATATGATGATCGGCTCTCTTGATGAGTAAGAATCGTGCCAATGCAAAAGGTGTGCAGAGATGGTAGGGTTTCTTCTCAATCACATTGTCTTTTTCTCTTTTTTGGATTTAGGCTACCAATTGCTCTTGTTGAGTGGATCTTACACTTGCGGCAATGATAAAAAAGAGTCAAGGTTATCGGAGTCTCTCTTTACGAAAATTCATAACTCCCAACCAAATTTTGAAATCTTTTATTTTTTTTGTTTTACAATTGACAAGGGATGTATAAATTTAGGATACAATAGCTTTTGAATGTCAAAGTTGTTGTTGGGACCGATAATGTCACCTCTACATTGAACGCATCCGTTGAACAATGCGTTTACAATTCTTCTCAAAGACTGTGGGTAATATTGATTTCCTTTCAATTATTGTGATCATAGTGGAAGGGGGTTTCAAATCTTCTCCCTCTTTTTATTGAAGTATTTTGATGATATTGTGCCAATAGATACTAAAAAACTGATTACCGATGAAAAGCTTTTCCTTCAGTGATTGATGTAGATGTTATTCAATGGACCAAAAAAATTACTTGCCGAATTGCAAGTGAGACGCTACATCCTAAGAAGAGCATTGCGTGTACATCAATAAAATTGAAAATTAAAACTTTTTGCATGAAAAATTACTTAAAAATCATGGCTTAATCCTTTTTACTCATGGATCAACTTCATACAACAAAATAACTACACTGCTGTGTACAAGTACTAATCATTGTAGCCTCTGTATTAGAGAATCAGAGGGATGCATTTCAATGGAATGAATGCTGTATACATTTGGAATAAGAATAGGGCCATCCAAGCACAGTGGAAATAATCTTGTTTTCGAGTTTTTCACAATCCATGGCATAAAATTCAATTGCAAAACATTTTTTGAAATTTTATTCAAGGATAGTATAAGTATCAAGAACATGTATGGTAAACTGGCCTATGACCGCCACTTTTCTATGACCGCCATCCTTAGAAGTGGCGTTCCCCATCTATGAATACCCTATTTATGAACGCCCCCCATCCATGAATACCCCAGTGGCAATCATAGGATATTAGTGGCGACACCTTTTTAAATTCTATAACTAATTCATATCATGTTCAAAAATTATGACTCCACTTCCTGTCTTCTTTAAATCTTACGTTTTATCACTGAAAAGTAGTTACAAAATACAACTAGATGCTTAATATTGCTGAATCCTTATTGTGGCGGTCATAGGCCAGTTTACCATATAGGGGGGAAGCACGGTAAAGTGGACCAAAAAAGTGCTTCACTAAATGTCAATTTCAGCCTTTTTGCAAAAGTTGCACAAAAAGATGGAAAGATGTAATCGAGTTCATTTTTTTGGATAATATAGATTTTTAACTTTTTTTCCTACAACTTAGTATATTTTCGTGCAAAGTAGACACTTTAAAGTTATTCTACGAAGGCTTTGAATCAAAGCAAAGTGAATGCAATCATTTGAAAAAGTGGCTAAAAAAATCAAAACTATCTAAAAAGTCACTTTTGATGGTGTCGTGTCCTCCATAAGTTTGAGAGGTATTCTAAAATGGTCATTTCATACACATGTGAATTGGTTTAGGGTTCCAAAAGCACCGCAAGGATGTTTTTAAAGAGAGTCACTTCTACGGTACTATTTGTGGGATAATTTTCACCAAACATTGATTTTCAAATCGGAAAATATATCCTCTCAAGTCAATAGAGGGCACCAAATGAAGAAATTAAGACTTTGGAAAAGTTTGTTTTCATGATTTAGAACTAGTGGTCAAATTAAGTTTCAATTAAAGATATTCTTTTAATGTAGACCCATGTGAGATAACTTTCAATATCTTAAAAAGTGACTAAAATGCTCAAAAACTACACCAAAATGCTTAAAATCAGCTTTGAGCTTTGAAAAACAGCACACTTCATAAGCACTTCCTAGTGATCACATGTGTAACTTTGTGGTCTACTTTACCATGCTTCCCCCCATAACAAACAATAACAATTTTTTGAATTTGTCGTACCAACAACATGTGATCCAAAATAATCCAATGAATAATCCAGATCAATTCTTTATCTACCACTACTAGAAAACCAGGGCGGTAAACAACTGGTGGGGAAGAGAATTCTGTTCCGGAAACCTGTTGATTCGGACAAGCTGTTTCGGACACTCCCAAGAGAATTCTGTTGAGTTGAACACCGCGATTTTGCACCAGGACACGTCGGCGTGACATGCTGTACATTCTTTCCAGGTCAACTTCCACGTCACGAATGGGTGTCCTAGTGACATGGCATGCCCTGCTGGCGGAGAGTTAGGGTGCGTGCTTCCGACGGCGGGGTGGTAGGGTTAGGGCACTTCGCAGTTAGGGTTGGATCAATAGGGAGTGCGGTTGGGCAGCCAAGTGGACAGATGAGTGGCGTTGGATACCGTCTGATTGATGTCCTGAGGGCGAGACACGTGAACGGAATTTTTAAGAGGGTCCGCTCGCCAGGTTCGCACAATTGAATTCTACTGCGGAGGAGTACAGGACATTGAATGAGGTTTTAAACGTTGACCCCGGGTACACGTTGACGGAATTTTGCGTGGGCGGAATACAGATGTCGGTGAATTTAAAGTTTATCATCATGATTTGTTGAGCATTCAATGCGAGTACGGTCACGTACGTCATATGAGGATCCCGGTGTATGGCAAATGTGTCGGTGTGCATGTACAGAACTGATGAATACGAGTAGTTGGGAAGTATGTCCCTAATCACAATACGCGCGGTTCAGACAATTGCGAACAAGGAAGTAAATTCACGTGAATGTTATGGATGCACGAGAGTGGTATGAGGATAGCGAAACTGGATTGAGGTCGAAAAATTGTTACATATCACCATGCATTTTCGCAATTCCGTGTCAGAACGTTCGGTCCAGCGAAAAGTATTACTGTACTAGCACTGTTCGGGATATATTCCCGTGATGGTGGAAAAATGGTTCGTGCAAATGTCTCTTATGACGCGTTCTTAATTCCTATGCGAAAATGAAGTCCAGTGCTACGCAAGTCCTCTGACGGTGGCTGTGAGGGAATTCCGTGCGGGACAAATGCTGCTGATTCCAGTGGAGGAAATAAAAAATCCACTGAATGATAGGACTCCAATAAAAATCCTGCACTCGGAATCTAAACTGCGAGACTACGTAGGCAGCGCTTCGAAATAGAGCATGGACGGAGAAAAGCCTGAGATGCGTCGAATGTGATGATATCGCAGATATCTACTCGAATTCAGCTGGAGATCCGAGGAGGGTCGTAGGACGGCTTCAAAATACGTCTGTCCTGCATTCACATGACTACAGATAACGAATTCCACATGAGGGGCATTCTGTCAGAGTGTGACCCTATAAATATAATACAGATTTACTCGTCAAATTTTATTTTATTTTTTGAAACAACGAAACATGATTTCATTGATCGTCAAAAATTTTCATTTCAACTGCCGAGGAACTCACCTGAGTCAGTGCGGACCTTCTTCTTGTAATTTCGAGTGCTCTTTCGGGTACCTGCCATGGGTTTCGGATCTATCTGCGTGGATTGCGGGTCTTCGCCCTTGCGTGAGTCATCACCGGCCACAATCTCCTGCGTAGACAAGGACGAAGCGGAGAAGAATTTCAGCAAGAAAGCTTCATGCGACAAAATGTGGGGTACATATTGCTGAGGGAGTGATAACTTCAGAATCTGTGTTACCAATATTGGTCTGCGGCAGACATGTGGCAAGTACACACTCTGGTAGTGTACATCAGAAAAAAGAGTTGGAAATCACTTGGTTTTCATGAAGCCGTGTTAACTGACCTGAAGGGGATTGGGTGCGACCGCCCCCTCTGCAACTCCTCGACCGACGCCTTCACGGGATACAATGTCTGCAGAGGATGCAGCACCGTGCACTGGAGACGGCTCATCTTGTAGGGATACACCACCTTGAGAGGAACTTTTCCCCTGAATGTTCGTCAGTTGTAATCGGAGTGTACTGACTAGGAATTGCGCTTCCTCCGAAGTGGCTGCACTGGATTTGAGTATTTCATCGATCTGTTTACGTAACAGAGTTACGAGCGGATTCACATGCAGATCAGGCATGGATGGCTGCACACTGTGTACTGTTTCTGTCTGTCTCTCAACGCCGACATTCGGACTGTCGTGAATGTCGGAAGCTGTTTGACAAACACCGTGGTTTACATTTTCGGGAGCTCGTTCTGCGGATGACGGAGGCGTTAGGTTGCCGTGCTGGTCTCCTTCAGCGAGAGACTCCTCTTCGTCTCCAGAGTGTGTGCTTGACTGTTGAATATGACGCAGCTTCCGACTTCGTCCACCATAACCCTTGTCACGGTGCATCTCCTCGAAGACTTCGTCTGGAGCAGGTGAGCGGCGTAGTTTTTTCCTGAGACGCTCGATGATGCCAGCTTCACCGATGGGGCCGGTGCGACCATAGGTTCGACGGCAGGACTGAGCGTATTTCATAGCTTCGGATTTCTGCTTAAATTTCTCCGAGCTCTCCATTTTCACAAGCTTCTCCCAGATAGACTCGGATACCCATGGTGGTCTTGACTCCCCGGCTTGGATCATCTTCATTAATTCGTGTCTGTACGAACTGAGGGCGTTCCCTATGCGAGCACGTAGCCAAGATGCGTTGATAGTATCGCTGTAATCAAACTCTTCATCGAGACGCTTCAACATCGTGTCCATCAAGTGGCAGGGCTGTTGCCTGATGTCGATGTAGGACGGATCCAGCCCCCTGACCACTTTGGCAAGTACATCGTTCCATGTCCGGGTACCCAGACCGTAAGGCTTCCCCTCTGTGTTCACGTGAATGAGATATGGCTTCTTGCCACGTGACTCGCGGTGCTGAGCGTCTTCCTCGCGCTCTGCCTCCCGTTCTCTTCTCTCCTTCCGAAGAGCACTCTCCCGGTTCAATGTGAAAGTATCCTGAATTCGGCTCCTGTGCTTGTACGACTTTACGCTGTCGGTGTTGTTCGGGTTCACATTCTCCTTCTTGACGGGTACAGGTTTGCCTCCGGAGTTCAGAAGCAGTCCCGAAGATGCACCGGAACGCGTGGGAGGAGGGGTACCCCAAGAGGGTGATCTGTGACGTCTCCGAGACGAACCGCCCGATCCATGGGCTTCCCTTGAAGTATTCTCCCTACTCTTTCGCCCGTCGAGGTCGTAGTCTGGTCGCCTGCCGTGAGAGTCGCGACGCCGTCTCCCACCTGAGCCATATCCACGTCCATGGTGATCGCTGTGGGGTGAATACGACGACCTGGATTGACTCCTTGAACGCCGTCTCTGTCGGCGATGATGATCCTTCCTCTGCAAACAGGGGCAAATGTTATCCCACGTTTGAATGAGGCGAATTCCGAAATTGAGAATAGAAGAGCCACATTATAGAACCACATCAGCTTGGATTACTGCACTATTCTGCATGCAATAGATGATAGAGCCTGATGCAACAAGTCGCACCGAGAAGAATTCGGAGAAATCGTCGGAGCTGTGAGGTGACGGTGATCTATATGCGCGTCGCTTGTAACTCCCGTGATCCCTCCTCGCATATTGTCTGTCTCTTTCATCCCCGCTGGAGAGGTCGTAGTGCTCCGCTTCGACTTCCCGGAGTGAGTCAGGACGACGTCTCGTTCCAACTGCTGCTCTGGCAGGGGATAGTAAACGGCGGTCGTTTGAGGCGGCCATGTTGTCCATGTCCTTATCTGGTGTGTCATTCGGGGATTTTCTCCAGTCGTCCTGGGTAGGGTGGGGGTCCGTTGCAGCATGCTGTACAGCTGTGCAGCGAAGGGTTCGAGAAGGGGATCATGTGTAAGTTATAATCCTTAATCGATACACAACATTGGAGTCACATATAAGTCTGAGGGGATCTACTTAGGAAGTTTTATGCGATTTCACGGTGAACTTAATCAACTATACGTATATGACGAACTGTAGCGTGATGAATTCAACTATGTACCAAGATATACCTGAAACATAACCATCTGATCTGATTCGGTTTACATCGACATTGAATTTCTAGGCGACAGATTGAAGAAAGGAGGGGGGGGGGGGTGGGGGCATCAATTTTAGGTCGGGTTGGATATACCAAATCTAGAGTAGGATTACGTACCTGCTGATGCCGTGTTCGCTGTGTTAGGCTGATGACGGGTTGGGGCAGGGGCATTTGCATGAGAAGACTGTGAACTTCTTCTTGAGAGTGCCGCATGCTCCGCCAGTACCTCGGCGCACGGATCTGCAGGGGGTGGCATCTTTTTTGGGGCACGCGCTTGCTTTGAAGGAGGTGATGACAACTCCTTCCCGCCGGATTGAGCGGGATCGGGATCAACTGCATCGTCTGGTAGGGCTCCGCCGCCTGTGCCTCTCGGCGTAGACGCTACAGGTAGACGATTTTTTTTATTCTCTAACCACAACTGTGGTCCTCTCTTCAGCTTCCCTGAAGGCGCCATCGAACTGGATATTCCAGAGACGAAAGGGGTCAAAGTACCTGAATTCTGACCTGAAACACCCAACATCCGTCACATTACATCGCGTGAGACTGGCATTCCGGATTTTTAAGGGACAAACATGGACTTCCATGTGACCAATGAAACAGACACGGAGGCTGCAGAGGATATAGTACCCAGCAATAAACAAAGCGGCATACTGGCCTAAGTAGATCGCAGGAAATAGTGTCTACATACCGGTTCCGTTGAAGCTGGAAAATTACTTTGCCCTCTTACTGAAGGCTACAGCTGAAGATAGGAAGAACACCGCGTCCACCATCATCGAGGTCACAATGAGGCCCAGGAATTAGCGAGGAAAACGTGCTTCCACAGTTATACATTTCATCAGATACAAGGAACAGCGCCAGATTGAAACACAACCGCAGCTGCGTCAATTATCTTCAGCCACAGCACCGGAGGAGAGAAACGGATGTTTACCTGATTGGCGTATGAACCCGAAATGACGATAACTCTGCGAAAAAAAGTTCAGGGACACATACTGCCGAGACTTCGACGGCGTTGAATTAGGTTGAACTTGGAGGGGAAAACGCAACGGGGGTACTTGGGGGAAAAGACAACGACTGTGCAGATGAAGGTAATGGAATGCTGTGAACGCACGAAGAATTGAAGAGATCGTGCTGGGAGAGAGAACAGGAGAAAACGCATCGGATCAGGCACTCCTGGGTTCACTGCAGCGGCGACGTTACCCTAATTTGGGCAGGATCTACGAGTACTACAGTATTCCTCAGAAATCTGCGACTGCGGTCCCTAACGCGGGTGGGATTTCCTAGTCGACCCTCCTTCAGTTTGTGTTCTGAGCTGCGAGCTGTGTTTGAGGTTGCACCGTTGCACTCAGCGAAAGGAAACTGGTGAGTGCTATTAATTGCAGCGTTAATGGGCACTAACTGTGTGTTTTATGGGTACAATAAATGAATAGTACCATGCAGACACCTCCGTGTGCAGTTGACTCAGGGGACCCAGGGATGGCGGCTGAATGCGGCTCCTCGACTGACATTGCAATGCGATCAGTCACACCTGTAGGGTGGGGATTTCTCTCGGGTTTGGGGAACCGGGCGCACATGGTATATCCTCAGCCCCTATTTCTGTTTGAAACATGATCTTATATGTATTTTTGAAACTTAATAAATATCAAAACATAATATAAAAACGCACAAGAAAATAAATGAATATTTTCAAACCTCTATTTAAAAGGAACACCATAAATATAAAAATTGCATGAGATGAATAGGTGAGGTTACAAACTAATATATTAAAAGCAAATCAACAATAGGTTTTAGAGATTAAAAAACATCATATAACAGATGTTTGTAATATTTTCATGAATATAATATCTAAATTTAAAAGTATAATAAAACATAGAATATATTTGAGGACATGAATTATTTCAAATGAAAGAACTAGGCTTCTGTGGATTAAATATCTTATGATGTTATTTATGTAGATTTTTTTATTTACAATATCAGTTAGAAAAAATTTATCTGCAGTGACATAATAGAAAAAGTAAATAATTCTATTTGTAATAATGCACTTGCTTCTGAAGTAATTATAAAGGTGTCAATACGGAAATTAGTATTTTTTCCCATTCTCTGAAAACGAATAAATGTTGTAATATAACTTCTACAAAGTTGTCAAGATATAATTTACAATCGTCAAGAACTCTATAAAAACGCATTCGAAATCAACCAGCACCATTGTCTGCAATCATATCATGGTTGTTGTTTCCTTCAGGAAGAAGTTTTGAAGAAAACCAACCTCTTCTGCAACTACAAATCCACATAGGTAAACAACGATCCATTTATTAGTTCAAATTACTTTATTTCCCCAGAAATTGTCCGCTCATTTAATAAATAGACACTTGCGTCATATTGGTCCTTTTTAAAAAAATGACATATATTTCTTATGAAAGAAATTAAAATGTGTATAAACTTGCATAATGTTTCTACAACAGACCCTTCGACTCTCTTTTGCATTTGATAATTCTTTGAAATCTAATAATTTATTGTTTCCAAAAGATTATTCCGAAATTGAACCCAGTTGCCTTGTACCTCTCCAGAAGATTTTTAAGATCATCAAATAAGTCCAAAGAAATTGTCGAAATTTCAACAAGGCTTGTTAGGTTAGATTTTAATTAAATTTTAATTTTGTCTTAATTCGATCTAAGAAGTTTTGAAGGCATGGCCGCATGGTTGGGGTTTCAATACAAGAGCATATCATTTTGGCCTGTGTTTGTTTTGAAATATTTGGGCCATTTCTTGTCACTGCAAGGCAATCAGGGAGGGTACAGAGGTACGCAAACTGATTGAACGAAATAAATGTAATTTAATTTTGCAAATTTATAACAAAAGGAAATGATTCTTTCTGTGATAATTCTGCTACATTCTTTAAGAGTACAGGTTTCTGCTTGCTCGAAGAAGAAAGAATACAAAACAATCATCAAAACAGTTTTCTGTCAATCCATGTGCCAAACAATGACTGAAGCAATGAAGGGAGATTGATGGGTGGCTCCCATCCCTGCACACCGCTACCATTAATGTTCAATTGAAACCCTTTTAGATGCTGATTCCTCTTTCAAGCAGGATGTTCAGGTGTGAAGGAAAGTAATGCCAACCAAAACATCTGAGGCACTCGCACCTCATCCACTTACAAAAGTCATCATTCTAGCTGCATCAGCCTGGATATAAGATTGCAGAATTGTATCAGCTGGGCCGTGAAAATACCGTCATCAGAACATCGCACTGCAAGGCGGATCCGACAATTGCTAAGCAACAAATACACCACACATAATTCAAACCTACAAGTTACAACCAAGAGAGAAGTATGTCTTCGATCACTAAAATATGTCTTGAATTACAAAAATATATTTGCAATCAAGAGAACCGGAGTCTTCAACCAAACAAGTGTGTTTGTAATCAGAAAAAATATGTCTTTAATCAGACAGCCACAATCTTCGACCAGAAAAGTATGTCTTCGATCAGACACATATGTCTGCAATCAAAAGAAGACTAAGAAGAAGTCCGGAAGTATGCGGAAAATCCTGATTTCTAAACCCTGATTCTGACAAACGGCTCTGTTCTACCCAGAAATCCAGAAATACAGGTCGCGACTACGTGGCGTCTTCGTCTCCTGCGACATATCACCATGTTGTTATATCTGGAAAAAGGCGATGCTATCAAATGAACTGAATTTTTCCATGCAAAGTATTTCTTGAACGACTGCTGCAGTTCAGTGAAGACATGTACTTCGTTTACGAATGCACGTGTGCAGGAGCGATCACAGACAGTCCGAGAGTTTAAGCATACAAAGTTGTCGTTGTGAAAGACCTAGTAGCTACATGCAGGTTAGTGATTAAAGACATACCTACGAGACCACCCAGGAAATCATTCGCCGCCATTTCAGCCAGCATGTCGAAGTCGTCCGATTCGTTTCCACTGTTGCTGGAAGACAGATCAACCACATTTGCTGCTTCGCTTGGGGCAACCTGCGGCGCGTCGACGGAGTATGGGCAATGGAGAATATGTCCATCAGAGTGCCTTTCCCTGCAGGAACGGCACCAACCCGCGAAGTTCACAGTGCCAGCCATTGCTGCGGCGCGTCTAGGTTGGCGGCGACGAGGGGTTGTTCTCTCTCGATTGACCGCCGGCAATGCTAAGACTGGTCGAAGCTTGATTGGACTCCCACGGGATGGCTCTGGCACTCCAGCTGATGTTCCCGACTCTGGCGTCTTCCCGGTTGATGGGTGCTTGACAGCCTGTGCTTGATGCTCCCCAGGTGATGCACGTTCGTTGCTCCCCAGGAGTTGGTCCCCACGAGTTCGTTCGCGCTGCTCCACAGGACTCGGCTCGCGCTGCTCCCCACGAGTTTGCTCGCGCTGCTTCTCACGAGTTCGCTCGCGCCGCTTCCCACGAGTTCGCTCGCGCTGCTCCCCACGACTTGGTTCGAATTCGCGCTGCTCTCCACACGGAAGGTGAGACCCCTGTCGTCGCGGTCGCGGTGGATGCATTATGCCTGTGGCATGCGCCACCGCCTGGAACTGCAGCAACGCCTTCATCTTCCAAGTGCCTCGCCAGGTTGATGTAGGCAGCTCCCGGACTTTGTCATGTTTCGGAACCTCGAGCCCGGTGACCTTCACGAATTCTGCCACCGTCTGCAGCCACCACCGCAAGCAAGGCAGGTTGGTTGGTGCATCCCGAATGAGTTGGTACTCGTTGCCCCTCCTCTCCGCCGACCCCTTCCATACCTCCAAATATCCCTGTTCGTAGTCACCGATAATATAGAGCTCTTCCTTCACTCCGGAGGTTTCAACTCCGTGCTCCTCCTTGGCTCTCTGTCGCTCCTTCCCCTCCCCAACTCCTTCTGCCATCTCTTTTCCCTTCCCAACAGCTTCTGCCATTAGAGATCACTCTACGCCTCCTCGAGATCCTAGTCGCGACTACTTCATCTGCGGAACTCAAAGACTATAAACTTGAAGTTTGTGCGCCCCACCTGATCAAGCTCCAATGTGCGTTGTTAGTAGGCGAGTTTCAGACGGCAAGGTACTGGTACTATGTCTGAACGTTGCTAAATTCAATTTGACTAGATGTCCTACCGCCTTATCATAATTCACTCATTGCCTTGTCATAACTCACTCCCAAGACAACACAGGTAACTGCGAAGAACACAAATTGGATTAATAACCTTGAGACAGTATGATTAAGAACTTCCCTGGCAATCCGTTAATCTATAACCCTACAGCCTAGACAACTCTCGAAGTAGACTGTCCATCAGGCTTCACCTAGTTAGCTGTTCATCTCTAGAACTAGACGGTTGCATCAGACTGTGGAGGTTGCATCAGGCTGTGGGGGCTGTGCAACTTGCTTACTATGTTCGCATGAAGATGTTTCGTTCAGTATTGTATGAGGTCGTTAGCTTCTACCTCGGGTAACATCTGCAACGTATCCGCAGTTGGCAAATTTTGGGTCTTGAAAATGCTTCGAAGATAAATAAAATATGAAATGTAATACCTACAGTGGTCAAGTTTATTTCTGATGACATGTTTGCCGCCATGATTACTCTATATTTCAGTGTTCACTGCCCTGGTCTGTTCTATGTAAGACGACAACATTGTCTATATGTAATTTACAATTTCTAGAGAGTGTATTTCAGTAAAGGTGGATAAATTAAAATCTCCAGAGACGGAATTATCTTTGGTGCCCCTATAAGACTTTCCTGATTATAATAAAAATAAGTTAAACCCAAATATAGATGGGTTTCCCCAAATTTATTCAACTCATATGTTTCTCTGAATTTATCTTTGTCAAACCAGGTAAGGTTTGTGATGTTTACTACGATTGAATCATATGCAAATTTTATGTTTTTGAATTGGAGGACTTGATCTCCAAACTTAAAATATTCATGAATTTAATTCACAGAATGTTTACACCGACAAGCTGAAAACATGTAACTAATTATACCCATGTCATAGGAATGTGGTACAGTAGTCTTACTTGAATCAATGCACACTTGACAACAAACACAAGGCCTTAAGTTGGCTCCAGTTGAAATTTGAACGTTTTCCCGAAACGGATTTCCACTCAGACTGACACAAATCACAACTTAGTATTAGTTGAAGGTCAAGCAGAATTTGCTTAGAATGAATTGGTTTCGGACAAGCAGAAGTTAACATTCAGTTTAAAAATGAATTTGAACACATTTATTACCACTTCACATTTTTCTTAATACTCCATCCGTAGACATAATTCTAATTTTTGGAACCTATGAATAAAGAATTGTGTGATCTTATATCATAAACATTTATATCGAAGAGGATTCAATATGCGGCAACAAGACAATTTTCATGAAATAACATATATACAGAAATATCCGGACTTGAATGGTTAAAGCTGAAATATCTTACTGGATGCCAAATTTCTCTATAGACTTGAATGATGCGTTGTTGTAGATAACATCTGTAATAATGTTATTTGATATGCTCAAGACCTTAAGTGTAGGCAGTCCAATGACATCTTCAATAAAAAACGTTCCATTGATTGGATTGTTGCCTAAGGCTCTACATTTGAAACAAGATCACTGTTGAAAGGGTGATGGCTTTTATAATAATGAGATAAGTCCCAAAAAACTCCAATGTTTACGTGACAAAGAAGATGTTTTTTTGACGCGTAGGTTACCGAGTCCAAACACTTTAACCCCTAAGGTCGAAATGAGTCCTACTAGAGTCAATTTGACTAGAGTTAGGCTATTGGTTACTAAATATAGATTCGAAAAAATGATTTTGCATTGATTATTGGTAGAGATCCAAGAACGAAAGATCTTTTTCAAAAAGATATTGGTTTATTTACTTATTTCTTTTTTTTTAGGATTTTCTGATATTTTTACAAAGAAATTACAAATACATTTGTAGCACACATAGAATAAAGTTATACATGAACATATGAATATCAAATTGTATAAAAGAGTACATAGATAATAATCGAAGAATTTTAAATGATTCGTAGGCAACCGTTATAGTTATAAAAAGGTAGAGCGTTTTGAAAAAACAGAACTAATTTTTGTGTAAAGATGTTGACTAATGTATGAACATGTGGATAGTAATATATTTATAGTATAGACATTGTGTCTTTCTAAGAAATATGTCAAAGACATTGTGTTTTTCTAAGAAATAAAGCAATACCCTAAAAATATCTTTACAATGTTTATCCAAAATAACAAGAGAAATTTTGTATATTCGAGGAGCTTTATCCAGGGGCCGGGTCTACACAAAATCGTTCACTCTCAGATCATTTCAAAAATGACAAAATTAAAACAATATAAAAACCGTCGATTCTATTTTATTTACCACATCCACCGGCTCCCAATTTTTGGGGAGGGGGGATCACAAATAGATGTATTGGAGACTTGTCCGTTACTTTCCAATTGATAGTAGCTTTCTAAGAAATATGCCAGGAAATGATCAACTAAAAATAATTGCACATTTAGAAAATCCTTAAGAATATAAATTCTTAGAGAAATGAAATTGTATGAACCTAATGCTCAAAATTGTAATAAAGTGGTAGACCGTGATTGGGGAATGTCATTGATTTCTTTTCGTTGCCATTTTGTTACACTACTTTAATATCTTCTACGCTATTAAAGAAGTTGAATACGGAGGAGACGAAATATTTTATTTTTATCTTTAAGTCCATTTTCATTTTCATCTTCATCATTTTTTATTTATTTATTTATTTTTTTCCCAGGAGATTTTTCCTGTTCCTCCCCATTCTCCATTTCCTTTCATATCTTGATTCTTATTTTCAACCTTTTTTTTTTTTATTATCCATTATTTTTTCAAATTCTTTTTTTCATGAATGTTTATATTTTCCACTTTTGTTTTTAGTTTCCTTTATTTTTTTTCAGAACAATCAAAACAGTCCCACTCATCGGGACTCGAACAATGTTTTGGGTTAGTATTCGGAGGTTAACACTTGGCAGAGTATTCCTCGGGAGTCTGCTGCTGCGTTCCCTAAAGCGCATGGGATTTCCTAGTCGACCCTCCTTGAGTTTGTGTTCTCAGCTGCGAGCTGTGTTTGAGGTTGCACGGTTGCACTCAGCGAGAGGAAACTGGTGAGTGCTATTAATTGCAACGTTAATAAGTACCAACTGTGTGTTTTATGGGTACAATAAATGAATAGTACCATGCAGACACCTCCGTGTGCAGTTGACTCAGGGGACCCAGGGATGGCGGCTGAATGCGGCTTCTGGACTGACATTGTAATGCGATCAGTCACAGCTGTGGGGACTGGGGTTTCTCTCGGGTTTGGCGCACATGGTATATCCTCAGCCCCTAGCTCTGTTTGCCCGGGATACCTCAATTACATGTCGAAGAAGCCCAACGTTTTTGATTGAAAACCCTTTTCCTAATCTCTCCGAATGGCGAAGGCGCAGACTCTCCTGGACCTAGCCTTAAGCTTGGACGATGATCTCCCCCTTCAGACTCGTGGGAAACGGAAACGGAGAGGATCAGGACGACGAGAGAAGAGTAAGCCGCGTTGGAATGAGAACTCGGCCGAAGAATTGTGCTCCGAACTGGATGATCTAATGGAGGACTTCGCGCGATGGCATCGGGAGAGGAACTGCTGGTTCAGTGACGTCGTACTTTACCTCGCCCCACCTATTCACTCCTCGTAAGTATACTTGGTTGCTTCAGATTCTGCTGTATACCAAATTCAGATACGAAGTCTGGGTTTCATGTTAAGGGTTTGTAAAGGATTGTCTCCGATTTAACTTTAATGTTGAATTCGTGGACAGAAATCCGGACTCTCGGGCTATTGCGGAACTTACGCTCCGCCGACTTGCCCTCGAGGCAGAGATGGTTGGCGCGAAGTCCAGCACAACCTTGGACGAAAATGTGACACACATAGTCACTTTCCACAAGGAAGGGCAGGACCTGCCACGAGATTGGGTGCTCAGAAGGTAAACCGGTTCGAATTCTGCCTTACCGAAGATGAAAGATAGCAGCCCTTCGATTCGGCTCTACTGTTGTCCTCGCTGATGAAATTCTTCAGCTTCTGTAGGGAGTGGAATCCAA
This sequence comes from Ceratodon purpureus, assembly GCA_014871385.1. Classification (NCBI taxonomy): domain Eukaryota; kingdom Viridiplantae; phylum Streptophyta; class Bryopsida; order Pseudoditrichales; family Ditrichaceae; genus Ceratodon; species Ceratodon purpureus. Next base: position 8,658,872 of record CM026424.1, on the reverse strand, counting down.
CTTACACCGACCTCATTATCCATTCTCATTTTTATTTGCAGTCTTGGGGGCGAGAAGGAGCAGCGTCTGGTTCTCTACAGTCACTACTGCCACCCTCACGGACAACATATAAACGTCGTTTATCAGGATTGGCTCGTGGAGTCATTGTCGAAGGGATTTGTTCTTTGTGAGATGAAGTTTATGGCAGTACCGAGGATGTGCTCGGAACTGGACGGTCTAATGGAGGACTTCACGCGACGGCGTCGGTCGAGGAACTGCTGGTTCTCTGACGTCGTACTTTACCTCGCGCCACCTATTCATTCGTCGTAAGTATACCCAGTGTTTGCTTGAACAGATTTTGCTGTATGCCAGATTTTTTTCCAGCTCTGGGTTACACGGTAAGGGTTTGTAAACGGTCGTCTTTGATGGGCTTTAATGTTGAATTGTTGGGCAGAGATCCGGACTCTCGGACTATTGCGGCGATCACTCTCCGCCGGCTTGCCCTCTATGCTGAGATGGTTGGCGCGAAGTCCAGCGCAACCTTGGACGAAAATGTGACACACGTAGTCACTTTCCACAACGAAGGCCAGGAACTGCCACGAGATTCTGTGCTGAGGAGGTAAACCCTGGTTCGAATTCTGCCTTCCAGAGGACAAAATGTATGCCCTTCGTTTCGGATCACGTGCTGTCGTCGCTGAATAAGTTCTTCTCATGTCCTGTAGGGAGTGAAATCCGACTTACACCAATCTGATTACCCACTCTCATTTTTATTTGCAGTCTTGGGGGCGAGAAGGAGCAGGAGCTCGTTCTCTACGGTCACTTTTGCCACCCTCACGGACAATATATAAACGTGGTTTATCAGGATTGGCTCGCGGAGTCATTGGCGAAGGGATTTATTCTGTGTGAGATGAATTTTATGGCAGTACCGAGGATGTAGGTTAGTTTTCAATGGGGCCAGTATCTTACGTGTCCAGTGCATTGGCACTGTTGACAACAAGGAATACTATGTATTGTACGAATACCCATGAATCTTACTGTACTATTCGACGTGCAATCTGAATTGCATAGCTCCTGCTTTGCTTTCTCGCTCCTGATTCCTGATTCCACTGAGTGACCCAATTGCAACGATTTTTCGCACTTGAATTATCTTTTTGCTGTGGGCCGGGGTTGAAAGAGCCCATGCATAGCTAAAAAATAAGGCGAGGCCACGCGCAATTAGAAATCAGTAAGTTGTAATAGTACTCTCATCCGATCATTAATGCAATTACTGAAATTATTCACATTAATGATTGCAGGGCAGGAACAACGCGTGATTGTTCCCGCTGGTATGGAGAGGTGCATTTATTTGCTGTAAATGCTGGAAGTACTACTATCATGCGGAGACCTCTATCGGCATGGTCCATCAGGTCACAGCTATGAACCAAAGCAGCGTAATGTTATGTTGGCGCCAAGAAATGTCCATAGCCAGTGCTGTGCGTATACACTACGGAGATGGCCTGCCGGAGAGATGCGCCGGAGGGGGTCTGGAGCAAAGGGCACCTGGTTTGTTTGGTTTTCTTAGAACACGTTAGCGAGCGTGCCGTGTCGCGTGAGGTTGGCATTGGAGAGAGAACTGGTGAGATTCTTGCGTTCGGGAAAATGGGGTGCACATGTCGAGAGTTCCGCCCTTATATCAACCACGTTGCCGTCCGCAACAAGTTCCACTACGAAATTGAAGCCATGATTCTGGATCTGCACCCGTGAAGGAGAATTTTCCAACTAACGACGTGCTTCACGGGTGGATGTAGGTAGGCGCCCCCTTCTTCATTGCATTATTTGGGATTGTGATGTGCTTCCGCGGGCCATAGCTGCTTTTCCTCGTAGAACATATTTTATACGTAACATGCTATGATCCACACCCGGCTTCTAAGAAAGACTCACGTGGCACTGCAGGCAGAATTAGGCATTGGAAAGGCTGTCAACGGAATTCGCGAGGCTCCTGACGGAAAAGAACACGGCAGAGTAATTCGCGATGCATTTGAGGAGACTACCAGCAGCGTACCACATAGAGCGTAGCATTGCTAGACGAATGGGACTGCCGGAGTACCCATGTGCGTGCCGAAGATGTAGGGGAGCCCGAATTTACATGCCAGCAACAATCTTACGTCACCATCGGCGGTATGGCCGCGACAATTTCCTGCCGCACCCTGTACTTGTAAGGGTTTTTTTCTTGCTCCAAACGTGTGTTCCATTAATCTAATCCAACGACCTACTGAATTTCCGTATCTAACGATCTTATGCAATCAGTCGGAAGTTGACACTACATGCCAACTTAGACGTTGCTTTTTAGCCATTGTGTACGTAAGCAATGCCTCCCTGATCATCTTCCTCACCAGAACTGTCCTTTTCATTTCATATTCGGCTGCTTAGAGTGGCTGATGGTTCACCTTCCGTGTTTTTTCTTATACTCACACCGACCGAAGGTCGTATTTGTATCAGCGTGTTGTTCAAATTCCTGGCATGTGTGAATCTGGACTGCTTCGTGCGTGATGTTCTGTCTTCTAGTCTGAGTTTACTACATAATATGGATTGCAGAATGATGTCTTCGAGTACGTACGTAGGATGGGAGAGTCTGTTATAATGCTCTGAGGTTGGATGTTGGAATGGGTGCACATTACGGTATGGGGTTATATTATGACGCGGTTGGATGGTCTTTGTATTTAGTGTAATGTGTACTTATATGGAAGGGTTGCAGGGCAGTCTGTTGGTTTGAGTGCACCGGTGACAGTTGCGTCGGTTTTAGGATGGCTGTAGCGGTGACGTTAATGTCCAATTAGGGTCACTGTTGAGTTCTTCTGGGCCCCTGAACTTCTTGTGTGCTCATAATTGTCTATGCTCGTGTTGTAATCTAACTGGGGATTGGTGAGGACCGTTTTACAGTCAGTCGAAGGTCGTTCTAATCTTTAGAATTTTCTAATCTAACGATCTTTTGCAGTCAGTCGAAGGTCGACCTCTTCGAGGTCCTGTAAGGAACCCTGACCGAGGAGACAGCGATAGAGAGAGACAGTCCGCTGAAGAATCAGAAGGCCGCGCGTCTTCATCTGAGGAGGACCTGGTCAGAGTTAGAGACATGGCTTACGATGCCTATGGTAGAGCGGATTCTTTGGAACGCGGTGCTGCGAATCCTGATCACGTTCCTGAAGAAGGGAATGAAGCGGACTTCGTGGACGTGGACTTCGAAAACGTCATGCAGGATTGTGTGGAGCCGCTTTACGACGGCTCTTCGGAGACAAGGATGCAAGGCGGCATAGTGATTATGACTCTCGCTACTGTATTTGGAGTTTCGGACACGTTTCTTTCAGCCCTGCTCACCTACTTAGCTGGCACATTACTGCCACGCAACAACGTCATGCCTCGGACAACATACGAGTTAAAGACAATGATTCGCAGACTAGGGCTGGAACATGAAAGAATCCACTCTTGCCCAAATGGCCACATTCTGTACGAAGGCGATCAGAATTCCGCCCTCACAGAGTGCCCGCGGTGTCTGCATCCGAGATTCGTGACGGGTTCAACGACAATTCCGCACGCAGTAACTCGCTACTTCCCTGTGATTCCAAAACTGCAGAGGCTTTACAAGTGTCCCAAGATAGCGGACCTACTCAAGCATTTTGAAGGGGCATCCATGGACTCGACCATCATGAGCTCCATTGCAGATTCCTTTCAATGGAGGGAGGTTTCTCGGATGTACCCAGAATTTCGTGATGTTCAGAGAAGTCTCCGTCTCGGTTTGGTGGCAGATGGTGTCTGCCCGCACGGGAATCAGAGTTCCAAGCATTCGACTTGGATCATTCTGCTCGCTATCTACAACTTTCCAGGATGGCTCTCTACAAAGAAATTTTTTTTGAACCTGACTCTACTGATTCCCGGTCCTAAGGCTCCAACATCCGATACGATAGACGTGTTCTTAAAACCACTGGTCAGAGACTTATTGCTCTTGTGGGATGGCGTCCCTGCCGTGAACATGAACAACCCCCCCGGACAGCGTGCCTTCACACTCCGAGCGATGCTCTTGTGGACGGTTCACGACTTTCCTGCCTTCGGCCTTATCGGAGGACACGTAGTTAAAGGCTACGCAGCATGCCCCGTGTGCGGAGGTGATACATATGCTGAGCATTCGTCATGCCTGAAGAAAATGGTGTTCTTGGGCCATCGTCGCTTTCTACCTATGAATCATGTTTTCCGTCGAGCAAGGGTGGCATTCAATAATCAGCCCGAGGCACGTCCTTACCCACAGAGAAGGACGGGAACCGAGGTACTCAACCAAGGGAGGGCTCGGTCAGAGTGGCTAAGGGACGGAGGAATTGAAGATAGTGAAGAGGACCCGGTGAAGCGGCATGGAGTGAAAAGGATGAGCATACTTTATGCGCTGCCCTACTGGAAGGTGAGACATACCTTCACGGGTTCTTGAGTTATCTTCGAGCCTGCTTGTACTGGATCTTCCGACGTCATCTTGTTGGTTCATATAAATGGAGTGGACAGAACCCGCTTTACTCGCCAGGTTGTGCATTCGTGTCTGTGAATGTCGGAATAGCATGTCCAGTAGGACCCCCGTCTGCTTAATCTCCGAAGTTTCGGCATTCCATACGTCATAGAGACCGGCAATGGTATGTTCAACGCTAATCAATTATCATCCTTAATCGATGGACATTCAGAGTTAGCGCGTTTTTTTTTTTTTTTTTTTTGCATTTCATTCTTATCTTCCTTAAGAACATGTTCTGTAGCCGCTGAATGCAGAGGAAAGAACTCGAATTGCATCAGGTTCCGTCGGGGTCGCAGTGCCGCGGTTGGTCCAAGTTAGCTATTTATTAATTATTTGAAACATCTAATATATGTTGAAGTGTTCTCCGGTACATTACCCGTAGCATGCTTCGGGTCTTTTATAGTGATATTTTCCTGCCTCATCTCCTAAACCTGTACCTCCCCTTTCAACGTTCTAACCAACTCTTTAACTCTGTTTCCTTTGCAGGAATTACCCATCCGCAATCTCCTCGACGTCATGCACGTCGAGAAGAACGTTGCGGAGAATTTGCTGAAGACTTTATTTGGGGAAAAAGATGGCCCAAACGTTCGCCTTGACATGCAACGGCGTGGAATCCGTCCCCACCTGTGGATTCGTCAAGTTCCCGGACAGGAGCAGCAACGATTCGTCCCCAACGCCCCCTACGTCCTATCAAAGGAACAGCGCCAGGTATTTCTGGATGCACTGAAGGCCATAAAGCTGCCATCACATTACTCAGGCAGCCTCTCCTCGAAGATTTCTAAAGGGAAACTATCTGGCCTCAAATCACACGATTTTCATGTTTTGTTACAAGATCTTCTGCCCATCTGCATGAGGTCAACAGGATGCCGCCACATGACTTCTGTGGTTATCCGATTAAGCAGACTGTTCAAAAAGTTATGTGCAAAAACGGTGGACATGGAGGAGAGGGAGACACTGTTCATGGAATGTGCAGAAACCTTGTGCCTGCTGGAGAAGGAGCTTCCACCGTCATTCTTCGACATCATGATACACCTTTGTATACACCTCGTAGAAGAATTGTTCATTTGTGGACCCGTTCATGTCCGCTGGATGTATCCGTTTGAAAGATACTACAAGACACTTAAGAGCTACGTGAGGAATCATGCCAAACCGGAAGGGTGTATGGCGAAGGGGTTCCAGCTGGAAGAGGCATGCGGGTTCGCATCTGAGTATTTACAGGAAGGTCAGTCCTTCGTGAAGCGTGTGTGGGAAAACGAGGAAGATCCCGTCATGTCTGATTTGGTGCTGGAGGGCACCGGCAAGTGTAGAGAGCTTGACGCAACACTCCAAGAACACATACACGGGTTTGTGCTTGACAACGTGGATATAATTGAGCCTTACAGACTGTGAGTCCTCACTTGATCTGCTTTCATTTGATCCTCACTATCTTGTTTTCCATTGATTTAATCAGAGGCGACTCACATACAGGGGGCATGTCTGGAACAATTAATCTGTATTCCTTTATACTAGTCATCGCAACTGTCCTGTTTTCTCAGTAACGACGTCTCTTTGTGGCCACATGTTTAATGTTGAACCGCGATCGAAGTTGAAGACTTTTGTTTTTGTGTTAACTTGACGCTGAAATGCCGTCCTTGTTCGTATCGTACAGAGCGTACCAGCCCATAGTCGAACAGAGGAGATCTGAACGGGCTCGATGGCGTTCAAGACACCCTGCCCGGCAGGGTGCACGTCGGGCTAACTTTCCCCTGGACTTAGCCGAAATCCCTGTCTTCGGCGAATGGCTACGCAGCAAAGTGTCCGAGGATGTAGCCAACGGTATGGTCGTTGATCCAGTTGTAGTTGCTCTCTCAAAGTACCCTTCCAGGTCGGCCAAAAAATTCAGATCAGTATTTGCACACGGGTACAGGTACAGAGTCCGGAGTGCAGAATTGAACCTCAAGACCCGAGACTCAGGCATCGCCGCCACTTTTGAACGTGAATGCCGCTTTGGTCTGCGTGATCCCAACCCTATAATGGCAGCTGTGGAATATGTGGGGCATCTTGACGAGATAGTTGAACTAGACTATGGCATTGTCAAGCAAGTGATCATGATAGGTACCTGGGTCAGAGCGAACTATAGAGGTGCATCCGCGACAGTGAAGAGAGATGAGTGGGGTTTCACGGTAGCCAATTTCTCGCGAACTATACCATTCGGTCGGGAGTCGTTTGCGTTCCCCTCTCAAGTACAGCAGGTCTTCTATGCAGACTGCTCAGAAGACCCGGCATGGAAAATAGTTATTAGAACGGATCCCCGTGGCAAAAGAGTGGTAGCCTCTGACATTGACGCTACAGCAGGTCAACTGTTTGCCCACGGACGTGACAATGAGTTCGCTGGCCTGCAAGCACCTGCCAACCTCAGCGAGGCACCAGAGAGACCGACAAGAGAAGGACGCGTCATAAGAGTGAATGATGTCCTCAATGATGTTACACCCGACGTAAATGAAACCTTCGACGCTGACTTAGGCCAGTCGTCGGAGGAGGATTGATCTTTAAAAAAATATCAGGTGTGTTTCCTAATCATTTTCGTCCCGCGGTTTTCGGTTCCCCTCCCTACGTGTTAATTCTCGGCTGTTCTTGCCAAACCACATGAATTACAACAACTTCAGCCGTGACTGCGTGCGAATTTTCCATTTCAGTGTGTTAGTGAAATTTCAAGGGCGATCACTCGGAGTCATATCGATTCTGACAGACCGTTATTGATATATCAGGTCCGAAGTGCCTCTTCTGTTTTATTGAGCTTGCCCGAATTCTCCTCAGCATCACAGTGCGTCATGCTTGATGCACACTACTTCGGCAACCGCACTGTTGTAGCGACACGAGACCGTTGAATCAGGAATTCACGTAGCGTGTACCTGCTAATTTCGATGTCCAGGATATTCTAGTGATAAATCTTTGTTTTATTTTCTCTGTCTAGAAGACCTCACTTTCCAATACTAATCAGCCATGCTCGGATGTACAGTCCTTATATTTCTTTTGACATAAATATTTCCTCTTCAAAGTCCTCCTTGTGATTTTTTTTTTCTTAACGTGGGTCCCAAACTTTACGATCCACACCTGCCGTCAGCTACTCTCTGCCTCCGGTTTGTCGAGTTATTGTCATAGTTTCTGGCGTGTCTCTCAGCTGCAGATATCTCCAGAGGTTTTGGCTACGAGCGCGGGGCAAGTTACGTATCTGGGCGAATCCCCGTGTGATGGTAATTTCCACTGCACTTTGTAGATCTGCGCTGGTGAAGATGATGTCGAGCTATGAAGTGTCATTGATCTTTATGTGTCAATGGTGCACACGGTGATTGACCTCTGTTCATGGTTTGTGAACTCCACATGTGTAGCCAGGGACTCTAACATTCTCCGTGTGCATGCCTGTGGGTTTGGGGTGGGACCTTGAGGTCATCGGTATGAATAGCAGCAGTTCCCAACGCAACGACCTCGGATGAAATCGTGGAGTTCGTTATGCTCCCTGTCGTTCAACTAGACTGTTGCTCCAAAAGTCATCTGGGCTCCAGGTATGATATGAACTTCCAAATGCAGAGGTCGATAAAAGCTAGCTTCATCCCTGCCTCTGTCCACCCCGGTTTTATGATCTATGTGTTCTACTTCAGAATCTCTATGGAGCTTCCTCCATACTCCATCCGTTTGCATCATAACTCATCAAGCCCCAACCTAGACAATTTTTCCCTTCACGGTATTCCACATGAGCTTCTCAGTGCGTTCTAATTTAGTGTGGTCGTGAATACTCTTATCCATAACTGCATCCTAATTCCGTACTGTACCACGTAATTAAGCCTCGTCAATGATAAGAATCAGATGATTATCGTACATGTGATTTCCTACTGCCCTGAATCATGAGATCCTGATCCTATTTCGCATTGTGTCACTCCTCACTTCTCTCAGAATGGACCTTGTGATCATCACCATACACATGTACTCATCAACTCTCAAACTCCTCACAGCGTGATTAGAAAGAATGCATCTCTCTGTAATCTCCTGCATGTGGCAGTAATTGCAGTGTCATGTTTCCAACTGTGTGTTTAATGATGCTGCTTGATTACAGCTTCAATGCCTACCCCAACCCTCCTAAAACTAGACAGGGACTCGCTAGGGATCCGATGCCCTGACCTATGCGTCTCTGCTGTGCAGGCTTGGCAAGGCAGCTGCACTCATGCGTACAAATGGGTTGGAGTCTTCGCCTTGGCTCTCCATTCTTGGTAACATCTCCCCTCCTACTCGCTCTTCTAATCCTTACTCTCCATCTCCTATCTCGTTTTCGTAGTACTCTCTGTCAATACCCCTCTTACACGGCTGATTTCAGCTGTGTTCACCACAATTTCGTAGTAACCATGTCTTCCTGGGAAATCGTGATCAGGGATGGAGTTCTGGCGAATTTGCTCAGGCAGATGGTTCACAACAACTCCCCCTGGGACGTGGATCCTAATAATGAGTGGAACACCGGCACTGTTCTCGTGTGCACTATCGCTGATATAGAGAATGCGCGACTTGCTAGTCCGATGTGGCGTGGAGTGATTGAAAGCAGCCCGGAGTGGGCGGCATTACGGCTGGCTAGATGGGATTACGCGAATGAGACCGATGTACCCTGGTTGACCTATGAAGTGTATGAGCACAATCGCATGATCCAGAATTGGGATCTCCTCGGTTCGACCTGGCATATGGCTACTCCAATCTCCTCTCGTCGCCTGCGTCTCGCTCCTGTGGGTTCTCTGTCGTGCCCCGAACTCAACCAGCTGCGCAACCTGCTTTGGAACCCTGATAACTACCGCGTGCACGTGGACGACGGCGCGGTTCTGGAGGCAGACACCGATCTCTGGATAGCTAACCATCATCGCGCCTGAGGTGAGTTTATTGCTAGCGCTGTTCACATTTATATCCGCAACACAATATGTCTGTTCTTTATCAACACTATTGGATTGCCTGTACTCGACAGGGAACTGCTGCTCCGCGCATTTTCTCATGTTCACATATAGTATGTTTTCTGACTGAGCCTAATCACACAACCTGAATTTTTATCGCAGAGCAGATCTCCTGCTCTGCAACTGTTGCACAGGTCTGCTCGGCAATGTCAACGCTGGTGACGTATTCCGCTTCAATGTCGTGTCCGAGCACGCGCTTACTCTGTTTTTTCCCGAAGCCAGTGTTACCCGTAGGCCTCAAGTGTCGTAGAAGTTTTGATTAGATAGCAGTCTGCAACTGGCTATCAAATTTTGGGAGAATTCGCCCCAACAGTCCTGCCGTTCTTCATATACTTAGGCTGTAGCAGTAATTCCGTTTTCTAAACGCTGTGTAATTTGCATAGATTGTAGCAGATGTAGTGTACTTTTTTCCAGGGGATTTCGCAGTCACGCGCCCTAATGTACAGACTTCCATGTAAATAAATATAATGCGATATTCTACATTTGCACGAGTCTATTACATTTAATGTTCCATTTCCCCGACATCTAAAGCTGAAAAGGCCCTCCAATCCCAAGATTCTTATGTATGATACTCTGTTCTCAGTCACGTGGATGTGAACTTCCCATGTCGATCATTCATCCAAGAATAGTTACGCCACGTCCTCAGTCTCCTCCGCCACGCGGAGACGCCCTGCTGTCCTCCTCTGTTCAGCTCAACAAATTTATGCTGGTATCGGAAGACGATGCCCTGACCAGCTGGTTCTTCGCCAGAAACAACTAATTCGCGTTTCCTCTGTTGTGACCAACAGTTTTTAGTTGTTTTTTAGCTGTTTGATTGCGATTTTTCTAGTAGTGTACTCTAGTGATAAAAAACACTCCAATATTGCGCAGCTTCATTTGCCAGTGGTGGGAGTCCGCGTACAGCTGGTGGACCGCTCCGTGAATTCTCGGTTTGGCGCTTCAATTACTCTATTTTTAAGACCTTTTCTAAACTTCACCAGATTTTACGACTTCTTCAAAGTCTAGAAAGTCTAGAAAATCTAGAAAATCCGGAAAACCAAGTAAGCCCAGTTGAATATTCTGTTTTGACTTCGGGTGATATATGGTAAATGCAGCGTTTGCTGTATAATCGTCGTTTTCTGTAGCGATGGTGTCTACCTTCTTTCATTTGATGTGAATGAGAAGTACTGTGGGGGATGTGTGTTCAGGCTGCCACAAAAGTGGGAGAGGGACGGGAGTCAGGAGCAGACTCTAGATCGAGTACTAGTGTTCGGGGGTTGTGGTGGCTAGGTTCTTACTTGATTGTAATGAAGAGTCTTGTTGTGCGTTGAGGACTGCGTCTCATGCTGCCCGGCGATAGTTGGCGACAACGTTCAAGCTCATTCCTGCCCAGGAAAGTCGATCGTGGGGGCTTTAACAGAACTTGAGCACTCATTTTGTCGGTAAGCCATGTCGAAACTGCTTTAGGCTCTAGCTAGGGTCATAAATCTGTCGGACCGTGTGCTCTTGTGTCATGGTCGCTTTATCATTTCACTAGTAGTCTAATTGAACGTACACGGAAGGCTAAACCGGGTGTAATGGAGCTCTTACCATCTGGATTCGATCATGTAGAGGTCTTGTCCAACCTCATGTTCGTAGGGTAGGAGAGGCCGAACTTGCAGGCCCTGCTACATCAGTCTCGACAGAGTAGGGAGAGGAGGAGGGGTCACATGATTAGAGCTTCCAGAGATGTGCACGTTGCTTTGCTTATATTGCAGCTAAGGGAGCTGCTGCCGGTGTTTCGAAAACTGTTGATGCAGTTGCGGTGTCGGGCCTTGTCCAAAGAGCAGCATATAACTAGGTGATGAGGTATTTTAATTCAAATCCGGCATTTAATTCGTGTTATCATCGATTGGATGTGTATGATTAGTGGGACACAAATGGTTCTTTCTGGCAATGTACAAACTCTGCAATAACCGTTAGAGGAGGTTGGTGTTCATATTGCGATGGAGTTTCACGGTTTTTGGACTTTTTTTGTGATGTACAATTTCATGTAATTTTTGTTTGATGTGTATGTTGGCAGTAGTAATCTTCTTTCGAGCAACCTGGGTACGATTATCTAGTTGGGTTGACCAGAGGAGGACTAAAGAAGCAGAAGCTCTGGAGCTAATTTTGAGGTAGAGAATCTTCGCCGGTTGCTTTCTGCGCCGAATTCTGGACGGATTGTGAATATGTTATTCTTCATAGATTTAAGAAAGCTCCCGGTGAGGGGCCAGGAATATAATTACATGGAAAGACAGTGGCGAAGCTGAATATATATGATCGGAGCCTACCTTGTATGCATCCATTTGTGGCTGGAAGTAGGAGCCCTGTTTTCTATCTTACCGTATCAGTTAGATCAACTTACGAGCACTTAATCATAGCTGTTGGAAACTTCGGTGAGTTATTGCACATGGCTGTTCAGCTTCCTTTGCAAATATATGGCAATGGTAGAGGAATTACGGAGCTCTGTGATGGTACCCGGCTGATTGTGATGCTTACATGTGTTTCAACTTTCTGTCAACGGGTTTCCTGATCAACCACCAACCGTGCTATAGCATAGAACATGGCTAATACCACAGTGATATTGACCTCGATTTTGTTTGTTGATGCAGCGCTGGTTGGTGGATCTTACAATGAAGACCAAAATCATCAATCAAACGACTCAAGACGTACTCGTGGTCCAAGAACCCACTGGTAGTGTCGCCCGTCTAGGGGTTAACTGTCGTCCTGGGGATTTATTTTACTATGTGGTTGATACAAATGCAACCCGTCCTGAGCTTTATATTAAAGAGGGGGATAAGCGGATCGAGATATGCTCTGATGATCTCAAAAATTTCAAGGAAATAATTATATATGAAACAATCGAAAAGATACCAAGATTGCGTACCAACAAACTACGAAAAGGTCGAATTCCCAGCCAAGTAAGCTCCGAAAAGAATCCTATTCCCATGGTATGGTAGAGTTTCTAGAACAATTGGAATTTATGAATTTAGGACTTCTATATTTAAATGTTATTAACGTTAAAGAACCAATCTAGTATTAACTTCAGTAATCATCTAAGTAGTTTGGTACCATGATACTAGTAAATGACGTAGATCTCTAAATACCTCCAGAATTAGTCATTGGATTGGACTCAATTTGTAATAATGAACAAAATATGACTTATCTTTTGTAAGTACATCTTCAAAATATGTCATTGACAATATTTACTACATAACTTTATGGTTTACTAAAATATGAAAGACTGCATTACTCCTGAAAGTATCCTCAGTTCCTCGAAGCAAGCTGCTCTGAGGCCTTCACAACCTTAAGACAATAGTCATCTTTAGGGATCCAATACTATTGTTCAGTGAAGTTTTCTTCGCTAGAAGTGCACATGCAGACACAATGATTTACATATAGATTTATCTACAATATCGTTTGAAATATGTTTACGGTATTTTGACATGGTTGTGTCACTCCAGGATTTGGATGCTTTTAATGCTTCAAGAACAGAGGCGAGCTCAAGGATAGGAAATGTTAAAACATTTTATTTAAGCCTGGAGGAACTTTCGAATGAAGTAAATATATGCCCTTCCCAATTCAAGGACCACATCAAAACACACTCGAAGAACTTTATGAAGTTGACGGAGGATTACGATGCAGTGCCTGAATATGAGATGTATCAACAATTCTGTTCCGGTGGGCTGAGTCGACTTATCGACGCATTGGACAGACTTCTATCTACCCTTGGGTCCATCAAAGGCTTATTGCAGGCTTGTGGGAGGGAGTGGTGTAAGTTGGAGCTTGATCTGTCTATTCCACCCTGTGAGAAGGAGACATTGTCCAAGTTTATTCACCTCCAAAGCGAGCTTAATATGCGGGAAGGGATGAATCATTTCCTTCTGGAACTAGCCGTGGAGAACTTGGTCAATTGTTCAGCCCGTTTGTTCAGCCCGTTATGTTTTCCTACCAAAATCATTGGACTGCCTGTTTCAGATCAATTTACACTATGGATGATCAAACGGCTAGAGTATCGACTTGTATGGATGATGTCTTCAAAGGGATTGAGCCAGGTATGGGCTTGTGAATGCTGAAAAGGCCTTCTCTCTTGTACCTCAATTTCACACCTTCACGAAAAGAAATGGTTTTATTTTTTAATTGGAATGGAATTGGATGATATTGGATTGCAATTTTTCTTGCCTTTGCATATCCCATATCCTACCAATTAGGTTCCTTTACTATTGATCTTGTAGCGAGAACTTATCCTATTCTGTTAGGAACATTTACATGCTGGCATACTTTCTAGAATCGTTGAATTTCACACAATTGAATCCATGATTATCACACAAATGACTCTCACACAATTGAAATACATGATTATGCTTCAACGAACAGAAAGATCTGGAACATCGATTTTGAGTATAATATATTGTACTCTGAAGATATATTCTACACCGAAGGTTGAAACGATGTGTATTTTGCAAATGATATGCATTCCCATTTCAATGCATTTAAACTTCATTTTCCCATCGGTTTCAGAACTTAACTTTGGCAGATGCTGAAATAAGATAGCGAACAACGTAGAAACTATCACTAAATACCACTCATGGATAAACTTCATACAACAAAATTACTACTGTAGGGTTTAGTCAAAAGTAAGTAGGAGAGGATTGTGTAGGATAGGGTACATTCGGGTTTTATTTATTGATAGATATCTACAGTTGACATGTTTTTATCAACATGCTTTTAATAGAGGAAGTTATATTTCTTGACACTCACTAATCTAGAGCATCTATAGCGTCTAGTTTACAGAGACCAATTGACAACAAGGATTTGGTGTTTTTAATGCTACTCGGTCCACGAGGATCTGACAAAAGTACGGTTTCTCAAAAAATTGTTCAAATTGCAACTTGGCCTTTAATTGTTGTCTTATCAAATTGTTGAGACTCAAGATGCTCATGGTATGAGGAAAAGATTGGAATTATGTTGGTTAGATTTTCAGTAAAAATCATCTTCTTTGCAACAAATTGAGTAATTATAATAACTTGAACAAAAGTTTTCAATTTTGGCATAATTCAAAGCAAATGGACGCACCACAGAAACGGATCCCCGCTGCTACCCCAACGCACGACCCCCACAACCTTATCCGACAGACCAAGTTATTTCCTCCGACGACCGCCCTCACCACCCGCCCCCATGCCCATGTAGCGCATGCGCAATTACGCCGACACAACGCGCATCCACCACCACGGTCAACCCCCCGCACGCACTTAGCCCCTCCCCACCCTCACACGCAGAATTGCGCAACGCAACCCAGAGGCCGGAAATCCTCTATGTATGGATCCTGATTTTGGTGGCAAATCTTTGAATGAATTTGTTTCATATCATCAATACTTATAGGTTTGCTAGTTTCATATTGCCATAAATATAATTGTGTAGGTTGTAATTTCAAATGGTAAATGTGGCACTAAAGTACAGTGTTTGAAGATTGTGGGGAATGCATTGTCTACAGGGCGTCGTGTTCTTTTAGACCGTTGGAATATTCATGTTGAACAATGTAAAGAGTTTTTTCTTAGCCAAGGACAAAAGGATATATATAAAGGCTCATGCATTGCTTATTAATGTTCCATTCAGCGTTTGCATTCAACAAGTTGCTCATCGTATTGAACACAAGTGAGGATTAGAGGACTCACGTGTTGAAGGAGTGGCGGCCCACGTTTCACGTTCACAGATTCCACCAACTATGGAAGCATAATTTGTTTGGATAATATACTGCCAAATAAACACAAAGCGTGAAAGAATTGTAGATCTTTACTCACAGTTGGAC
Organism: Ceratodon purpureus; assembly: GCA_014871385.1. Classification (NCBI taxonomy): domain Eukaryota; kingdom Viridiplantae; phylum Streptophyta; class Bryopsida; order Pseudoditrichales; family Ditrichaceae; genus Ceratodon; species Ceratodon purpureus. Next base: position 8,643,598 of record CM026424.1, on the reverse strand, counting down.
AGTAGATGACGTCTATCTTAAATGGGTGCGTTTGGTGCTAGTGTTCAAGAAGAAAGAGATTTTACAATCCCTTGTTGGCAAACAATTGAAGCCAAATCTTCAAGTGATCAACATGTTAATTTGTCCTCACAAAGTTTGCAAGGATGAAGTTGCACCCTTGATTTAAATGGTGGAGATAGAAGAAGAGATGCAAATGTTGTAGTTGTAGTTTTACAACTACTTTAGAAGTTCTCCATTCTAGGAATGGCTAACTTATACCTTGTCTATACACAAATTTATATTTAAATTTTACACAGCTATTTATCAAGCCAACAGATGATGTGAATCAATGTATTACATCTCAAAAAACTACAAAAACTTACACATCCAAGAGAAAAAAAACCATTTTTGTTCAAATTGTGCTACTTTAGAGCCTCAAGGGCAACTTTTGTGCAATGTTTGTTGTATTCTTCTCATTGTGGATGATTGTGATGATTAAAATCTTCAAAGTATGCATCTTTTTCTTGTCGTTTTTGCAGCTTCAGTTCTTGCTTCCTAATATAATGTTCTTTCATTTGAAGTTCTCCTTCTTTCAATTGAGCTAACTTCAATTGTGATTGGGCAGGGGAGAAGCACAATAAAGTGGACTACAAAAGTGCTTAGTTATTTGCCACTTTTAGCCCTTTTGCAAAAATTGCACAAAAGTAATGGAAAGATGTAATTGAAGTCAAATTTTTTTGCTAATATGGATTCTCAACTAGTTTTTCTACAACTTGGAAAAGTTTCGTGCAAACTAGACACTTTTAAGTTATTGCATGAGGGCTTTAAATCCAAGCAAAGTGAATGCAGTCATTTGAAAAAATGGCTAGAAAAGAATCAAAAACTATCTAAAAATCACTTTTGATGAAGTGGGGCTCTCTGTATGTTTAAGAGGTATTCTAAAATAGTCAATTCATATACTCATTTTTTGATTTAGGGTTCCAAAAGTACCGCAAGGATGTTTTTAGGAGGGTCTTTTCCGCGATACTTTTTGTCACTTTTTTTTCATCGAACATTGTTTTTTAAATTGGAAAAAACATCATCTAAAGACAATAGAGGGCCCCAAATGAAGAAACCAAGACCTTGGAAAAGTTCATTTTCATGATTTAGAACTAGTGGTCAAATTAAGTTTCAATTCACAATGTTCTTTTTATGAAGATGTGTGTAAGATACTGTATGACACCCTTAAAAGTGACTAAAATGCTCCAAAACTACACCAAAATGCTCAAAATCAGCTTTGAGCTTTGAAAAACAGCACACTTTATATTCACTTCCTAGTGATCACATTTTGCACTTTGTGGTCCACTTTATTGTGCTCTCCTCCGGCAATGATTTTGTTTGTTTCCACATCTGCCTTCAATATATATAAATGTTGAAATTCTTATTGTTTGCTCATTTTGACTTGCTTTGATTCTTCAAGTCTATTTTCGTTAAGTAAGTCATTTATATCTTTAGTGGCTTTAATTCTCTCAAGTTTCTTAAGCTTAGAAGTACCCAAATTTTTGGATTTTGGTGAGAATACATTTGAAGCTATGAATTTTGAACAACTATTCAAAATCCTCTAATAATGAAGAAACTTTAAGTTTCTCAATGTTGAAAAAATCTCTCATTCTAATTTTTTTCCTAATGTGAACTTAACCCCTAACTATTCTTAAAATCCAAAATGGGTTTTTGCAATTTCGGGCAGCCTAGATGGAGAGGTTAGAGGTAACATTCTTTTTTAAGATTGTTACTGAGTGCTCCCTATATAGTCAGGTCTATGTAGTAAAAAATTTGAAGCCAAATTCCAATTTTAAAACCTTCATCTAGAAATATTAGGTTTCAAGTCCAAAACAGGTAGTCTAAAATTAGGTATTTAAAAAAAATAAAAATTGAAATATGTTCATAACGAAAGCCCTACTCAAATTCCACAGTGACCCAAGTCAAAAAGTTTACCAATTTTACAAGGGCAGCCTCCAAAACTTACAAAGACAAGCTTCAAAGCTTTTAGTAATTTTTGAAATTTTCCTTTAAAAAATTGTCAAAATTTGAGATCTTTGAATTTTGAAAATTATTTTTCCTAAAAATCACAAATCTATAAAGGTACATACTCACCGTTAACTTTTTCCATAGCTCACAAATTGTTTTTGTAATGCATGTTTTACTAATATTTTGTCAATTTTATACCTTCTCATAGAAAATAATTTGCATGAAGGTCTAAAAAGCGTTTTGAGTTCCTAAAATTTTGCATGAGCATACCTAACCTAATTAGCTACATGGAAAAAAATGTGACCAAAATTTTTGAAGTAACAATCGTCAAGTCTCCCTTTGGCTCATTTGCACCATGCCTTTTGGGCAAGGTCCAAAAACATTTCTTAATATATTCCATCTCTTTGAAATCCCATAATTTATGCTTGCTTTAAGACATGTTCAGCTTTTAGTTCTTGCTAACTATTATATAAGCACGGTTTTTGTGGATGGTTTTGTATGTCCAAGCGTTTATTTTTGAAGTTGGTTGATGAGATCAGTGAATGCGATTAGTATTTTATTCCAAAAAAAAGATAATGTTGGAAAATTGATATTAAGTGCCATCCAGAGGTATGTAGCTATTGCTCACATCCTAAGTTATGGTGTGACACACGCTTCTATGTATCATTATATCAAAATGGCTAAGAGTATAATAAGGGAGGCGTTAAAAAGATTTGTGAAAGCAATTCAAGGATTATATGAGTCTTGGTATTTGAAGAAAATAACCAAAAAGAGATATTGTAGCATATGCAGATTTAAAAACATGGATGGTGGTTGGGTATGTTTGTCTCATTAGATTGTATGCACTATGAGTGGGAGAATTGTCTCGTGGCTTAAAAAAGCCATTACGAGAACAAAGATTATAATGGGATCATTGTTTTGGAAGTAGTTGCGGATCAATCTCTATAGATATAGCATGCTTTCTTTGGAGTACTGGGATTGAACAACGATCTCATTCGTTAAGAATACAGCCCATTTATTCAAGATTATTTAAGTGAAAATCTTTAAATGTTTCATTTGTTGTAAATGTCTACATGTAGGACACTTATTATTTATTGGCAGATGAAATATATCCAAAATGAAAGATTTTTGAGTAGTCCATTAGCAAACCAAGCAATGAAAAACTCAAACAATTTGCCAAAAAACAAGAAAGTGTTAGAAAGTATGCCGAGAGATGCTTTGGAGTTCTTCAACAAAGGTTGGAAATAATAAGATAAATAATTATGTATTTCCATGAGAAAATAATACATGATATTATGTATGCTTGCATTATATTGCACAACATGATCATTGAAGACGACATAAAGCACAACTTACCAAATGTAGAAATTCCAAAGCAACCTATGGATTTAGATGAAGTAATTGGTGAAGCAAATGAGGGTTCCAATCAATCTTGAGAGTACAGCAGGCATGGAAAAGAATACGAAATTGTCTTTTAACAACTAGCACTTTTTGAAAGATATGACCAGAGGAATAATATACATAGAAAAATCAAAATAGTAGCATAAAGTTCTCACACTTAGATTGAAAAAAAAAAAAAAAAAAACACTTTTGAACACAACAAGTGAAAGAAGTCACAATTACCACCAAAAAACATACGTCCCTAAACTGTGGTAGGTTGATCAATGGAGGTATATGGATGAAGTAGTGTGGACAACGTACTAAAAACATTTTCATTGTTCATCTTGAGAATTTTTTGCATATAATCATCTTCCTTTTGAAGGTCAGTTCAATAATTGGCTACAACCTTGAAGCTCCTCTTTTCAAGTTGAACTGCTTTGGCATGCACACTCACCCTATCCACTCACTTAGCAATTGAAAGCCATCGACAACAAGTAGATACATATTTTCTTTAATACGTTTCCTTAGTGTAGGGTCAATTGCTGTTTCCACGTTTGCTACCTCGAGTTGCATACAAATGATCCAAAAGAGTAAAAAACACAACTTTTAATAGGTTTGATAGAAGTATTTATCATTTTAAATTTAATAATACAAAATTTTCCACAGGGATAACTGTTTCCTTGTTTATGGCTGAAGCAAATTAAACGTAAAAATTATGATGATCAGCTCGCATAGGTAGAATGTTATTCACAACAAAAATACTCCCTCTAATACTTGTTGATACTTAAGGCCAATACAATCTTGTTGGTTTCAATACTTGGGATAAAGAAGTCATGGAAGAGAAGAGAATGGAGTAACATCAACGTGGACACATAAGCCAACAACCATTTATAAATAAATCTAGGTAGGAAATTTGAATGTGGATTTCTATTGGTAATATCATGTTTTATGCACATCAATGCTAGACGAAGGCAAGCTTCAAGAATTCCTTCAGGTTTCTGATTCCTTGGATCGACCACAAATTTAATCACCTAGTTTCTTTCATTGAAGTTAGGCAAATGAGCTCTCCTTAGGAAGTAAATATACCTCTTAGAAAGCGAGATTGTCGTAAAGATCGTTAGAATTGAGGCATATCTGGAGTGCTTAAGAATGATATGTCAAGAAATTTTCTTTTGAGCTCTCCATGGAGTCCTTCGATACTTCAGCACTTGCAATGTCTTTACATATTAAGTTCTCTCCTGCCATTGCCGCGTTGTCTACTTGCAAGTTTCTTGTATTCCTTTCACCTTTAATAATTATCGCCTAGTGCAAGATATAATCATTGTGTAGTAAGAAAAATATTCTTTCCATGGTTTGTGGAACTTGCAGAAATATATATATATATGATGCAAAATTATTGAAAAGAGTACGGAATCTTCAAATTCAGATTGATCTCAACTTATTTAAGATGTTGACCGCATAAGCAGGATATATGTTATGGTTGGCCCTACTGTCTACAATGTTGCTAAGGCATTGGAAGAGATTGGGTGGAAGACAATCCAATGCTTTTCCGTAAAGAGTAATCTAGCTCTTTGGACATACCAAAGCGCGCGCGATACTGAGCCTTTAAGGAAAGAATCATAATGGCTGTTCGAATTGATGAAAATTTCATGACCAAAAGTGCTCTAATAGACCAATAGATTCTTTTATATATTTAGCTTAGACACAATGGCTGGGTTCAATACAAAGTACAGATACATGAATGAAATCAAAGTGGAAATATGAAGACAAAAAAGAAGTGGAGGAAGACCAAAGCGGCAAAAACTACCTCAAAGACCAAGACGATTATGTTGAATCTTGGCAACTCAACAAGCATTTCCCGTGTGCTTGATTTCATTTATAATAACTTAGAATCTAATAGGGTATGATGATAGGATCTAACAATGCACTAATCAATTTGCAGTAGCGTTGGATTATTACAAGACTCTACTTTGAACATCCTACTAAAAGAAGTTATAATATTATAGTGAAGTTATATGCTCATCTATTCCAATAAATGAATAATGTTTGTATGCACATACCTAGCTAAAAAATAACCCCTAAAGGCCTCTGAGACCCGATTCGGATCGCATCACTTCTAGGCAGGCTATTCTAAGGTTTCAAAATTTTATTATTTTCTAAAATTATTACTCTAGTCTCTATGTAGATTTCAATGGTAACTTTGCAATGGCGCAAATTTAAAAGCATTTGGAGTTACAATGCAAAAGTTATAAATTTTAGAAGAATCTGCTCTAAATCCGGGCAGCCAATAATCAATCAAAATCTCCCATTTTCTGCCGTAGTTGCCAGTCATTCACAAGGGCAATGTGACAAAACAAAATTTCAAAGGGTGGGCATTTGCAAAATGATGGGCACAATATTTTTCCATCCATACACATTTATGATGGTTTTCATCCAATAGAAAATTTTCATCTGATTAACCATTTCTATCTAAAGAGGTTGCTGATTGTTTTCATCCAAATTACAATATCATCCAGAGTTGAGTTTTCATCAAAAATCTATTTTTCATCTATATAAACTATTTCATCCAATCTTCATTTGTCATCCAAACTTAATAAATTTCATCTAATATCTATGACGTGGCAGGGGGTCCATCCACCGGACCCCCTTTCATCAAAACTGCCCTTTGCAATAAAAGGAAGATATACAATTTACACTTCAAAAAATTCTAGAAATTTGAGATCTACTCTGATTGCAGTGAATTTTTTTGTGGTTCTTTTCCTTATTGACTTCAACATATTTATTGTTCAGATTTCCAATTGGAAATTTTTAGACTATCCTTTAAGTAGATTTAATTTTGGAGAATGTAAGGCAATTTCAGCGCAGCTGCACTCCGTTTCACAAAATCAAGGATGTGTTTGCCTTTCCAAGCCCGTATGAGGTTCGAACTTTGTGAGCTTATACCTAACTTCCATACCTAAAGGAATTGATGATCCTCCATGTATAAAATGTGTTTGCAAAATATAGTTTTTGGGCATTAAAACCTAGGTATCTGGTATACTCTCAGGCAGTGTCAAAAAAAAAACCTTTACAGTGACTTCAAACGTTATAATCTTGCAATCTTGTACGATGGATTGTCCTCAAAATTTGTATAAGCCTTTTTCAATAAGGTAGGTACAAGATCATACGGTTACATATTCATCAGGGGAAATATAGAGTCTGCAACGGGCCTTTGGTCGGGAGTCGTGCCTCAAAATTTGGCCATGCCCGTGCACTTTACCTGATGGCACCAATGGTGCCAGCAGGTTGCCAAATTGGCGTTTGAGGGGTCCAGCCAATCGCTTGCAGCCAAGGCGTTGCCCACTGCTGTCACCCCATTGGACAATACGAGCAGTAATGACACTGTCAACGAGCGTGTGCCCTCTGCTATCACCCCATTGGACAGTAGCGGATTTTGTTGTCAACGGGGCGAATTTTGTTGTCAGCGGGGCGAATTTTGTTGTTAGCGCGCAGGATATCCACCAATGAGATTTCGCAGAGAGGTGTCAGCGGGCAGCAGTTCACCTACCTTTAGGCTGTCTTATACCTTCGGCCCGTTGTAGATCCCATTTTTCCCCTAATGCAATATCAAGTCTAAATTTGGAGAAAATTAGGTTATTATTAGTAGGGGTGTGTTTTTGGCAGTTTTGGCTCCAAAAAAACCAAGGACCTGTTGGAGATAAATGGGCTCATTTTCTTCTTAGACAGAATTTTTCACAGTAAGTTTACCAATAAACTTACTCTTAACCGTAACATGTAGTCTACAGTTGTTTCTATTTTTTCCTTCCACACATGAAGGTACTTGGACTTGAATTGACATGCCGTAAGGTACAAGTACAGGTCTATAACGGACAACCTAAGCATTTCAGCATAGCTTCTCTTGTGTTATGAAGAAGGAGTTATTTTTCGTTTGTAGAAACATAAGGTCCATGAAGATTGAGAATTTTTCAGAATTAATTGAGTAAAATTTAAATTACTACAATTTTTTTTGTGAAAAAGTTGTTCAGAGCCCATAACAAACATATAGCTTCACCCATGACGGACAACAACAAGAGTAGTGAACAAACATAAGACTATCTAATTCCATAAGCAGTCACAGACGCATTCTATTGGAGGATGCATCCTGAATCTACTGTTCATCAATTATCGGCTACTAGTTTTTCATTGTTCTGTAACAAAAAAGGTAGCAGGGTTGTTCAAATAGACGTCCGACCCGGCTCCGGACGTCTCCCGTCCCGGACGTGGCGTCCCCTACGCTCGAGAATTACGTCGCGGTAATAATTTTGCGACCCCGGAGGGATAAAAACATTCCCCAACCGTCCGATCGGCCGATCCGGCCACCACGCCCCATCTCGGCCGTCCGTTCGCGGGGACGGCTGCGGGGACGGCCGCGGGGTCGTTGGGGACGGCCGCACGTCGATCCGACGGCCAAGATGCGGCCGTGCTGGCACATCGCGGGCCGTCGGATGTGGGCGGCCCTCCTGGGCCGTCGGATCCCACGGCCGTTGCCGTGGCCGACCGCGGGGACGGCCACGGGGATGGCTGCGGGATCCGACGGCCCGGATCGACCCCGGCGCGGGCCATCAGGGACCGCCCGATCGGTGCGGCCGACCGCGGGCCGTCCGATCCCGCGGCCGTCCCCGTGGCCGTCCCCGCGGTCGGCCACGACGACGGCCGCCGGATCGGACGGCCCGCGTCCGCCATGGTCGGCCTGGGTGGGCCGTCCGATCGGGCGGCCGTCTCCGCGGTCGATGGACCGCGGCCCCGCGCTCGGGACGGCCGACCACGTGGATGGCCGTCCCCGGGGACGGCCGTGTTCCACCCTGCGGTCGGAGGCTGCAGCGGCGTGGTCGGCCACGGCCGTCCCCGGGGACGGCCTTGTCCGACCCCGCGGGGACGGCCGCGGCCAACCCCGGGGTTCGGGGGGCTGCGACCGCGGTGTCGGCCGCGGCCGTCCACGCGGGGACGGCCACGGCCGACCCCGCCTGGACGGATGTCGTCCGCAGCCGTAGGATCTTCTCGGCGGAGAAGATCCGACGGCCGTGGGCGACGGCCGTCCACGCGGGGTTGGCCGGGGGGGAGGGGGGGGGGGGGGGGGGGGGAGGGTCGAAGGAACTCCCCTCGCCTTGTGTTTTCTTTTCTCTCCTCCCCTCCCCTCCTTTCCTACTCTCCCCCCTCCTTCTTGTCCCAAACAATTCCACTTGGGATTGTTTGGACAACATATCTCCTAGAAATGGAAAATTCAGACATATCCTGGATATTGTGGGGAATGTCCTGAAGATCCTGTGATCGGGGAGGTGGGGTCGACGTTCGAAATTGGGATCCAATGAACTATGAGATATTTTGGTTCTTTGGGGGTGGATAACCCCCTAGGATCTACAAATAATGTGAACACGTTTATGAAGAAGAATATATATCTTATTGAATGGAAAGAACCGTAAACATTGTGGGTATACTAAAACAGTTTTTACCAATTCTCATTTAAAGAAACAAAGTTACTCATGTTTTAGCATACGGTAATGAATTAACATTTTATACTAACGAATCAAAAGAGTAAATGTCAACAACGAGATGATAAGAGGAACATCGCGGAGAGAATGCATTAGAAGTAATTCAACGCATAAATTGATGTACACACTTGGTTTTTCATGCGGTGCAACTTACGTTTAAATGGTTAAGAGATTTGCATTTATATTTCACCGGTTTACGGTTTCATAAATCTCTTAGAAATATAGATCCAATTTCTTCTCGAATAGTGGTATACAGTGAAAATATTTATATAGATTCTTTGACTCTGATTTTTAATGGAATGATTTACCCTAGTTTTATTTCTTTAATTTTACATACTCCCGTTCTTTAGTATTATGATAAAATCAAAAATAAAAACATAAATAGTAGTTTAGATTATGAGAGAAACTGGAGATAATAATAAATTAAAAAAAACAAAAAAAAACATTCAATTCTCTTGGGATTATGGAATTCATGGGAGGAATAAAACTCAAATCATTGTTTTCATAACAAATGGTCCAATTCTAATTTCTCATGCCTGGTTTAGAGTTATATGAAATATAAAAACTCTCCTTGCACTTTTATGTCTTTTATTTTACACACTTCCATACCCTAGTACTCTGTTAACATTAAAAAAAAAAAAATTCACTAGCTCACATTATGAGATGAGGAAGGGATAATAGTAAAAAACAAAACAAAAACACAAAACATTCAATCGTCACTGAATAATGCCAATTTGTGAACGACTAAAATTGAAATCATTGTTTTCATAAACAATGATAGTTTCCCACGCCCATAATTGAGTTGTAACTTATATGAAATAAAATAAATAAATAAGGTAAGACATTTACATTATATACTATAGGAATATATGTTTATTCATATACACTTTAACGTAAATATAAATATGGAATTGGATTCTAACTTGTACAATGTATAGTATATACGTACAAAAGTAATCACTTACTAATGACACAATGAGAGAATTTAACAAACACGATAATTCATAGAGACACATAGACTATACTGTACCAAGGAAAAATTAAAAAGTCACGACGTGAAATACTTGGAGCTACAAGTACGGAAATAAAATTATTACACGAAAACGTATATTGACGGGACATAATTTTAGAAATATATATATATTATTGGAATACTAAAAATACTGATGAAAGATGTTTGGTAGGGTGGTATTGTTTCGGAATAGTAATTAATTAAATTAATGAACAACACAAAGAACAAGAGGTTTGAGGACGGATATGAATATTCGAACTATAACGACGACGGGTGTAATATTAAGAAATAACGTATCGATACACTTGGGGAAGACTGTGAAGTAGAAGTATATTCATAAGTAAACAAATGAGTGAACCATCAAAATAATAGACGAAAAAAAAATAGTTTGAGAGGAAAAGTATCGAAATTATAATTATTAGAAGAAATAGACGACGGCCATGATGTAGTGATACATGGAGAGATCAAAACGTATATACGAAAGAGGGGTACAATACTCAATAAAAACTAAAGCAGTAGGGTACATCTAGTAGAATATAATTCAAAACTAAAGCAGTAGGGTAGAATTAGTAAAATGGTGGAATAGTGGTTGAATTAGTAAAATATACTTTAACATGGGTCATGGAGGAAATAAATCAAAATACGAACATTCGAAACGATATAAAAGGAAGAAATTCAACAGTGACATTTATGGAGCTTCGACGGTTGTAGTGGTAGATTAGACAAATTAGACGTTAAAAAAAGGGCATAAACTAGGGGGGAATAATAGAGAGGAAAATAAAGAAGAAGTAAATGAAAACCATATTCGAAAGTGGAAATTGTATAGAGGGAGGAACGTTAAAAGTACATAAAGAGATGGTAACTCGAATTAAATTGAGAATATGAAGCCGTTTAATGAAAGTATAATAGAAGTATTTATGTATTTAAAAAAACAAAAATTCAAAGCGGAGAATAAGAAGACGGATAACTATTAAGATTACAATTTCTGAAACAAGTTTAGATGAGTTCGATTTCTGCAAGGAACTTCTAGAGTGCGATGGTAGATAGCATGAAATGCGTACGATAGAAACAACAGAAAGAATGATTCTAATAAATGACACATACATTAACTTCGGTGGAGCGTACGGAATAATGACTCGTTGAAGAATTTAGATGCTTTGCATACCATGAAGTATTTTAATACATGTTTACATTAACTGCTCTTCTGATTTTAATTGGTGAAAGAAATTAACAGGTTTAGTTTAATATGTGGTCGGAAGATGTAGCATTATATGTTTTTATCATTTGTATTTAAAAAAAGGGGGGGGGGGGGGAAATTACCCGCGGCCGCGACGGCCTCGTCCCCACGGTCGGGGGCCGTCTCCACGGCCGTGGGCCATCTCCGCGAGGGGCCGTCCGCGGGGACGGCCCTTCGACCGCGGCCGTGATCGAACGGCCGTCGCCTTGGAGACGGCCCCGATCGGACGGCCGCGGGCTGTCGCCGACGGGGCCGTCTCCAAGGCCGTCTCCGCGGCCGTCCCCGCGCGGTCGGCCGCCATCGGACGGCGACGGCCGCGATCGGAGGGCCGCAAGCCGCCCCCTCGGGGGCCGTCTCCAAGGCCGTCCCCTCGGTGACGGCCGCCATCGGATGGCCATCGCCGAGGAGACGGCCCGATCGGACGGCCGCGGAGGCACGGGCCACGGAGGCGGAGGCCACGGCCCCCTGCGGTCGCCGGGGACGCCCCCCCCCCCCCTCCGCGGCGACGGCAAGGGGCCGTCGCCGGGGACGGCCCCTTCCCGACGCGGCCGACGGCCCCCTCCCCGGCGACGGCCGCACCCTCCCCCGCAACCCTCCCCCGCAACCCCTCCTCCGCGTACAAGGTGTGGTTTCACCCCGGGGTGAAACCTATGCGGGTGATTTTTTTTTTCTAAGTCAGAGGACGTCCTGTGGCGCTGGCGGACGTCCGCGGACGTCCCCACGTCCCGAGCGTCCCGGACGACCGTGACAACCCTGAAAGGCAGGCTTATCTGTGATGGGGCCATTATCGGTTATGGGTATCTCTACCTTAGTTGCATTCTGGCCACTTGCAACCAATGCTGCATCAACTTCTTGCTGCTTTACTGTTTATGACACAAAGCTCTTAACATGAATATTCAACAGCTGAACAAAGGACAAGCTAGCCTGTCTAATTTTTGGGGGGAAGCACAATAAAGTGGACCACCAAGTGCAATATGTGATCACTAGGAAGTGAATATGAAGTGTGCTGTTTTTTATAGCTCAAAGCTGATTTTGAGCATTTTGGTGTAGTTTTTGAGCATTTTAGTCACTTTTTAAGGTGTCATAGGGTATCTTACATACATCTCCATGAAAGAAACATCTTCAATTGAAACTTTATTTAACCCCTAGTTCTAAATCATGAAAATGAACTTTTCCAAAGTCTTAATTTCTTCATTTGGGGCCCTCTATTGTCTTTAGAGGATGTTTTTTCCAATTTAAAATATAATTTTCGGTGAAAAAAACCTCACAAAAAGTTTCACCAAAAACAGTGTTTTAAAAACGTCCCGGAGATACTTTTCGCCAATCCAGGATTGCAAACACGGCCACCCAGATCATTTCTACAAGCGTAATGTACAAACGAAGGGCCCCACAAAGTCAAAAGTGATTTCTGTCAAAACCACAATGTAATACGGTCACTTTTCCAAATGACTGCATTCACTTTGTTCAACTTTGTCGTGTTCATAGAGGTGTCTCAACTCAACAACTACGAACGCAAATTTTGGAAGTTGTAGTACATCAAGTCTACTTTCGGTATCCTAAACTTAATTTCCCATCAAGAAGTTTTAGATGCCACTTTCTAGCGTGTTTACACAACAAGCTGAAATTGGCAATGAGCTAAGCACTTTTGTGGTCCACTTTATTGTGCTTCCCCCCTTTTCCACATGCATGAAATTGCCTTATGTTGTATTTCTAACATGTACTAAACTGGAAATCTAGTACACGAAAAGGGACTGTCCTAAACTCCTGGCGATCGCTGCTGGTGATGTTCAACCGCAGCCTAAAACATTGGCGAAGGATCAACACTTTCATGAAAAGAATCACATGGTCAATAGCATCTTGTCCATCGGGAGGGGGCACCGCCTGAAGCCTGATTCCAAGGGTCGTGACTCGGGTTCAATGCAACGACAATAGGCTGGAGCTTAATTATCCAGTGACACACAGTATTTACATGATTTTGTAGATTTAGGGTGTCCCGGTGTGGCACTAGCGTGTACTGATTCCCAATTCCTGGCAGCAGTAACTTAAGTTGTAACCAGTATCCCACTGAATTATCATAAAATCTTGATTGGGGACATAGTACCACTACAAGAAAACGTGCCAGTGAATCAACTTAGGGGGGAGAGAAATCTGTTGGTAGAAGCTGTCGTCTCGGACGACTTGTTTCGGACATCAGGAAGAGAGTTTAGTTGGTTCAATTTGCGGACTGCGGGGACGTGCCAGTGGAGGGGGCCAGGTTGGAGCCCCGTGCGGACGTGGGTGACAGGTGGGTGTCCGACGTGGACCATCGACGTGGCGTCTGCATCCTGGCATGGGGCTCCTTTGGATTGGTATCCATTTCGAAATGCTTGTGTAGGTGAGGTTAGGGTTTGGTGTTTACAAATTGGGAATGCATTTTGAAATGCTTGTGTAAGTGAGGTTAGGGTTTGGTGTATACAGATTGCGGACGCAGGTGTGGAAGCTTTGACGTTTGCCAGGGAGAATGCAAACCGACATTAAACTACACAAGACTTGTTCCCTCATTTCGAGACACAATGTCCCAGTTCTAATCTACAGCTAACTAATGACCTGCGTGGGAAGTGAGGATCGATTGATTCTTCCGTTTCCCTCCAGAACAATCCCTTAAAAAGAAGGACGCTTGCTAATGCCCAAGTGCTGTTCCTGCTGTGACTAAAAACTAGTTCCTAGACAGAGAGGACGCAAGAGTGTCTTCACAAACTGACCGCAAGTAGAAGCGCTTCTTTTGCAGCGACGCGCTCCAGTTCCTTCGCAGTGAAGGTGCTCTGAAACTCAGAAGACGCATTCGCAGCTGCCCTAACTCCTCTCACAGAACCCACCGCATTCACGCTCACCCCATGCGAAGTGCACCTCTGCACCCCAATTTCCCCACAAGCAGCCATGCAGCTGCCGAAACCCGCTCCTGGGACGCCGAGGTCGACGTCAAGCACGTCAAACCAACTCCCCCAACCCTATCCCCTAAACCCCCTCCTTCGAAATGCCGGGTTCACACTGTGTCACACCGCCCATATCCACACAGCCATACATGCGAAAAGAGTCACTCACAAACCCCGCAGTTCCACCCTCGAACGGCCCGTTCTCGAAGCCAGCCACGTCGACTTTGGTACCACACTTCAGCACGCGAGCCAACACAGTTCTCTTGATCACGAAAACCTGAAATCCGTTCAGTTGATCGTCCCTCCGAACCAAGTAAAGCGAATCACTGCTGTTGCCTCCAAGAGAGTTCTCTTGTTCCTTAGTTGATTCACTGGCAGGTTTTCTTGTAGTGTACACGTTGTAATGCAGTGTACGTGGTCTCTTTAAAATCTGAAACAAGTTTTGTGATTTAAGGAACATTAAAATCTACCTAGGTAGAATAACTTCTAGTTTTGCTACCAATGCGTTCTTGCGAAACTGATAAATTTATGGTTTCCTACAGTTTGGGGGAGATTTCATATTCCAAAAGTCTTCAATTCAGGATTCTCCCCATAATTCTGTAAAAGTTCTCGAGCCAGTGACGATGCAGCTTTGAAATCATTCAAGCATAGAAGGTGTGCATATTGAACGCAGAACCCTACCCAGGCAATGGCATGCCTTGCCTGACGCTGGGGGACCAACTATTCTATCCCAGATTCCAGTTGACACGTAAATCTAGCAAGTGCTTTGTAAGAACGTTATTCCATGACTTAAAAGGGTCGGCAGAGTATGAAAGATTGGATGTTGACAATTCTTCATTGATCAACAAACAAGCACCGTGCATCATGGACGTGAGGCCAGAGTTCCGGTTACGCTAAGTTATGGTGATACTCTCCTCGTCAGAAAACAGGTATGATACTCTCTGAAGGACCAAGCACACCACAATTTAGGGCGACCTTTTCGACAACCTTTCAACTATATGAGCAGTGCAAGAGATAAGTACAAAATGATTAGTTACCATACTCAAGTGACTCAACGAATTGCAGTGTAATTAATATTCATACTCTGGAGATAAATATTCATGAATATGGCAGTTCAGCGAGTGCGAAAATGAGGTTCAGAATATTGAAAAACACTACATGTTATATTTTAGAGAGTGCTGATCCCGTCAAAATTATAAGGAACTGCCAATATAATGAAAATCTCCATTACTGAGACACACATGCTAAAAAGCAGACGTACGTTTCTAAAGATGATGAATCTCAAGCTAGTTTAGTATCAAATGCTTTTGATCTCTTGACTAAATTATGACAGTCTTGTGGACGCAGCGTATGGCATAACTGAAACAAGTCAAGAGCTAGACAACAGAACATGTTTAAACAATGATGATCATTTATTCAGAAAATTTGTTTTAGTCGGCCTATAAACAAATGGAATTATGGAACATGAACAAGTGTTGAACAATCAGGATTGAAACGATAAGCCTTGCAATGCGCTGCAGTTCCATTCAGCTGAAACCATAATATCCAAAAAATGATGGTCTACCCAATGGATCGTTTATTCCTCCTCTTCTGTACTCAAAGCGCTGCAGAGTACCTTAGTGCATTACGATAAGTGAAAGATACATTCTACGTGTGGGTTGATTATGTCTGAATTTGTAAACCATACACATCATTGGACTGATCATTTGTAATGGCTTCAACTGTACTGGACAGTCAATTGCTATTATTTTCAGTGAGATAACAGGTAGTAAGTAACATTTGGAATATTCAGATCACAGGAACTTTATGTAACTTAGTTGAATTCTAATTTTGCTAGGACATGGTAAATAAGTACTATGTTATTTGCTGAAGTAGTCAAATACATATCGGTACACATGATTATTGAGTTTTGCTTTTTGCTCTCCTCTTCGTCGAGATTAGTTCTGCAGACTTTGGTCACCGGAGGAGAGGAGATATTGCAGTGCCTAGTTAGAAAGACTGAGTCGTCAGAGGTCAATAATAATCCATTTCCAATCTACCTGATTCTCTGCTAAAAACCGTGAACTGCATACTACCGTATACTCCAATTCTACTTATTCGTAATCAGACTCAATTAGCTTTCTCTGAAATGCCACCATATAAATCGTGATCTTCGCACAAACGAAGCATGTCATCAATAAGATTGAAATCTAAGTTAGAATATCATGAAATACAATTTTCGAAGCATTGTACAGAGCCAACATTTTAGTTTCCAACCTTGACCCTCGATGTACATACCACGGGACCAGTACCGACACCTAGGTTAAGATGAAACAGAAAGTTTAACAGTAAAAAAGCAGAAACCCTCAGAGTAGAAATTATGGTGCTAGAAGCAGTAGAAGGAAAAGAAACCTTTCTGGAATCCGAGCAAGAAGAAAATCAATGATGAAAGTCATCGAGAGCTTTAAGAGAGCTCACGACAAAACGAGAATTTCTAACATAGGTCGATCTGACATCACCGAGTCCATGTAAAGCTGCCAGAGTAGGAGAGCCTTGCCTTTGCTAGCATGCCATAGGAATCGAAGCCTCTGATACAAAATTATGAAACACTTTTTATTGGATATATCACAAACTACAAGAGGTCAAACAGACATGAGATGTAAGGGCTAGGTGGTTTTCCAAAACCATGTTCCTGGATCTAAATTCAAAGTCCAAATTGCACCCAAGTCCACTTTATTCAGAAATCACTGCGACGTTGGACGTTGTCCACAAGGATGAGAAGACAACGCTGGACACTGTAATCACTTCAGAACAACAAACTAAAACTACTTTAATTTTGTAGAAGTTTCCATACTACGACATCATATACTAGAACAGAATTCCAACGGTGCAAGCTCATTCATTCAACCTGTTACAGGCCTATGCGTCGTGATCGTAGCGGCAATGGAAGATTGCTCACGCAGACGTTGTCGACAACAGATCTTTGGAAAGTACTCCAAAATCATATAAGAACGGATTCTTGACCTCGAACTCGCAGGTTCGTTGTCCAAACTAGAATCATAATCTCTCTCAACCAACCGAACGTAAAATCCTACTTTCCAATAATGGCGATGGAAAGTGGAGTTTTAGATTGCGAAGTGGAAATCTTCTCCACAGCAGTCTGGAAGGATATGGTGACGTGCTGGCGCAGGCAGGACTGCCAGCATGTCGTCAACAATGGCTTCGGGATGGATACCTAGTCCACCACCTTCGAAAGTAATTAGGAAGGCAGTATGGTCATCACCGCCATGGTTATCACCTTCGGTTCTGTGAGGGGCAACAAGTGTAATCTGATCGTCCACGATGAAATGCAACAAACCATTTCTGCACACGGGAAAACAAGTCCACAAACAACCAATTCTCAGTAGAGTGACCCAAGCCATAGAATTGTTACAGGATGGAACTCATTGGAAGTGAAGAGATGAATTCTAACCTGGTTGAGTCAGGAGGGTCAGAGCTGCCATGGTCCATGTTTGTTGCTGAATTTTCGTCGCTGTGTATTCGAGACATTGTGCAAACTCTCTCACCACATAATCTACAAACCGGGAGTGAGACCAAAGAAAAAAAAAAGAGAGACAACTCAAGCGAGCATTTCCTTTATAGGCTGCAGCCTAACAAACGACGCCCACATGAGGCTTACTGGAAGACCCATTCCACCCGACAGAATATAAGACGCCCGGCCAGCCCAGGATTACCTCACCAGGCGAACTGGTTTATACAGCGCTCAAGATTCTCAAAGGTTCATACGGAAATATAACGAGAATTTACCCAATCTAACTTTCTACACGTGCAATTATCCTTTTCAATGTGACACTGTAGGTGCATTTCGAGAGGAACGAGGTAATTAACTAGCCCAACTGATTGCTACTGTATCTAACTCAATTGGATTCTGGTCGGGAACACAGCTACTGTAGATCCCCATTGCTAGCAAAGTCAGTCTGCTCTTTCTTGGGCTTGACTCTCTACAGACACTGTTATTTCGCATGCGTGCCTTATTTAAAGAATGGGAAAAATCTCTAGTAATGTCAACACTAGCAATAGTTTCAACATGTGTTCAAATTTATAAGTGGATGACTAAAAATCGAGCAGATTTCACTCACGCTTGACCTCAGTAAAAATTGAAGCATGCTGTCTGTGTTGAACACAAGTAAGGTCCTAAGATCTCACCGAAAAGCTTTTCTTCGAAGCCACAGTGCACTAAGATTTACTGAGCCTAACAGGATAGAAGCATCCAAATTTCCAAAACTAGGAGAAGTTGAGAACAAAGATGTCACGCAATAGAGAAGCTCAACCCAAGTGGCTTAATCCCAGCCTTTCGCAATTAATTGGGATTCCACCCACCAAACTAGGCATAACTTAACTAGCTGGTACTTATGAGATTCCAAACCGGATGAAGTGCATCACACATCACATTTTCAACTCACCCTAAGTCTACAGTTCTGGCCCGTCAAATGGTGCTGACTCCTGAGACAGAAAGTCATTCACTTTGCACGACATGTCCGACACCAATATTAACATGAGTGAAGTTGTGAACATGAGTAATATACTAGGCTAGAATATCAGTTAAGCTACTTAAGAGTTGGAGGAGTGGTCAGTGCATCACTCAACTCCAGAATTCTTGTCGAAAGTGTGCTTAGAAGTCTGAGCCAGCACAACCATGCATTTTGGTATTATATGAGAGATAAACGTCAGTCTCCCAAAAAACAATGTCTAAGTTAGGAAGGACAGGTCCACTTGGCATCTGTTACTGAAGCAGAGTACATAGCTAGGATGTCTGAGGAGCACAATCTCAGTCGGCAGGAACAATGACAATCATTCAGGTCTCTTTTTTAATTCCAGTAGAACAATATGCAGAAGGTCAGAAGGAAAAAACTTTGGCTTAGAATTGATAGTACAAATCTGGTCAAGCTTCATGATCATTCCACTTTAGATTGAGAGTCCTCATTACAACATTAGGTCCTTGATTATTAATGTACTATTAAACACTGCTGAAAAGATGAATAGTCAGCACTAAAGAACCCCTTGATAAGTGTGAACAGACAGATACAATTCCTTCTAAACCCTACAGTTTCTGTTTGAGATTGGATTAGATATCAGTGATCTGTTTAAATATGTCACCTACGATTTCATTCACTTAAACGAATTTAAAATCTCTATTAAATTAGATGTTCAAGATTCTTAATTTACAATCTAATTTTAAATCGAGTGTACTGGAGAACTTTCCGTGTCTGAGTGTCTATGATCGGTCCATCATCTCCTGTTCTACATTAAACTGCTTAAACTAAAGTTTCAATGATGCAACAGAAGCTGACGATTCACATGGTTGGCTACTCTATTGTTGACCTACAGAACAATCAACTGCCAATTCTTATAAAATAAAATGCAAACAATTGTTGTAGTTACATGATGCTGTACCCAAAAAATCATCTTGAAGGTTGCCATTCGTTTCTCCTGCAATGAAGAATATCAAGAAATGCTTTCTAGTGCATCGTAATATAGGGTTGTTATTACAAGGTTGCCATTACTTGTGTTCCAAGTCCCTGCTTCTATCACATCAGCAGCATTATTACTCGAGATACTCTAGTTGATAACCGATATATCTAAGGCCAATCAACTGTTGTAGAAAGGTTTTTGGCACACAATTGATTTCGTGCTTCATAGAAGCCAATTTATAATATAACAACAATAAATCACATGTAAATTTATAATGCTGCAAACAAGTAAATACTGCGCTCCACACTTGTACCTTACCTCAAATTTGTGTGTGATTTTTTCAACTACGTTCGGATCATTTGACAACCTCTTGCCACCAAGTATAAGAAATCCTCCATTACTATGAAGTGCATCTTCAAGGTTAGAATTGTTGCCCTTTCGAGTCAACCATTCAAACGTCTTCAGCCTTCAATGGATCATCCTTGCACACTAAGTCTTGATGCTCTGATTGTTTCTCGCTTCTTGTACTTCTTGCTCTGCCATTCATTTCAAAACATGTCAATATATTGAAGATCTTGGAGTTTACATCATTTAGACATGTAAAGTTATTTTAAATCTTAAAACGTGGTTGTTTTGCTGTAAACTATGGACAGTAATCATCTCACTATAACTTATCAAGTACAACTCTCGATGGTGCAAATCTTAACTTTCAGAATAGGTAGAGTTTTGAGTTCATGAAGCAGACAATAATATACATCAAATGAACTTAAAATGAAAAGTATTGAAAGAGACGTCACAGAGTAGTTAAACTTTCCCTACGTTCCAGGTAGACAGAGAAAAGAAAATCAGATTAGAGATGGCGTAGTAGGCAATCACTAACAATCCCTCACCTTCTATCGGATAAACATCTCATGATGTAATTCCAGAGAAGTGCATTGAAGTTACCTCTCTGATGCGGCAAGCAATGTATCTCTCCATCAGTATGTCTTCATCAGTTCTCGTGTCCGGGATAATTTCAATCTCTTGTAATTCAAGATTGACCCATTGCCACGCCAAAAGTTCTTCAAAAACGTCGTCCATCTTCTTTTGCGTGGCCTGCGAAATGACTGGCAGTTCCACAATCTGGCGGTACACAAGGCTCATCTCGCGTTTCGTAGGATCAATATCCGGTAAAATTGGGTTGATAACGCGTGGCAGCTTGGGTAATTCAAATTGCAATTGAAGCCAGTCGCATTTTGTTTGAGTCTGCACCTTATTGCTTCTGTGCTTGCCTTGAACCTGCTTGGCATATAGAGAGACTCTTCTCGAAGCTGGCAGTGAGAATGAAAGTGAGAAATTATGCTCTACTTTGTCATCATCTTTATCTTTAATTAGCTGACTCAAACCCATCTGTTTCTTATTTTCAATCGTCACAAATGTGTGGAATACAGCTTCTTCCTCCGAGATGATATACTTCTCAACATTTTTGTTACACAGCTTGTTGTAAAACTTAGCAACCTCGTACAGCTGATACATTTCTTCAGTAAGGAATTCGTAACCGTGGCCTCCTTCATGAATTACAAAGAGGCGTGGGTACGGGCCTAACATTTCCTGTTCTGGAGGTTCAGATGGCGGAGGAGTAGCCGTTGCAGGCCGTGAGCCCGGAAACGGTTGCTTCCATTCAAGTGGGGTCAACTCAAAACCTGCATAAATATCAACTGGTATGTAGGTTGGCCCAGCTTCTGCGGGTGGCCCTCCTCCCTGCAAGTTTACTCCAAACTAGTTAGGTTGACATTCACAAAGAACAATACAGGTATACGCGCTTCAGGGAAGTCTAATAGATGCTTACAATTGTACTTGGAGAGCCTGAGCCTGAGCCTGAGTACAATATCAATATAAGATACTTTCGACTACATGTACCTCTGCCGCGATTACAGAGCCAAGCTTGCTTCCCTTTTTAATAGATCCTTTCTTTATTGATCCTTTTTTTGGAGGTTCGACCTTTATTGATAGTTTCTTCTCTCCCCCAGGTTCTGCATAACAAAAGAATAGATTTAAAGCACCATTAGACAAAGTTTGCACATCTTAGCATTCTAAATTGATAGGATTATAGAGTCATTTCGTCATTTGAAACTTGTCCAAAAAGTGAAATCGATGATGCAAATGAAAACAAGATGCAACTACATTATTATTGAAAGTCATGATGGACAGCCCAAACTATCCGTATGCTGTAACCACTGAGAATTTCTTCTCTAGAAATATTTTAATTGGCAAATCTCAACATGTCGCACCTGGAGGGGGTGCATTTGGATCGGCAGGCGCTGCATTAGGATCAGGCGGATCATTGGGGAAGTACTTTGCAATCTCCCGTGCGTAAAGATCCTGTTCAAGCCCATCCGGTACAGCTGCCGCATGTTGTAACAGCAGCTCCTTGAATATCTCCGCTTCTTCTGCTGCCTGTGTTGCTGTCTTTCCACATAAGATTGTCTCCCACTCGGTACCTCTACCAAAAATCTTAAACCCAGATCCAAAATTGTTTGTAAAGGATAAGCTGCCCTCGACCTGCATCAATGGACTCCAGACCATACCCCTTTGTTAAGCACAGACTGCAAGAGGAACTCATATGAATTAAGGATAAACTGAACAAGTGCTTCCTTCAGAAATCAGACATCAAAAGATGATATCGATGATTAAGAGTAATATGATGCTCAAGACAGGAGTACTTATTTAGAGTGCACGCAATACCACGTCAAATACATAAACACCATTCGTGTTCACAAAGGGCCCGTGTTTCCTGTCATCCTCTTCAGTTTGATATGGATCATGCTTTTTGGAACCATCAGAAGGGTCAAAGCTGACAGTATTCCCAACAGCATACAAAGTGGCTCCTCCAGGCATTGAGAGGCTTAATTGACTAGATGGCAAAATGGCTCCTTGATGGCAAAGTGGGCAAGCCTCCTTGCCTAGACTAGCCGGATTCGACCATGTGACAGCATAGAGACCATCCACTGTTTCGAACTCAACACAAATTCCAGACTGTTGCGTTTCTGATCCAATCTGCAACATTGACAAAACCAAGAGTTGTTAATTTTACTACGAGACGCATACCATACAAGAAAAGCTGTTTCGAAACGGACTGATGTGGAAACAATCATGTCCTAATGTTCTACAACAAGAAATAAGTCCTTTCTCCAGCACATTTTACATCTAGCAAAGCGCTTGCTAGTGGAAGCACAAAAGGGATAAACATGTGCACTCTGAGATTTACAAGAAAGAGAACAGTAATAGCAATTACCAAATATCAATATACAGACCAAATGGCACTGGAACTAAAACTTAGCATTTAAATTTCTAACACATACTACCGTATTTAGAGGTGCAAGAACAGGGGTTACTTTAAAAACTTACGAAAACAAAATTCAAAAAATAAATACATAAATCCTAACTACAGGGAGCTTCATCTTCACAACGAAGTGGAACTGAAACTCTAGAGCAAAATTCGAGGAGTTTTAACCTTGAGCCCGGTCTCAAGGGCAGAAGGACAGCGCTCCTCACATACTCAAAGCCTCTTACAGGAAGTAGGAGCAACTAAATGTTCCTAGAAACAAGAGACATGTTCTAACCTTTCCCTGCACTTTTGCAAAGCCTTCTTTGTGTACATGCCATGATGTTGTTATATCTGGCAGAATAGGAGGAGGCTGAGGAAGCAGCGAAGGTCTTATACCGGTCCTTGGACCTCCAGAAATGGATGGCTTCTTCTCACTCATCATGCTGCCCTTCAAACTAGCCCTTGTCTCTCCCCCTGCAATACTCCCCTTCTTGTCCCCCCCTACTAAACTTGCTCTCTGCTCTCCATTCGCATTTCCTTCCCCACCCTCAGCCTCGCCCAAACCGTCTCCCTCTCCTTCCAGCGGTTCGGGTGGTGGAGTGCGAGGTCTATTACGTGGGTTTTTTGGATAGATCTCGGCAACCTGATCCATCATGACCTCTCCTTGGGACATGACATGCTCAGGAGATGGGTAAGTCTCTATGATCGTACTGTACATCTGTGTGCCGTCGGCATGCTGTACAAAGGTTGATTTCTTCCTTTCGGAATTTATAACAACCACTAGATCCTCTCGTGTCATGATCGTATCTCCAGAATCAGGATCATAGTAATGAACCACTTTCAAGTTAGGCAACTGGGTAAGTATCGGCCTATTTGGATCCACGGGTTCAGCTTTTGGGGGAGGCTCGGCTGATCCTTCGGGAATAAGTTCGGCTGGTACTCCCGTGAGGGAACCCTTCTTTATGGAACCTTTTTTTTCAGCAACAATGGAAGCTTTCTTCTCAGGTGGAGGACCTGCACAATATGATATTAGCACCAAATAGCACAAACCTTCGCCTTTAAATACTGCTTGATCCGAGTGTGTCTTTTTGAAGATGAACAGATTTCATAGAGATCAGAGACTAAAACTAATTGGCTCCACTCTCCTCGTGTCCTCGAACGTTCATACATATAACGATCCTAGGAAAAAATCTAATAAAAATGTGGAGGAAAGTTCATACTTCATTGAAACGACCATCATCTACTCATTGCAATCATGGGAAACTCAATCATTCCCAAAACTTATCAATATAGGGATGGTGATCAAATCTGATAAAAGTGCAAGAGGTAACTGACCTCCATCCCCCTCGGGAGGTACATCTCCTTCCACGGGAGTCTCCCCTTCAGCTGGAGGATCTCGCTGCAACAGATAGGCAATACTGGTAAACGTCATCAAATTCATTCAGCCGCAGCTATCATATGGCATGCTTGCTTGTAAAGATCTTACCTGTACAACTAAAAATCCTTCATTATTTGCGGTTATCCAGCAGGGACCCCCTTCATACTCTTTACGAAAGTCACTCACATTTCCTTGGCGATATAACACCTGCGAGACAAACAAACA
This sequence comes from Ceratodon purpureus, assembly GCA_014871385.1. NCBI lineage: Eukaryota > Viridiplantae > Streptophyta > Bryopsida > Pseudoditrichales > Ditrichaceae > Ceratodon > Ceratodon purpureus. The sequence continues at coordinate 8,619,182 of CM026424.1, read as the reverse complement.
AGTTAAACAACCCATCTGAGCACCGTACTCTACAATTAATGCAATAAATAATTGGTTTCTTAGATGGCACCACAAAATAAAAAGAAAGATGGAAGGGGTGACTTAGGCTAGAAATTGAAGCTCAAAAGAAGGGGTTGAAAAGGATACATAACTGGTAGTACTTGTTAGTAATGACCCTTCGAAGAGATTTATGGAATCTCTTGGATTAACAAACAAGCCTTTCGTTGCTCATGAGAAATAGATAATGAGATCACCTGAGCATCTCCATTGTTTCTATACCGAATAACGGTCCCTGTAGGCAATATACAGCGCCAAGATTCCAGTTCGCCCTTTTCAATTAAGAGAAAGTCTCGCATGGTCCGTTTGTCGACTGGTTCTTCCGGTTCGCCACCTTCAGCTCCATCTCCACCTTCAACTCCCTCTCCACCTTCACCAGCATCCTTTACACGCTTGATCATGTTAGAACAGTATCCAAAAGTCTTGCAAGCACAAGATACACGTTGAATGATAATGGAAAACTAATTCCCATGTGTGCGCTTGTCTCTGTCTACAATCGTGCGAGTCGGATGACTACAGTACTAGCACCTCATACCTCAATTAAGTAAAAATAATTTCAAAGTCACAGAGGTTATTACCTTTACCATCCAAGTTAGAATAAATGGCTTCGATTTCAATGATACAAATTTTAAACTTAGAAATGCATGAGAGGGAGCTGAGATGATTGATGTCGTTTAAGAACTAACCGCAGGTGGAGGAGGCGGAGGAGGTGGGGGAGGTGGGGGAGCAGCAGCTTCATCGCCTTCTGCCCCTTCTGCAGGTACTTCTCCCTCTGTTGCAAGTTTTCTGTTAGATACGAATTGCACAAGTTTTGTGTATTACGGTATACGAGACGTCCATCCTTCTACCCACGTTCTGAGATTACTAAGAAATGACATGACTCTAAGTCCATATAGAAGTCTAAAAAACTAAGACAATGTATGGCATATAAGGCATTATAAATCTAAGGCGACATGCTAAAACTGTATCAAACTGTCTCTATTTCCACATAGTCTAAGCAGAATTATGAGTCATGGCATGGAACAAGTGCTAGTATATAATCAACTCCACTCTTTACTAGATTGGGAATTGATAAACAAAGAAAAATTGCATGTAAGCTTTTAACCTGCGGAAGCCGCACTCTCTTCTACTTTTGCGTGAAGATTGGACGCAAACATACGAACAATTCCCGTCGAAGTGATTTCAATTGTTTGATTTTCTGGGTTGGTCACTTGCATGCTCATCGTTCCGTCATCGGCAATGAAGAAGCAGACCACGAGACCATCCCTCAAGCATGCATACACGCTTTTTACCCTTGGTGATTCCGAATTGTCGTCGGGACCATAAGCTCGAAGCAGAATCAGGTGGCCGTCCTAAGAGGACACTAAGAATAAATATGGCATCAAAAATACTCAAGTAAGGTTAGCATGCTAGGAGCACAAGGTCCAATGCCGGCGAATAAACAACACAGGTGATAGCGAACATGTGGGCAGCAGTACATAACATAGACGATCATATCAATTTGAAAATCCTTACACAAAATGTAGACATGCGTTAAATAAAAGACCCTTTAAAACAATCTCAATCTCAGATATCGCTTGACTCGTAGACAGAAAATTCTCAGAACAGCATTCTTCATAGCCCGCTTCATACTTTAAAAGGAATTTCAGAGGTGAAAGCACATGCGGTAATTTCAAAAGCAAGTAGAAAATTCAAAAGCAAGCATTTTATCAAATTGGTTTTGCCGAAGATTAATGTATCATTACATGATTACCTTGATAATGGTCGTCTGAGGCTCCCATTGAATGTCAGTTTTTGCTGGTAGGCCAGTCCACACTAGACCTTGATCCTCTGTAAGATGACATCGAAACCTCTCCAGAACTTTTGCAAATTCTTCAGGGACATCGTAGGTTGCATGCTTTCCAGTAACCAGCATTGCAGGTGAGGGGTTGTCCATCAGGGCAACATAGTCACCAAATCCGATCTAGGTGCAAAATCAAACACGAGAACGATGATCACTTCTTTGCTGGATGTAAGACAAGACTGTGTAAATCGTTAACCTGGTGAGTCACGCCTAGACATCTATATTTTGCCCAGCAGAACCGATTAAGCACGGATAGGTTATAACATAGTAAAAACAACGATCTCGATACTTTGCATGATGAAAAGAAAGGTCACCACCTGCGAAGCAGCTACTCCTTGCCATACATGGTCTCTCTCATCGGCATACAAAGCCTCAACCGTGCAATCTTCATCCCTATCATACCTGTTTATCCAAATTCCGGCTGATAGAAGCTCCACAAACAAGAAATGAACTGACATAAATGATATTTAAGTTGCAGAATGCAGAGACATGATCATCCTATTCTTTGTGGGGAAAATTACATAAAAGGGACAAACAAGGCTTGCTGGTGGGTAATACTTACCGTAACTTTTACTGAATGATAAAATTATGATAAAATTTCCAGATTCAAAGGATTGCTTACCAGACTCAGTAGTGTAAGTTTCTAACCTGAAAACTCTGTAGGGTAGGCGAATTCTTGCTCTTCCATAAACGTCACCAAGTAGACCATCAGGGAGGGCCTCAATAAACCTCCGATCTGTGATACTCTGAAATGGCAGAAACATCTCTCGAGGTTTGGACGGCAATGACATTGTAGATTGGTCCAACTCAAGTGGAGCATCGGGAGACACTTTCTTCTCGGGGACAGGGCACCCACAATCTGCCAGAAAATCATTTCCTTTATCAAGTTCTTTCCGCTCTTGCTCTGTCAGACCGTCATCTGGCTCCTCTTTTGGTGCGACTGCATCCACTTCTCCGCTGGGTTTCTTTTCTGAATCATCAGGCAAATTGAAAGCTCGCTTTTCTTCTTCTAACAATAATTCCAATAACAATTTCTGATAGACATTCCAGATTTGGCAGGAAAGTCAAAAAAAGAGAATCTTAGGAGATCACAAGAACATAAGCTCAACATTTTGTGAGAAATAATCTCTCACAAATACTAGATTTACAAGTAAATTTTCATAACCACTAGCACATTCAACTACAAGTAACTATTGGTGAGCAGATCATATGTGAATTAGGTTCACATGAAATTTAGATATGCAGATACCAAAAGACTATGCAGGTACAAAGATGTCCATGTGAGTGTAGTACTTGAAGCATACCAACTTCTTGTATCTCTGTATTGCAGCAATATTCATAGGTACTGTTTTATTCTCTGGTCTCTCTGGTTTCCACAAGGTCTCCACCACCCTCATACGGCCATAGCCAGGCTCTGTTAGCTTGTAATTGTTATATAATTCTTTTGTAGGTTCTTTTTTTCCACCAACCAACCATCTCAAGGCTTCCAAACATGCACCCCGTTTCTCATCCGATAGAGATGGAATCTTGGGCATTGATGCTCGTTTCTTACCTGATGTTTCATTAAGAAGCATACTACAAATCATCACACAGCCAATGTAGAAGGACAACTGCAGTTCTGAAGCTGTGACATTGATACAAGAGACATATAGCTGCTATCGAAGATAAGGAACAAAATAGTATGTTTGTCAAAGAAGAGTATAATGTGCACTAAACTCAATAACATTCAGTAACTTGAGCATGAGCTTCAATTTGATTCGGTATGCCAAAAAATTCAATTTAAAGCGTTTTCAAAAACCAACCATTGTGGAAACAAAAGATGCAGGAAAAGCAACATCTAGACTTAAAACGTGATCCTTATAAAACCCCGAAGCATGAGTTACAATAATGCCAATAACTGCAACTATATATTCTGAGGATGACGTGAAATATAAAAGCAATTACCTGGATATGAGAGAAGCAACAACATTCGCTTCTCAACCTCAACAACGTCCACCGACTCGAGAAATTCAAGAGCTTTCTGCTGCACAGTTCTCTCTAACCGTCCAACTCGGCTGAACTCGTGAACAACTAGCGAATGTTCCTCTTCATCCCTTCTAGTTGAGGAATCTTGTAAGAGCTCTGAAATTTCAGCAGCGGCAGGATCCCAAGAAACAGTTACAGTTGATGATCGAGCACGTTGTGAGGGGCTTTTCGAACGGCGTTGCATCATGCTTGATCCTGTTCGAGATGATTTCTTCTCTCCCGCTTTGCCTGTACCCGACAGCTTCCTTCCGTCAGGTGACGACTTCCTTCCGCCTGCCGATGACTTCCTCCCTTCCATTGATGACTTCTTCCCGTTCTTTGTGGACTGTTCCAATTGTTTCAAACCCGAGGCTTTTCTGGAGGACTTCCTCTTTTCCTCAGAGATTACTGAAGGCTTTCGTTCTCCAGCGGCAATAGCAGCAGCTTTGATGGCTTCTTCTTCAGCAAGCTTTGCAGCAGCTTCTGCAGCTAGTCTCTCTTCTTCTTCAATTCTTTGCTCAGCTCCATCACCAGCAATCTTCAGAAAGTTCTTCAGCATGTCTTCAGCAGTTTGCATATCTTCTTCAGCTTGCTTGGCTTTGATCTCTTCGATTATATCATTGAGAAGGTCGGACGATCTACGCATGCACGAGAGACCATGACCCAATCTCTGAATGGAGGCATCAAATCCCTTGGCCAACCGTTGATTGCATTTTGTAACCTCTAAAGCCTCCATATCCTCAATAGAGCAGTCATAGTAAGCTACTTGCTCGACCATAGAGTGAAGAATGATTGGGAGGCTCACCCACTCGGTAGGGACTGCATTGAGCAGTGCCTTGTAATATGTCACGTTGACATCCTGTGGTAAGAAAGTTCACAACGAAACTAGTTCTTAATAGTAACTATAACTCCAAGACGTAGCTCTCTGATTGATATTCAGTGCAAGCGAAAGATACAGATGTGCAGAACAAAAAAAGGTGAAAGTTGGTTTAACTCATTGCTGTTTAGATTAGATATTAGGAAATTACACCAATCCAATACTGATATTTAAGCGAAACCCTTGAAAAGAATAACAATTACATTTTTTGAAGTTGCTTCACAAAGAAAGAAATCAGAATAGACCCAGCATATAGGAAAAGACTCCCAACCTGCAAAGGAATAGCCTCTGGAATCTCATAATTCCCGGTTATGCTGGCATCAAGCTTACTAAAAGCTTCGAGTTGCTGCTGCAAACATACAATCCCTGACACTACTGCCTTGGCAACCATCGCATATGGTAAATCCCCTGGTGGTGGCTCTGGGGGTGGAGGGGGTGGTTCCGCCGGCTCCGCACCCTCAGCCTGCTTGACATGAATTTGAATACTTAGCACGTTAAAAGAAATGAGTTTCAGATTAAGGACCATCATCCAAGACGAAAAGACATCGTCTACATCGGATGATGACTGTAATTAACTGAGCCAGCCAAGTCTACTTGCGAGGTCATCTGCTTTGCGATGGCTCACACTCCCCCTCTTCTTATGCACTTCTCGCAATTAGAAACTCGTCCGCATGACTCGAATTAATGAGTATTCTTTCAATGTCAGCATACTCAACTATAGTTCAAACTTAGGTTAAAAATGTAAGAGTAATATTGGAAAACCAACAATCACAAAGCAAAATAAATAAATTAAAAATCAAATTTAACAGCTGTTGTAATTATCTATTTATCACTAATGACTATGCTCATACCGGAGGTTCTGCGGGAGGTTCCGCTTTGGGTGGTGGTGGATCCTCATACAACACATCCATAATAGGGATCTTCCTGGACGGATGGTCTAGTTTGGTGCCTTGAGCGAGAGCAAGCAGTTCCTCAATGAAGGGCGGCACAGGAACTGGTTCAGGTGGCTCAGCAGGTTCGGGAGGTGGTGGAGGAGGTGGAGGAGGAGGTGGAGGAGCTCCATCCGCCGGAGGTTCACCCGGTTCACCTTCTACAAGTTCCTCAGGTGGAGGTGGTGGAGGAAGTGGTTTCTTAGCTAGATTAAAAATAGCTTTGAACATATGTTTTACTGTGGCCTGTTGACAAAGTGCCTCAGCAGTCTCCCCCAGCCCCAAACACCAGTAAATACGCGTAGTTGTAAAAGGATTGCACTTTTCAGCTTCTTGTTTCTTATCTAAATACTGGGCCATTTTCACCTGCCAAAGAAAACAAATAGACCAATTGATGCTATGGTACTTTAATTGAGCTATACAAATCCCATTCAGTCTTGCAGAGTAACCATGTGGTCAATAAATTGAACATAAATCGGTGCCTCATCAGCTTGTCTAAGAATTGAGCTCAGCTGGTAAAGCTTGTGGAAGATTTGATGGAAAACCTCAGACGCCAATTATCTTTTTCTGAATAATTCTGCCATATCTAAGAGGTAATGAACAACCCTACCTTCTTCTCACAAGACTGAATGAGAGCTTTTATCTTCGAGATGGTATCCTCCAACTGCTTCCTTTCTTGCTCTGGGTTAAGTACTTGTGCAGATGCTGCCGAAAGAGTTTAAAATGCAAGTGAACAGGAAGTCAGTACGTTGGTGACCAATTTTGAGTAACAGAGGGAATTCTACAACTTTGTATTGATCAGTCGAGACAAGTCAACATTAATTGTACAAAATAGTTCGGAAGATACCTGATCCCATTTTAGAACCCTTCACAGATCCCTTAGCAGATCCTTTCGCAGAAACTTTCTTAACAGATCCTTTGGCAGAAGCTTTGGCAGAGCCCTTTTTGGAACCCTTCGCCGATCCTGTACCACCTCCCATTGCAGCAGCTGCGGCGGCTGCAGCTGCTGCAATGAAGCTCGGCCTCGACTCCAATTCCTTCTGCTTAGCTTCGAGTTCCTTCATTCTGGCCTCAAATTCTCTAAACCGCTTCAAAGCTTCTTCAAGTTGTTGATTAGCGTCAGTTACTTTATGTTTAGCCTCCTGTTGCATGCATTTAATCGATTGGCCTCATATATGCACAATATCAAGAGCCTATGCTAATTCCTCTGTGAAAACAGCATGAAACGTATGTTTCAAGATAATGAGAAGAACCTCTATGTTCAACTTGCATGTTTCTGCGTACTGTATCCTCCGCTGTTCTTCTATCCGATGTTCCTCATCTCTGTCCTTGAGAGCCCTTGCTGCATGCCATAGCCGATTCAAAACCAATACAAATGCAGCAAAAATGGCACTAACGTATGTTGAACCAACCACAGTATAGAATCAATCCAATGTAGCATCCTCAAATCTACGGACAATTCACCTGTTTCTGATCAGGCCAATTCATCCGCTAAATGAATTGGACATCATATAAAATGTAACATTTGTAACAGTAGTACCTTCCAGCACCACATTCACAAGTTCGGGGGTTAGCCATTCTCCACCTTCAGGCGGGTTCTCCTGAAGACATCAATGATCGTCTCATATCCATCTTTTAGGTCTCGAAACGCCGAACGCTGTCATATATTAGTGAATACGACAGAATAATTCATTATAGATGCAAGGAGGAAAATGCGAAAAACAGTTCTCAACATCACACTACCTGGGCAGCTATTAGCTTCTCCCCTAATTCTGTTGGCGGATCAATCGCCAACTCCTGCAATTTTGTATCACTTGCAAAATCTCAACTGAGAGCTTGAACAAACAAAATTCCTCCTCAAGAGTGCCATCAACAAACACGAAGATATATGTAACACTGAGTCCTAAGAAAAGAGTAGATACTGCCATAACTGATAAAACTTTGAACGCGGAACATAGGCAACGACGTTCAAGTAAACAATTCTCTTCCTGAACATACCTCGGTGACCAACTCATTGACATCAACAACTGCCATGCTGAAACCAGGCCTCGCCACTTCATTCATCGTGTTCACCAGAGTCTCCGGGTCAACAGGCAGAAGTGTTTCGATGCGAATACCGAGACATGACCAGTTTATGGGCCATTCAGGCAGAGGCGGCGGCGGTGGCGGCCCCTGCAAATTAAGGATGCAAAATGAGAACTCCTGTGAGAAGCACACATTTGCAAGAACAGCATGCTGCTTTAAACAACCAAGTCTCTCAGTCCTGGTTGCAGAAAGGAGTGGATACCCTTCAACGTTGTGCAAAACCAACCTGATCTTCCAATGGTACTTCTCCTTCTGCTCCTCCACCCGCCCCTTCCCCCTCTGCAGGGGCGGGAACGGCTTCAGCCTCCGCCATTGCTTACCTTCCTCTCTTCCCAATCACACTGAATTCCTCCAGTCCATCAGTGCAGGACTACACCGATCAAAATAGTTGGAAACCACACTCCTAAACCAAAACCCGGAAACTCTCCACCTCGGCCAACAACACAATGTCCATCCATACCAAATCACAGTAGACATTGTGGACAATGTTCGCGAAATCTCATCCGTTCCACTTCACAGGGTCACAAGTATTTCAAACTCTGCACAAAACTTCCCGAAAACCAGTATCAGAATCTCCTCTTCCTCTGATCCCATAACAGTTCATTCCCACGACTCTCAACAACGAATACCACTTGCAACTGCAGAGCAAACCTCCTCCTCGCAAGCTCCTCATGATCCACCACGTTCCAAAACGACGCCTTCCACCACCTCACATGATGAACCTCCGAAACTCCAAAACCTAAAGCCATGGTCGCAAATCCCCAAACAAACTCGAGAAATCCCCGAACTCCACAACCACAAACAGCCTCCCACAGATCGAGAAACCTGACTGCAGAAACTCACCCAAATTTTACCCTAGTTCTCAAACTCCCCAGCGAACTTCTCCCATGGCATTCATTCCAACGCCAATGTCCCACGAATCATCTGTTCTCTCCCTTTCGAACCCAAATGAACAAACTGCTCCAGGGGAACAGTTTCCACATGTGGGTTCCGAAGGAAAAAAACACACACATCCAAGCTCCAAATTAACCCCACATCACTTCACCATGTTGCAAAACGTGCAACAACATCTCAACTCGAAGGAGAATCACTTCGACATGACCAGGTAACCGAAACGTGCACGATCAAATCCCAAACCTGGACCCAAGGACACAAAACTCATCAGATGAAGAGCCGGAAGAGAAAAAACAGCAACACTGTTCCCTGGCGAGAATATGGCAACCAGATGCGGGTGTGTGAATGAGAACCCAAGTGCGGCTGGCTGGCTGGGCAGCGAAAACCCGGAGCCGTGACGGCCGCCATGGATGGATGAACGGCGACGCCACCCATGTCCGTGACAGCCAGCCAGCGACGTAGTTCGGCGACACCAACCTACATACAAAAGGGGAACTTCGGAGCTCACCAAATGCGCAGAGTGGCGGCTAGAGAATTCGGGGAGAATTGGGATTTCGGGGAGTCGGAGCCCACTTCTAGCGCTTGTGTTTCGGGTTGGCATTTGCTCGTTTGGGTCGCAGAGCCCTCGGAGTTTTCGTTTTGGTCACCATGAAGTATGTCATTGTGACTGGCGGGGTGGTGAGTGGGCTTGGCAAGGGGGTGACCGCCAGTAGCATCGGTGTGGTGCTCAAGGCGTGTGGGTTGCGCGTCACGTCGATTAAGATTGGTATGTGCATTTGCGGAGAGTGTGGTGTCGTTTTTCTGGGGTTTAGGTGTCGGTGCAGGGTTTAGGGTTTAGGGTTTATGGAATTCGTGGGGAGTTTCGATTTGCTAACGGTGTGAGGAGAGTGGTTTTGTGAGGAGAGTGGTTCTGAGTACTTGTGGATCTTGTATCTGGTTGTTTGTGATGTTAGTGTAGAGTTTTGAGCGTGAATTCGAGTGGGGTTTGGTTTACCTGAGGGGGAGTTCATGAGGTTTAGGACCTTCTGAGTTTATTGGTCTCTTGTTTTTGTCTGTGTTTTCAGATCCGTACTTGAACACTGATGCCGGGACTATGTCACCTTTCGAGCACGGTGAAGTTTTTGTTTTGGACGATGGTGGTGAGGTGAGGTCACGTTGTTGGATTGCGTTGTTTGGAGAGCAGAGTGGTTGGTGTTTGGAGGTTTAGAGAATATGCGAGGTTTTGGCACACAATTGCGTCTGGTGCATGGCTGGAAGGAATTACGAAGCCTACAGAGTTTGGAGTTTGGGGTTTGGGGTTTAAGTCGGGTTTATGGCTGTATTATGGGTACTTGCTTAGCCTTTTTTTACTGCTTTTTTCCTGCAGGTCGACTTGGACCTTGGTAATTACGAGCGGTTTTTGGACGTCACTTTGACACGGGACAACAACATCACTACGGGGAAAATCTATCAGGTATTTGGGAGGCTTTAGCTTTGGATTGTTCAACAGTTTTCAACAGTAATTGTCTTCTCGTCAGGGATATGTTTCTTATAAGTGTATATGTTTAGAGGATTGGCCATTTCGGTCATCACTTGCTTGGTCTACTCTCCCATTGTTATTTTTTTCAATCTCTTTGATTATAGATTTTACAGTCAGGGAGTTGATATGTAGTCTGATACTCGACTGGAGGATAAAGGATCCTTCGTGATCATGATCTGTTCAACAGTATTTTGTAATGGTGCACTCATATATGGTTTGATTTTTCTGCTTGTTCAGGCTGTGATAGAAAAGGAGAGACGAGGTGACTTTCTTGGGAAAACTGTTCAGGTGTGTAACACTATCCAGATTTTTTTTTGGATACTACTATCGAATAGATTGTTTTGGTTAGTAATTACGTCAATTGTTTTGGCTTTCTATGTGCTAAGTTTCAAAATGAGAGTAGTTTACACAATTAGCTATCCTTACAATTATGGCGGTGTTGGTGGTTGTGGAACAGGTTGTACCACACATTACCGATGCTATTCAGGATTGGATTGAACGAGTTGCCGCAGTACCTGTGGATGATGTCTCTGGGAGCGCGGATGTTTGTGTCATTGAGCTAGGAGGCGTTGTTGGTATTTTTCTTTCTTCTAATGAGTTCAGAAATTTTTTAAGGTACCTGCGTTTAGGAACCAAATTTTATCAGAAGTCGGTGAAAAATAGTTCAGGCCTGGGAAACTGAATTAACTGAGTCCATGAGAAATCGATAGTTGTGTTTGGAGTAATTTGTCGGTTTCTGTAGAAGCTTTGTAAACTCGTTTTATGATGTTATGTTGATAGTTTTCAGCATTTATCGTGTTCTTCATTATCGTCTCCAATCATATTTACTCGTCTAGATTTACTAATGAGTTGATCTGACGCTATATCCAGGTGACATTGAGTCCATGCCTTTCGTTGAAGCTCTTCGACAGTTCCAGTTCCGAGTTGGTACGTGTCCTAATCATTTTATTTTATTTGCTCTATTCGTTTATAAATTCTATTCGTTATTTATTTACTCTATCCACCGGTTTCTCACTTGACTTTTTGACATGCAGGCAGGGACAACTTTTGTCTAGTCCATGTGAGCTTAGTTCCTGTTTTGGGTGTGGTGGGCGAGCAGGTCAGCGATCAATTACCCTCCTGTATATTGAGAATTTTGGTTGTGCACCTAATTTTAAGCGGATTATTGGAATTTTGAGCTGCATGGGAAATTTTCAATGTGCAAATCTGTAATCATCTACCTTAATTAATTTTACCCGGAGACGTTCAGTGATCTCATAGACGTTTATATGATGTTACAGAAGACAAAGCCAACACAGCACAGTGTTCGGGAACTTCGGGCACTGGGTCTTACTCCTCAGTTGCTGGCTTGCCGAAGCGCTCAGGTGAATTTCTTCTATTGTAGAAAGGCGAAGATTGGATGGCTGAGTGCACTGATTTGCTGTGTCGATACTGTTTAATTGCTTCAGCAAGTATGGTTTGCTAGCATCAAATAACATGAGATATCAGTGAATTTGAAACGATTTAGAGATCAAACAGGACCTGTGAGTCATGTAATTGGCCTTCATCAGACTTGCTTGGAGGGTCTTTGACATTTTTTTGTTGGTCTATGATGCAGCCATTAGAGCAGTCTACCAAGGAAAAGCTGTCCCAGTTTTGCCATGTTCCAGTAAGTGTGAACGTTTTCACTACTTCTAAATTGTTGATTTGCCTATTGAGGCTTCTTAAGGCTCTTTTATAGGGCTAGTTGACGCAACCTTCCTGGCTGAATTTTTGTTTGTAGTCTATTCATAAAAAATCCTTTCTTTTTGCAATTCATGTGGTTTAGAGTTTTCCATCTGAAAGTGTCACTTTGTGCTTATTATACATATATATATTACACAGCAAATATTTCATAAATTAATATATTTGTTGGTGAATTGGTGTGCAGGCTTCTCATATTCTGAACTTATACGATGTCTCTAATATCTGGCACATTCCTCTCTTGCTACGGGTACGGTTTTTCTTCGTTGAGCACCTATTTTGAAGGTGCTTGCCAAAAGGTTAATCTGTGGTTTCTTTTTCACTTTAAATCAGGCATTTTCCAACAGGGTTATATGTTATCGGTACCCTGAGCTAGTTTGAATCGTTGTGTATTGAACAGGATCAACAAGGGCATCTAGCCATACTCAACCAACTGCAATTGAGGTTAGTCTCGAGTTTATGGTCTTACTTTCTGCTGCATTCAGGTGTACGTGAACAAGTAGTTGTTAAACGGTTTACATGTTTAATTTATTTTTTATATTCTGTGCAGTTCTGCACCACCCCCTGCTTTGGAGTCATGGGCTGCGCGAGCTGAGCGATGTGACAACCTGAGCATCCCAGTAAATCCCTCGGCCCAAGAAACCCTTTGATTTGTATATGATGATGCACTTTCCATCCTAAAGTGTTTCTTTTATTGATTGTGCTTGGTCTTAATCTTCATGGGTGACATTTCTAATATTTCTTGTGGATGGCTTCTTGCAGGTAAAGATTGCTATGGTTGGGAAGTACACTGGTCTGTCAGACTCGTATCTCTCAGTTCTGAAGGTGGGCTGAAGTATAGTTCCTTGTGTATTTATGTCAGTTTTGGGTTTTTCATGCTCGATGCTCCTTTAGCAGCACTGCATGGAGACCATAGTAATTGGGATAAGGAATTTTGTACAGAATTTGACGTGTTGAATGTTTCTTTTGGATACCAGGCACTGCAACATGCATGCATTGCATGTTCAAGGAAGTTGGTGTTGGAGTGGGTTGCCGCTACTGATCTAGAGGATCGTGCTAAGGCGGAGGTACTGCTCTTCTTAACATTGCAAAAGGAAGTTGTGTTTTAGGCAAGGCCGATACGGGAAAAAGTAATGAGTTTTATGATGTTTCAGAGAGCATGGCTAAATACCAATTTTGGGCTTAGTATGGTCTGTCATCTCCTGGTCTGGTGAGCCGAGTATACTTTTTTTTTCCCCTATCCATTTACATTGTGCGGGTATGGTGAAAGGCTGAATGTTTTCTTAATATCTTGCAGACACCAGAAGCTTATGCTGCTGCTTGGAAAACCTTGGAGGTACCTGCTTTCATATGCGCTCACCACTCAATCTACTTTGACTGTTTTACTTTGACATTACTACACCTCGACTTGCTTGAGAATATTTTTGGATGCAGTTATTGCAATGTGGGCTCTACATGTAATATTTTAAGAGACCATGAATTGATTATCGGGTTTTGTGTTGCACAGAATACCGATGGTGTGCTCGTCCCGGGTGGATTTGGTGACAGAGGAGTACAAGGAAAGATTTTAGCTGCCACTTTTGCGCGGACAAAAAATGTCCCGTACCTGGGCATTTGTCTTGGAATGCAGCTTGCTGTTGTGGAATTCGCCAGAAATGTAAGCAATTCATTTGTACCTACATGTTATCGTGTAATATTTGAACAGTAAGTTCCACGTGTAGCTTTTTGTTAAGACACGTCTGAAGTAAACAGCATATTACTGAAATGTGGTCCTGGGTTTATGCTTCATATGTTATGCGTCCAGACACAATTAAAAGTAAGTTAATAAATTATGGCATTACTTGCTTGCTTGCTAATATTTGTCAGCGATCAATAGGTTCTTGGGCTGAAGGACGCCAACAGCACAGAGTTTGATTCGGCTACACCGCATCCATGCGTTGTTTTCATGCCAGAGGTATATTTCCCTCTTCGTTGATTCAGAAGTTTATGTCCGAATCATACCTTTGAGACATGGGTCATCTCTGTGTGACTCCGGCAAGTATTCGAACTTTTCTGACATTAGAGTTCGTTTTAAACATGTCTGCTTTGGCTTTGGCTGGGTTTCAATTGTGGCTGCACAGGTATCCAAAACACACATGGGTGGCACAATGAGACTGGGAGCTCGCAAGACATTGCTACAAACTGCTGACTGCATATCAGCTAAATTGTAATTTTACCGATTCTGATTTTTACCGTTTTACAGTTTTAGTTGATGGACAGGAAGAGAAACATAGAGGTCTTGTATACCTTAGATTTAGCAGTTAGCTGAGTTTTGTCGTCAGATAGGGTAGTTTAGACATAGTATCTGGCTTAAGTGCCTGCATGAGACGAGAGCTGTGTATTCGTTTTAGTTCTTGTTGTTCTGTGATCTCTTCTTTCTTGTGATTTTGCCAGTAAGCACCATTTCTACTTAGTTTGAAGTTATTGATTCGTTTTTGTTTCTTGTTCATTTTTTGTCTCTGTAGATATCAAAAGGAAACATTCATAGTTGAACGACACAGGCATCGGTACGAGGTAATGATCACTCATCAAATGTATTTGAATTGTGGGATTTCAGCAATAATGTTGATTCGACCCTTATGTCTTGTAGCCTGCTGATATGTGAAACAATTCTTTTGTGGCAGGTGAATCCAGAGATGGTTGACAGTATAGAAGCAGCAGGTCTGCGCTTTGTTGGCAAGGATGAGACAGGACGTAGGATGGAGGTATTCTCGATCTTCCTACATGTGAAAGTCACATTCTCAATGGGGGTTATTTGCAATCAGCTCTGACGGTATCTAAAGTTAGTGGCAGGAATCTTAGAACTTATGGTGAGTGCACTTCTAAAAATACATTTTTATATATTCCTGTTCCTTTCAGATTGTGGAGCTGCGAGGGCACCCCTATTATGTGGGCGTTCAGTTTCATCCAGAATTTAAATCGCGCCCGGGCAAACCTTCTGCAGTTTTCCAAGGTAAGCTTCTTAACAGACTGTCCCGATTTACTGTTGGTCTCCATTTCCGTCGTCCCTCAATCTTTGAGCCAAGGTTATTTGTCTGATGTGAAATAGTTCAGAATTTTGTTGAGCTACCGATGGTTGATGGTTTTTGGCTCTTGATCATCGTACAAAGATTAGGCGTAGTGTAAAGTCTTACTATTTTGAAATTATGTCTCAAACATGTACACTGGTTCCCGTCAGTACATAAATGAATCTGGTCGCTTTTTGAGGCACCGATGAGGAATGAAATCACAATCGTGGTTCAGCAGTTCAAACATATCATTTTACAATGTTTGTCTAAAATTGTTGACTCAATTTGCAGGTTTGATTTTAGCTGCATCGGGGCAGATGGACTCTTACATCAACGGGCTTCGTCCAATGGCAACAGCAAGACCATCAATCAACTCCACACCCGACTTAAAAGACTCTGAGATATCTGTTTCCAAACTTTCAGATGGAGTACAAAAATGCACAGTCTAGGTTGAATCTTTGCAACTACATCGGCTTTTAATTGATTCGGTTGCTGGAATATATCAAATTTTTTGCACTAAGTGCGTTAGTTTCCATTTCGTACGGCTGACGATGACCTGAGAGGTTACTCAATTGTTTAAACAGTGAATTTTTAACAAGGACGTGATTATATTTGCAACTTGCATTTGAATGCAACTAAGAAATGTAGTAGATCTTAGGGCACACTATTGAGTTTGGTTATCACCTGTCAAACATATCAACGAAACCAAAACCATAATGTAAAGCCACCCTCTGGATTTTCCGACTTCCACTTTAGTTCCGATTTTCTTCATAGTTATGATTATTGTCCAGTCTACTAAATTCTTCCATGGATAAAGACAGGGAGTCATTGCCAAATTAATTTACTTAAATCTTTTTGGAGCAGAATAAGAAGATGCTTTTGATTCATGATCAACATGTATTGTGATGAGTTATTGGAAGTACAATAAAATGATTAAAAAACAAACTCCAGTCCCTTATTATTACAGTTCAGTACATCTGTATTTGAGCAGCATCCTACTGCCACTAAATCATGGAATGAAGCATGATGTGGGAATTATGTCTTGTGGTACATTCTGCAAGTGACCATGAAAAGGCCTGAATATTCTAGGAAAGAGCAAGGAAACGTATTTAGTTTATAATATATATATATATATATATATAGCACCATGTGTGCAAAACCAAGACATTGAAATAAGAAGAAATTGATCAGTATCACATTTCAATGGACATACAGTAATTGCATATGTTTCATGAAAAATTGCAACCGTTCAAAAAAACTCAAAGATAATTTATAAACATTATATTCCCCTTTTCAATATAATAACTTCAAAAAGTGCTGGTTTAATGGGAATTTAAGTTTTTTGGATAGGTTCCTACAATGTCAATTTGAATACATTCTTTGCAATTTTCTACTTGTCAAACATCTCCAAAATCTTGCTAGAGCCTTCATGGAAATAATCAACATGATTACGTTCAAGATTACAAAAATTTAAAAGAATTAAAAAAAAAAAATTAAGATCAAAAAAATTCATTTCATGGAAAATCTTCATTTTATCATCATTTTTTATCATGATGCAAAAATAAAAAATAAAAAAATAAAAAATAAAAATAAAAAATAATAATAATAAAATAAAAAATCTTTATTAAATAAAAGAAATATAATTTGTTCATCATTATTTTTTTTTGGCAACTTCAAGAATTGGCACAAATCTTTAATTTAATTGTACTGATTCAAATTCTACATTCAAATTCTAATGCTTTTTCACCCAAAAAATACTCTTCTGCAGTTTGTAAAAGTTGATGTATAAGTAACTAACATTATTATATACACCATACTAGTATAAAACCCCTAACTTAAGTTGAGCAGAAATTTGACATGAATAACATCAAAGTTTATTGATTGTGTTTAGAAAAGATAGAAAAGAACTCTGTAATCTTCCAATTTGTGCAATCAAATTTAGGTGTTTTTTTCTTTAATGTGTGATATTTTAGTGTTCCTAAGCAAAATTCTATGCTAGGAGATGCCAAAGGAACTTTGATTTAATTCTTTTAATCCTTGCTTTAGAAATTCTAATTTTGAAGAGTGTTTTGTGAGAAATTTTCAAGGAAATTTAGGGGTTAATTTGGATGTAAATGGGGTCATGAAATTATACAGCCTAGATGAAATTGAGTTATATTCATCATCTATGAACAACACTCTTACAGATTAAAGAGCCCTTTATTGACGCTGGTAATAAACTTATCAGAGTTACATATACATATATATATATATATATATATATATATATATATATATATATATATATATATATATATATATATACATACATCATCATCTATTTTCAAAATTTATTTCATGTACTAACTATCAATTATGTTTATTTGCACTAGTGGGAGGGGAGTCCTTCCCCTCCAAAATAAAATGGAGGAAGCGGTAACATTTGGAGGAATTGATACCGATTCCTCCATTTATTTTGGAGGGGAAGCACTCCCCTCCCACTAGTGTTGTTGCTCATCCTAATTTTCATCCTTAATTTTAATATTTCATCATTTATTTATACAAGGCTACTATTTATATTTCCTAAATCATACTGATGTTACGTTCTGTCTTTCGCACTTGGTAAGTTTTACGGTGTTAATACCGCACAAAATGTTACAAATTTCTCTCCTCCCAAATGTTAACAGGTATCGAGGGTGGACTGCAACTCTAAAATATGCAGTATATGGTAAAGTTGACTGGACTACAGACAGTCCTTGACTCTTTGTATTGCTCCAAAAAGCTCCTAAAAGTACATGCTCTTTGGGAGCTCACGCATCATCCATTACTGCCCCTACCTGCGTCCACCCTTCGCCCCTCCCCTCCTGTGGCCCTCCCATTGCCCCCACCCTTGCCACTCCTTGCCCTTTTACTCCTGCTTCTCTTTCTTCCCCTCAACATAAAAATTTCACAT
Organism: Ceratodon purpureus; assembly: GCA_014871385.1. Classification (NCBI taxonomy): domain Eukaryota; kingdom Viridiplantae; phylum Streptophyta; class Bryopsida; order Pseudoditrichales; family Ditrichaceae; genus Ceratodon; species Ceratodon purpureus. Next base: position 8,601,273 of record CM026424.1, on the reverse strand, counting down.
GGGTCGCATTCTTCATCACATCATGCACAGAAATTGTGGTTTTACTCAATGCACCGAAACTGTCATCACCCATAAATATCAATATTTTTTCCCAAAGTGACTGCAGCTCACATGCATGACCATATTTCTGATGGTCCCAGGTCCTCAAAAATTTGACACCTACTCTTGCGTAGTCGCACAGTAATTTCAGAGTGCCAACGACCAACTAATGTGGAATTCCTGATCAGCAAATAAGGGAATTATGTTTTCCTAAACCACCGGATAGCTTGCCTTAAATTCATCACAATTCTAACGCCAACACAAAAATTCTCTTGAACTTTCTAGCAACAGATCCCTCTGCATGACATTCCCCTTATCCTAATCACATTGTTTACCATTATGAAGAGTTTCCAACAAGAAAATGAAACATCAATAAAACATAGTGACCCACACCACAATAAATTTTCCGTTTTCTATGGCAATAATCATTCTTACTCTTAAGATTCAAGATTATCCTTTAATCCCTACACAACCGAGACCATTTCTCACCAAAAACCTCCAAAACCTATAATTTCAAAAAGCAAGAGTGAAAATCAAAACTAAATTTTATTTTATTTATTTATTTATTTTTGCATTTCTAACCATGTCTACCAAAAAATAAATATTAAAAAACTCACATCCAAAATTGACATTTTAGGAACCTGCCCAAAATTTCCAAAAACCCATTCTAGGAGTACGGCTGAGTAGGAGTTAAGAATGTTACTGCAAGTTTAAAAGGGGAAAGAAAAGAAGGGGCCTGATTGGGCTTGAATACATAGTTGAATGGAATGTGGAAATGGATGTGCTTTTGGGGAAGTAGGGGCGAAACTGTTTCTGGCACACTGCGTTGGAATCCGAGCCATCGATGCTTGGAGGAGCCCAATCCAGGCCGTTCATTGGCACCCCAATGGACGGCCCCTGACGGTCTGCAAGTTGGTGGTAATTGGTAAATCACTAACAGAGCCAGCCTCACCCCAAAACAGTCACTGCACCCAAAGACCGACACTGCTATTCTATTCATAATTTGGCATGACAAGGAGTTCACTGTAATTTGATGCAGGCCTTCATCACCATAATTACTCAAAAATCATCTCAATTCCTCTAATTCGAATTTTCTTCTAATTCCATAACTCATCTCAAAGAAAGAGAACATCCTACCCGGTCCATGTGAGAGTATGTAAGACGACGGATGTAGTGGTTACGTATATTTAATCCCACCTCTCAAAATCAAGCCTTGCACTATTTCACAATCCTAATTGCATAAAGAGGAAATTATACATATGTCTTGTATAGTTTAATGGAAGACAATGTTAATTTCATCTATGATATGGGGTACTAGAGTGTACGTTTGCAAGTGCATAATACGGATATGTGAATTTTTTTACTTAATCATAGGAATTACTATGCTAGCTCGAGTTGTAATTCTTTTCCACAACTTAAGTTACACTACAATACGTGAAATTTTACTACATGATAGGGAGTTTTATCATGCACTCTAACACCCCCTAGTGACGGCTTTGGGCAACGGCATCCCTTAAAACAGGCACCACTGACTGACATCCCCCACCGCCATTTGCCGGTCGTTTTACCGCCACTGCCCATACCTGGGGACTTATCCGGCAAGTTCCATAGTTCCCCCATTGAACGATTCCACTCTCCCATATTCTAACATAAAAAAAATAAAACAATTTTCACCCTTTGAAGTTTGAGCATCAGAGTCCCATTCTGACCCTACATAAGCACACCCCAGGTCACATTCAGCTTCTCCCTCCGTGCGAACTTCCTGTGCTTAACTTTGCCATTCCTCAAGCTTCATCTGTGAGCTTGTTTGTGCATACATGTTGGTTGATTGATTGTGACATATCCAAACTGTGCCTACTGTGATAGTGAGACTGATGTGAAGGTTGAGAGAGCTTACTTCTGTACATCACTGTAATATTTGGACCGTGCTAGTTGTCGGTATTTGTAGAGATCACTGTTGAGTTGCTGGGAGCATTGAGTTGCAAACTGGGTTTGCTCAAGAGCTTCGGTTCTAAATATTTTTGTGATTTTGTGTGAGTTCAAGTGTAAAGTAGTTGTTGGCTTTTGTTTCTGTTGTTAGGAAGGTGGTGTTTGTTGAGTAGTGAATGGTATCCAGGTTGTAGTACCAGTGTGTTTACAGAAGGAATTGAGACATCGTTTGGAGAGGTTGTTAGTCGAAGGGAACTCGACGTGGCTTTTGGGGGGTCAGGTGTTTGGTGTAGTGCACCATTGGTGCGGTCTGTGAAGTAACTGAGAGTTTGAGCCTGGCTTTGTTTCAGTTTTTTGGTAAAAAGGGGGAAAAGGCAAAAACAAGGGGTAGTTTTTTCTTGTAGCTAGAGTGTTGGTCAAGACATTGTTGAAGGGAGGATTGTTCAGTTGTGAGGTGCATCTTGAAACAGTCCCCTTTGTGTGTGAGGCATTTGAGAGGAGTTTGAGCTTTTGTTAGGTCACCTACCGAGCAGTTATTCGTCCATAGAACTTGTTGCATTCTCTTGAGAATTCCTGCAGAGTTGAGTTTCTCTCGATCACCCATTTGGTGGAAGTTTTTTGAGCGTTGTTAAGGTGCTCGTCAACTCCGGCTTTCCGTTTTGAGCAGTTTGCCATAGGTGGGGTTCGCCATCTTTCGAGCTGGATCATTCAAGGGAATTGAGGGACCCTGAGAGCGATCCTTTTGGGAAGCTGGAAAACTGGATTACAACGTAGCCTTGGAAGCATCCCGTACTGTTTAGGAGGGTTCAGTAACTTCAGGTCCATCGATATCCATTGAATGGTTGGCCACGAGCGCAGCCGAGGTGTTCGAAGGACTGGGTCGAGATAAGAGTGGTGAGACTGGTTGTTCGAATTAGATCCTAATGCCATAGTTAAAGCAATCACTGTTGAGATGTCCGCTGAGGTCGGAGCGCGAATGAGCAACAGTGGCATGTCACTACTGGCATTTGTGGTGATGAAGAGCTACTTCCCTTGAAAGCTACAAGAGGCCCGAGGGACAAGTGATTCTACATTTGACGCTTTAGATTTTAGCATCTCAAACTTAGAAACCTAAAGACTTTTCGTTTTAGTTAGCTTCATAAAAGAAAACAGGGAGACCAAATTTATTTTGATAAACATAGCTCAGCTTTCCACTTACGATTAGTTCTGCACAAGTTCCATTTTCGTATCTACTTTTACAACTTCTTGGTTTAGACAATTAGCAAGCTGATTCTAGAACATTCTCTAGTTTGAACAATACAGACGTATTAGTAATTTTTCTTCAGTGCTCCAGAAAAAAGTTTAGAGTAATTCACTTAGAATTAGTTTTATTAGTTCCTGTACAACTGGCACACGAAGAGAAGCAGGAACGATGCTGTATGTGACAAGCTCAAAGAGAACGTCGTGCAAGGATATCCTCATGAGCTTTGCGTGCCTTCGCTCTGATGCGTCTTCTCAAGTGTGGAAAAGTAAAGTCTTGATAATCATCCTCCCTGGGATGGTCACTTAATCCTAGATACCGACAAAGTTTGCAACATCAACAATCAACGAAACAAACTTTCTATTGAAACCCAGTTCATTGGGTGCAGACAGTTTATATTGTACGAGTAAGTTACTGAACTTGTCATACCTTTCAAGTTAACCTCGCAGCATGGTGTATATGATACATATAGAATTTTAAGATATTTGAATCTGATACCATGATGGGGTGAATTTGTGCAGACATTCGAGCAAGTGATTTTTTTCTGCTACGGTGCTAAGAAAGCAGGAATGCCAGACAGGGCGAGTACCCCTGTTTATGACAAATGCACCTCCTGTGCATTTGCGTCTGAGAAAGGCCCAGTCTGTGGGCCATGGCCAACCTCTCATACAGACGTTTGCTGTCTGTATAAGTTCAATCGGCAAGAGCAATCTGCTTTGTGCCAAGATAAAGACGTCGGTCAGAAGGCCAATGGCACTTGTGACAGTCTTTGTAAGAATTGTCCTTCCAGGCTGAAGTTCCCGCAGCTGCAGATCGAGCTGCCAGTTGAAGAGCCATCTCAAAGGAGCAGCGATGTAACTTCGCAAGAAGGTACAGTTGCTACAAACACATAATCCATGTGCAATAGAATTTAAGTCATCTGCTTGCTCTGTCTTTCGAACGATATTCTCAAAACTTTACGCTTACTATCCAGCTTAGAATATCCTGAAATTTGTAAATCCGACTTTCATCTAGTAAAGTTTATTGAATGGATCGGCTAACATGATGCTTCATGTGTGTGACGTCCAGGCACAACAGACGTGCCACAAAGCTGCACATCGGTGCAGTCAAGAACGCCGAAGAGTTCCAAAATTGCACCACGAAAGCGTCGAGGATTCACCAAGCTTACAATCGAGATTCGACCACCCAGGTTCAAGAAGAAGCTTTGGTTTGGGACCTGGCAAGAGGAAGAGATAGCCCGAGCGAAAGATGCCATCAACTACTACATGGGAAGCAATGAGCCATTCATTCTTCCCGACTCTCCTCTCATATTTGCTCAGCATCCGCTGGGAATCGAGTATCGAGAGTTGAAGCCTTCATGCGAGGAATTTGTCCAGGTAGGCCAGAAACAGGTCCGTGCCAGTGTGTACTTCGCCAGGCGGGTTAAAGAGGTGATCAAAGCTGTTACTCGCGGCAAGAAGCTGAAGGCTCAACCTTCCAAAAAACCTCTGAAACCGAAACCAGGTGCTTTTGAGAAGATACTAGAGTCTCAACAAATTGAGGCTACTCAAAGAATTCAGGAACCACCTGTATCTTTTTCATCTGGGTCACCATCTTCGATGATTGTAACTTGTCCATCTGGTTCGGCATCGTCGTCTGTCATGCCTTGTGCATCAGGTTCGCAGCTTTCAACTGGTGATGACATGGTATGGTATGGTGCAAGTGCTGAGGTTCATTCAGGGCTTGCACCGGTGCAGGCATCTTATCTTCCTCACTCCGAGATGCTTCCATACGAAGGAGAGATTTCAATCGAGCCTGAGTTATTCAGTTTGATATGTGATTGGGGTGAAGAAGGGTTTTCTCTAGAAGGGATTACGTTTTCGAACTCTCCTCCAGACGTTGCTGCCTCGGGTGAAGGTGAAGATGAAAGTGGTATGATTGAAGACAGTGGATTCTTATGGTCCTAAATGGGGACCAAACATGATTGTTGTGAAGGTGGACTCCAGGCTACCTCATTGTGAGTGCAAGAACTCACCAGGCAAGACCAACAACTAGATGCTTCTAGATGACGTCTTGTTTACATTTTTATGTCTTTAGTTTTATTCTCATGTGGTTAAGCTCTACGTTGGGCTGTTTTGTTGCCACAACTTCCTTTGAGTTTTCTACTTTTATTCGGACCATCTCGAACACGAGTGCTACTCCTGCAACCTCTCCAAGTCATGTTCAAGTGTGTAAATCTTTCAACATGAATTGGGGCTGGAGACACCAAGACCTGATGGTTGATGTGACAGTTTTGACATGTAAATAGTTAACTAGGGCACGTAGTATTCCAGAGGGATTTGGTATCTTACCATCATCAATGGGCATTTGAGTTCATACCCTGTGTCAATTGTTAGTAACCAAGAGCAGATCACTTTGCAGAAATATGTACACTGTAGCACCTACACGTACTTGTGCAATTATTGTTCTCAAGAATGGGTTCACACAAATCCCATCTGTAATTTCCAGTTTTTCCATATCTTTGTGATTAACTTTACGAAAACTTCAGGAGAACTACATGATTGCAATCTTCAGCAGAAACTACTATAATATTGTCAATCATGGCTAATAGTCAATTAGCTCAATTAATCATGTCTTCCATGTACCAAACCGACTGGGTTTTTGTACTCTCTAACTTGGAACCATTGCCAGATTCACGGTATCGATCTTGATACGGCCCCCTGGAGATCAAAAGCTTAGTAAATAATATTTTCACTTTCACAAGTCTGCTCCTCTTTTGGTGGCACACAACATAATTTGCTTCCAGGACAATACCGAAACAGACGATAGAGTATTTGATTAAATATAAATTTATTTTTTTGGCTTTAAATAATTAATAAATATGAAATTAGGCGAACTCTCCATAATGGATGTGTAAGAGTTTGGTGGTCTCTAAACTCAAGTAAAATTAACTTTTAAGGAATAAACAACAACAAAACTAGTTTGCCTTTAATTTAGAGATCACCAAACTCTTCCACACCAATTACTCTTGATTGAACATTCCTACAACTAGTCTTCTATGCATACATTCTTAGTTTGTTCACATAATATATCATACTTGGTCTACTCACAAGTGGCCAACTATACTTGTATTTTCAATTTTATTTTTCCATATTTTCATGATGAACATATGGCCAATATTCTGTTTCACTCGTATTCTTACACTTTCTCAAATTCACCAAGCAGAAGTTGTGTATTTTTTGTAGAGAATATTAATATTTTATGCGAGTAAGCTTCTTTGGCTCTCGGTGGTCCCCTCCATCTTGCCCAGATATGAGGTGAAACCGACCATCTAGATTCGGACTGCTTCACACTATAGCCAAACTTCAAGACAAGAAGCGTCTCAACTAATGAAAACGCCCAAATCGCCAAAGTTCCTCCTTTCGGCCTTCACACTAAAGGCCGAAGTCCAAACGACGTTGTCGTGTAAGGAAATGGTTCAATATGTAAATACAATGTGGAATGGTTTGGGAGCAATGTTTAGAGCAAATAGAAATAAAACAAAGAAAAATAAAAGTAAAGACAAAATGGAAGGGTGATATCAAAGGAATGAAGGGGAAGAGAAAGGACCTTGGTTTTAACCACGAAATTTGGAGTCTTTAAATCTTCTCACATGCTCCGGGGGTAGGTGGCGCCAACTGGTAGTTTCCTACCTAATTTTCACTAGCAGTACGGCCATTTGCATGCTCATACGGGTCCAGAGGATTTTGAAACCAAACCAGTGCTATGGCACTTGAAGCACTTTACCGGTTAAACTCCCGTGGCTTGGCGATTATCAGAGCATGCTGAAGAGATTCATATCCCTATCCATTGTTTTATATTTATATTTTATATTTTATTTGAGTGGATTTGATTGGAGAAAACAGATCACATCTTTGGAAAAGCTTCAAGGTGACGCTTTCTACAAAGTATTTGTGTTGTAAGAAGAAGGTTAATTTAGAGCTTCATTAGTTTTATGTAGTTGTTTTGATTTTCTTTGATCATGTCGAATTGGAGAGTTTTTCTGAGTCTCAGGATGAAGAGCTTCAACCAAAGTTTGAGCTAGATTTTTCCTTATCTGAATTGCCGGTTTGTACTCTTTTGCCATTTTGTCCTACACCATTGCATGAGCATCCACAAGAAGAAGTTGGGCCTTCTCGGCCGCCAAAGCTACCTCGTTTCGAGCAGCGGTGGCACGGCAATCTTCAACAAGATGCTCGTGCCTTGGTGATTATGTTGCAGGTTGGATGTGTTGAGTCTAGTATTGGAGATGTGACGTTTGGAGGGATCTTTAAAGGTCTAAATGACAATCAATACTCTTGTTGTCTTGAGACTGTCAAAGGGAGTCGCGGTCATCAGCGTTGGCTTGAAAGTCCAGTTAATCCGTTGACCGAGGCTGCTCATGCTGACTTTGTTGCTCTTATCCTTCATCGCATCTTCAAGTTCTTGCAAATGGAGTGAAATTCCTCTTGAAATTCTTTTCATGCTCTTTTAGATATATATTTGATTCTATTTGTTTAGTTTTTAATGCTTCCAAACTTCACCTTACATATTAGAAGTTTGGTAGATAGAAGGTAGAAATAGTTTACTATTTGGTGGACTTTTGATGCCTTATGTCTAAGATAAGGGATAGATATGGCTGAAGTAAGCTTGAGGAAGTTAGCCAATAAGTAGTTGAGGCCCATGAGGCGTAGGTATGGGCTGGCGTTGACTTTGGGAGGAGGCAAAGCGGTCGAGTTCCCCTCTCTCCTCCACTTGAGTTTAATATCTGATGTGCAGTTTTTGAAGAGCGAGAGCTCAATATGTACTATGATTTTTTCTATGAGATTTTGAATGCTTGTACAACTTGTAGTTGTGGTTTCATGATGATATGGCACGCTCTATTTGGGCTCACTATGTAATTTCTTTGTGTGTTTGAGTGGGACAATGTCTGTTGTGAAGAAATTTAGAAGACCAAGACTTCAAAAGCTTGTACATACTTGTTTACAGTGTTTTGGTTTATGAAATTTAAGCAAGTGAAGTGTTATTGTGTTATTTTTTTATGGAGTCTATAAATTTTGATTTAGATTGATTGAGAAAAAGTTACGGCTTTGAAGGTGAGAGGGTGTTGAGCTGCCTAATAGATTCAAGAGCGAGAGTGGACACCAACTTCAACTGAGCATAGAAATCGTTTGGTATTGATTCTGAAGATGAACTTTGGAGAGAACTTAGGTGATGTTATCAGATTCTTAGAAAGCTATCACTCAACTTTGGCAAAGCTTGCATGAATTCATAGTGTTCTGTAAAGCAAAGGGAGGTGTAGCTGATGTTGAATTTGAGAATACAACCTTTGACGAGCTATGGACTCTTTAAAATACCTTATTGAGCTTTGATATTTCTACCCCTCTGTGCAGTACTTGGAAAGCTTTTCAAAATGCTAAATCACTCCTGATTTGAAGTGTTTATGATAATTTGGTGGTTATTTGAAGTTTGACTATTATTTTAGCGGGAGATTCGGGATTTTGAAGGTATGTATAAGACTTATACGATTTTGTATTTGGTAGATCGTATTTATAATTTATACATGTATGTATTAGAAGGAGAGTTCGTTAGACAACTCAAAAAAGAGAGATCTTTAGACAAGAAGGAAGGATAAGGTTAGAATTTTTTTTGAACGTCAACTCTTTTGGTGCATATCAGCCATTTTCAGCACCTAGAAAAGAGGAAAGTGTGAAAGATGTGGAAGTTGAGAGGGTTGAGAGAGTTGAGGAGAAGGATGTAGAAGAGGAGAATGGTATTGAGATTCTAGGGACTTCAAAGAATAGGGCTGCTCCAAAGAAGAAGGCTATCCCAAAGAAGAAAGCTACAAAAATAAAACTGAAGATTGAAGGAGAAGAAGGAAATCAGACTTGGCTTGATTCCGAGGTACATCAACTCATTTACTTGAAGGGAAAGATGGAGCCCAAGTTTGAGAGGAACGGCAAAAACAAGGTGAGAAAACCCTAAACATAACTATATTTTTTTACAAATAAAAATGCCGATTTGTGAGGCCTAAAGGCCTTTGCCTTTGCCGCGCGCCCGTGTCCAAGCCTCTCTTTTTCTCTAAAGAATTTTTTGACAAATCGCTATAGAGATTTGAACTTCGTACCCTCCCTAACGACCGGGAGTCTTCCATGAAGGAGGCATTCTCTCCACCAATCCACTAGGTGACAAAGGAATGTCACCAACTCTTTTTAGCTACTTTCCAATTCTTGAAATTTCCTCCTTTACACTTGCTGATTTGTTTTCAAAGGTGTCGTTTTTTTACTGTTTTCTTCGCTCTTTCACTGTTTTTGACTGTAGGAATTGATACTTGGGTGTGTCTTCATCCAAGGCTGTTGGTTACGCTCCCCAAATTCTACCGCATAACCCAAGCTTGCCGTAAGAAGTTTACTCAGATTTTTGCATCGTACAAAAATGATAAACTTGCGAATAGAATTTCAGGTAACAACTGGCAAGCGGGCAAGTTTTATGATGCGCTTAATCAATGGTACTATCAAGCCGGACAATTTTCAAGAATGTTTCAGGAACAACAAATGATAGTACTAAATTTTAGACCAATTCTTCTTCGACAATTGAAAGTATCCCGAGTTCTATCTTTTCATCGACATTTAAAACGAAGACCGATTTTCAAGAGAGATCCATAGATGTTTTCGAGAGAATGGGCGAAATTAGCATTGGATTAATGAAGAATTTCGAAAGAACAAATGAACTACTAGAGAGGGTAGATCACCAATTCTAGCGTCTCATTAACAAACCCTAGTTCAAAGTACTTGAACTATCATAATTGCAGCCCTCAAATTAAAAAGTAGATTTTTGGGCCAAATGAGCTTTGTAAAAACTCTTGGCCAATAGTAAATGCACCTGAGTTGCTTCTGCCAACATTTCCTTCATATTTTTTTGACGTTTGGGCTTGGTTTCCTTCCCTTCACCATTTCCACCTTCTATATCTTCTTCTTCTATTTCAATGAATAGTGTCTCCTCCGCCTTGGGATTTACCTTTTGTAATTCTCTCATTTCCCTCAAAGATGCTTTACGGGCTTTAAACATATCAACATTAATTATGTAAACTACCCGAAGTCCGATTTGCCTCTTCCTGCAAATTCTTCTCTGCATCTACTGCCTACTCTACATTGAATTCATCCTGCTAAATAATACACAAATTATGTAAACAATGAGCTACAGCAACAATATCTGGTATATTTCAAAGCGACATATTAATCCGCTTTAGTAAAGTTTGCCGTCTTCCTCTCAAAATTATGAATGCCCTCCCAATAGCCATACGGGTACTTGATTGGATAAAATTCCAATGAGTTTCCCTTGAAGGTAATCCGTCATTTTCTCCCTTGAAATGTGAAAATAACCTAGGCCGCATCGGATAGGCAACGTCCCCAATAACCTTGAATGGTAAAAACTTTCTTCTCATAATTTTCTTCTTAATTTCAGATTTATGAAATAATGCTCAATTATGTACTCTGCCAGCCTATCCAAAATCATAATTCCAGACTTTATAGTCCGCATCTACGGCTCTTTGAAGCAAACACAAATAAAAATCTTTCGTATTGTAATATGCGACTTGGATCATGGAAGGGTGCTAAAATGGGTATACGGCTGCCATCTATCGCTCATAATATTGCCATGTATTGCTTGAAATCCATAAGCTATTTATGTCATCCTCACAAGAAGCGGTTTCGGAAAAACTAATAGGCGGAGATGAATTCGAATAGCCTCACAACATTCTCTCGCAATCTTAGAAGTTGTACTCAACTCTATGCCATACAAATTTCTAATCATTTGTAATGAATTCCCAGTTGCCAACTGGGACATAGGTACTGGAACTCTACAATCAACAGAAATACTCTCTCTAAAATGTATATCTTGCTTCTTCAAAACAATCCCCCAAAGAGCACATGAGTAATTAAATGTAGATTTATTCATCCTTAATTGACGCTTAAATTCCCTCTTCGAAAATAATTCCATACAGTAGCTCACAAAAGTACTTGGCCACTTAGGATGAAGCTACTTGGCATGCCACCTAAGATTCTAAATGATGAATCTTCACTCCAAATTTTGCACGGTGAATCATCATTATGTGTTGTAGTAACAAATGGCTTTTTGTAGGTGATACACATGTCTCATTTTTGTAGCAGTTGTTTAATGGATCTTGAAGGTGGCCAACTACATATGTTGATTCCAATGGCTTCTTGCTTCACTTGTGTTTTCTATGTGCGTACAAATCTTTGAGAGCTTTTGAAGGTTACATGTTGCAAGCCTTCACATTTTTTAGTGGTCAAGTTGACGAAAACAAGTTTTTTAAGCGTTCACAAGTTATAGCTTTGAGTGAGCAAGGATTTTCTCAACGTGGCATAGTAGGTGAACTTCATGTTCCTCGTAGCATAGTTGGGGGCATTCTAGCACAATACAAAGAAGATGGATAGGTGCACGAGAGTCCACGATTAGGAAGACCACGTCTATTGAGCATACGTGATGAGAGACTTGTTGTGGAGATATTGAATGAGCCAAAATCAGGATGTGCAACAGTTGTTGGTTATAAGTTGCGAGCTCATGGTCTTCATTTGTGTGACGAAACTGTCCGTCGATGTTTTTGGCGGCAAGGGCTTCAATCTAGCTAGAGAGAAGAAGAAAAAAACCATTGTTGACAAAAGAACATAGACAGAAGCGTTTACGACGGGCAAAGGGTGTACATGAATATGAGGTAGAAGATTGGAGCCATGTCATTTGGTTAGATGAATCAATTTTCAATGTTTTTGGTTCAGACGGCCGTCAGTATTGTTGGAAGCTTCCTAGAGAGCGTCTTCGTGATTGTCATGTTCATCCTACCGTCAAACATGGTCGTGGTAGCATTATAGTATGGAGATGCATGAGTTGGGTAGGTGTTGAAAATCTCTACCGCATTGATAGCATCATGAATTCGCAAGTTTATCTTGACATTTTGGATTCACAATTGTTGGGTACCATTGAGAGACAAGATCTTGATGAAGCACAAGTGATCTTCTAGCATGGTAATGACCCAAAGCAGACATCTGGTCTTGTGCAGTGATGGTTGAGGAGGCAGGATTTTTCCGTGTTGGAGTGGCTGCCGCAATCTCCTGATTTAAATCCCATTGAATACTTGTGGAATGAAGTAGATAGACGCTTTAGGTTGTCTGGTACTTCGCCAACAAGCAAAGATGACTTGTGGGAGAAGATTCAGGTCATTTGGCAGAACATTGAAGTGGAATTTGTATAAAAGCTCATTCGTACAATGCCAATAAGGGTGGTTGATCTTCTTGCGGCTAAGAGTGGATACACACGTTGGTAGACTTGTAGAGGATGTACCATTTGCTACTTACTAACTTTCAAGTTCATCGCATACACTTTGATGAAGTTTACTTTGTGTTTTCATGATTTCATATCAAATCAACAAAAGTTCTTCGCCATGGTTGTTGCACAATTCTTCTAATTTCTCATTTTCAAAGTAATTTTTTTTCTATGAAATTGTGGGGACATGTTCCTCACAACAAACGTGATCTCCATGAAGAATTTTACGTATTAATTCTTATTTGTTTAGAAGATATGTTCTAATTTCTATGTTCATAGAGGGTGGCCCATAACTTTTAAGACCCACTGTAAGTGTTTGCTCCAAAAACCCTCCATATCTCTGAAAAGTCCAATAAGACCTCTCAAAGTCCATCTTCCGCTATTGTGTGATAAATAACGCCATCAATACCATTTGAACATTTTGCTGAAAAATTGTAAGTTTTAAGCCAAAATGCCCACAATAACATACTTCATAACCATAAACATTAAACATTGAATAATGGAGAGCAAGGATTTTTTCCCTTCTAGAATCCATGGTTAAAGAGTGAGAGAGGAAAATTTCAGAAAATTCCCCCGTTCATGTACCAAATTGTGATTTCAATTTTGGCAAATGCTACGGGGTTTGGCCTTTGGACTTCGCCTTTGGGCCTTCACACTATGCCCGGCCAAAGCCACCAAGTGGATTATTTTAAGATTACTTTTCAGCCCAGAGGCTTCTCCTCTGGACCAAGTTTGGGACAGTGCTGAGTGGACAGTCCCTTCTCCTCTCGACTTCGGCCATAGTGTGAACCTCTAGCTTAGAACATCTTGTCCTCCGACTTGTCACTTGGGGTCTCGATTGTGGTGTAGTTCAGGTGGTTTTTGCATGGCTTAACTTCTGTCTAGTGTGGGATGGGATTGAAGTGTTTGTCGGTATACTTTGGGAAGGGACTGATGGTTTCGCACGTCCAAGGCTTTGCAGTGGAATTCTTGCAGCCTAGTTTCAGTTTTGCACAGGATTACAGAACACATGTAGATGCCAACTTCTTCAGTAGGTAGTTCTGCAAGTATGGCGTTTCTTAATGTTGTGTAACTGTCGTTCCAAAGTTGGATCAATCTTCTTGGATGGGTCACTCGTTGTTATACCGACCAAGATGGTGGCCCTATCACTCTTTGTAGACTCTGCTTTCTGCTCGCCACTTGGTAAGCACGTACAAACTAGAATCCTCCTAAACCCTTCAAGAGTAAGTCTAGTAACTGCTCGTGCGTCTTTCATGTTATTAACCCTGTTCACCGACAAAAGCATTCTCTAAACATATTTGTTTCAGAATTAAGAAGATACTCTTGCTCCTACATCTAACACCATATGACGATGATGTGCAGGTATTGAGCAGGTGAAATCTTTCTACTCGTGTTATAAAGGTGATCGGACCAAATCTAGAGAAGGCGAGTACTACTGTTCATGACAAGTGCATCTCCTGTGCATATGCGTCTGAGAAAGGCAAGTTTGTTTATGGGCCATAGCCAACCTCTCAAACAGACGTTTGCTGCCTTAGGTGAGCAACAGGTATGGTATAACATTTTTATATGGTGGGTGTCGTTGAATTACATGTACACAAACTTACAACTGTGACAATGTCTAGTATAATTCAGTGCGCGTTGCGTGAGCTAAGTGATTACTTCGCATATTTCTAGAGAATTAGGGTTGTAGAATGATTGTTCAAACCAAATGGGCCTTAAAGTGTAGATAGAAATGAACGTGTAGTGGCCGTCGTTACATATCCTTGGAAACAGATGCATGATCTCTTAGTTATTTCTGAAACATCGATCGCCTGAAATTTGCAGATCAAGAATGTCTTCGACATGGTGGCCATTCACCAAAGACCAATCTTCTTCTTCTCCTGCAAACTTCTTGCACCTCTCGAGGCTCAACATACAAAAGATACTGGATTTGATGAAGTTCTGTGGAGAACCACTGAATCCACATCAGTGTCGAAGTTTGTCATTCAAACTTGACAAGACCATTCAAAGTATTGATTCTTTGGTGAACTCTTCAGCTCAATCCACCCTCGTCTGTGGTAGCGCAGCTTTGGAGAACTTCTATCGAGTATCTGAAAAGGCGAAGCAACTTGTAGAAAAGTGTTGCAGCGGAGATTGGTGCAGAGAAGCTGCATTTCAAATACTGAATGAGGAGGCGTTCAAGGAGATTTTACTGGAGACAAGCCTATGTTACAATACTATTTATGCACTCGTTGAAGATTTGAACAAGAACAGAGATGTGATATATTCCGGTGTGGATCTTCGTGAATCATCAACATTTGAACCTCCGATCAAAGAGGAGGTTCATAATGATCAAATTGTGCTTTATGAGAGACTCAGGGGTCTCGTCACTGGTAATTCATCTGCGGACATTCGATCTCAACACCTTGGGAAGTACCTACTGAGGAGACTGGATTATGTTCTTCAACAATCCATCGATGATGATTTTGATGTGCGTAATTATATTTTGTGGCCAGATGGGAAGGGCCCTGATGAAGAGTGGAGCGAGAAATCAGATTTTCTTGGGGGCAACGTTTGCAAGACATCCTGGCTTGATGTGCCGTGCGCAAAGAAGTTGTTCCAGGATGAAATACAAGAGAATGAATGGTTGAGAGAAGCCAGGATTTTGGCCAGGCTGAATCACCCCAACATCGTCAAGTTTCTATGTTGTAATAAGTACGAGGAGACACATTCATGGGGGCATTTTCTTGCTATGGAGCAGATGGAAACGAATCTCGGTTTTTTTATCAAAAGGCTTGCCAAAGAAGGAGCCAAACTTTCACTCCTTTCAGCTCTAGACTTCATTCTGCAGATAGCATATGCCATGTGCTATCTTCATGAAAATGGAGTTGCCCATCGTGACCTTAAGCCGTCTAATGTGGTGTGCAGTATTATTGCTATGCATGGTCGATACCATCTTCATGTGAAGGTGGTTGATTTTGGTCTTTCCAAAGTGAAGCTCAAAGCCTCGAAGTCGAATACTATATCACGCCCCAGAATTGGAACGACACTGTATATGCCTCCCGAGGCATTCAAATCTGGCAGGGCTAATTGGTTCCAGGCCGATGTTTACAGCTTCTCAGTGATGTGCTCCGTGATCCTATCTGGTGATGAGCCATTTGATGGCTTAAAGAGAAGCGATATTTATCCAGCAATTTGTCGTGGAGAAAGGCCAAAACTTCCGGCAGATATTCCTAAAGAGCTGGCATCGCTAATTACAGAGGGGTGGGCTACGAATAGGAATGTAAGACCTGACTTTGTCGACATTTGTACAAGACTTGAGAAACTCAGGCATTGGCTCTTGCGGCATCATTCTCTTGGTTTGGGTTTGCAGCAAGAGATGTACAGTTATTCTAATTTGTATATAGAAGAGACGCTAAAGAGACGATCTGATGTATATCAACATCAACGATCTCAAGTTTGTTCACAAGCTCTCATCGACTTCTCCGTTGAAGACGAGTGCTTTGAGGTGAGTCCAGCTCATGGTGAGAACATGATATACTATTGTAGTACAGTACAGTGTATACTTTAATGAGTCTAGATGCGTAGAAAATGTAAATTATGAATGTCAATTATATATGTGAATGTTGATATTTGTGTGGATATTACCTGTAAAATTTCTTTGTGTGGCCTGTGCGTGGGTCGTGATTATTAATTAGTGAAGAATTTCAGTTTTATTTTGGTCCGCAATAATGAAAGACAAGAGTGTAGTTGTTATAGATGGTCAAATTATATCCATGATTTGCTCAAGTGTCGTGTATTTCTATTGAAACATGCATTTATGGACGGATCAAGAATTGATACTTAAATGGAAATTATGGCAGTTGTTTCCTTGATGATACTTTCAAAATGCAGCAAGTTCTAAGCAGTTTTTATCAATAGATATTCAGCTGTAAGAGACTTTCATTTCTTTTAATAAGTACTGGTTGATGCTTGCAAATTTTCATCATTGAATTTTACGGAGCGGCACATTTCATCACTAAATTGTTTTGTACCTCTCTAAGTGCGAGGCAGATGCAGGTGCTGAATTCCACAAGGCGATTGAAGATGAAACAATAGATTGCGAAGCAAATCCACAGCTGATATATGAATCTGCTGAATCCTATAACTCTGATGACTATGATGTACACTCTCAACTGAAATCGGTTTTAAACGACCCAACAGCGGCGGTGACCTATGCCCCTGATAACTCTGATGCCTTTGGTATAAATTTGGATATTGGAAGCCTTGGGCCAACGAGCTCTATTGTACCAAGAACGGGACAATCTCTCACTTTCGAGCTACGACCTTCCACGCTGAATTTCCAGGCCGAGCTGCCAGTTCTTGATTCATCTGAGCTAAGCACTAGCAATATTTCACAACAAGGTATAATCCATGTCAACATTCTTTATGCAATAGTGTTATAATTTGTAAAGTCACCCTGTGTTGTTAGAGACCCAAGATGCTTACGTTGCAATCCCAAATACTTGCATCGAAATATGTGTGCCAATCGAATTGGTCAAACATAATGGCATTGAAATATGACCTCCAATCATAAATATAAATGCGGGAAAGAATCGTAAATATAAATGAGGTAAAGAATAAGGGAGGATCATGGGTGACAAGTTGGGTGACCAAATGGGTTACTTTACAAATAAGTCCAATAGATCATTTTAGTTTTGTTTGCAATTCTTTGTTTCCTTTTCAAAAATTAAAAGCTCGCGGTCCGATTTCAGATCTAGAATATGTAATATCTATGAGTACTCTGAAAAAAATGAATTCAAAGATATTCGATACTGGTCAAGCTTACGCTAAAAGAAACCTTGTGTGTGCAAGCCCCAGGCACAACAGACGTACCACTTAGCTGCACATCGGTGCAGTCAAGAACGCCGAAGAGTTCCAAAATTGCACCACGAAAGCGTCGAGGATTCACCAAGCTTACACTCGAGATTCGACCACCCAGGTTTACACTCGAGATTCAACCACCCAGGTTCAAGAAGAAGCTTTGGTTTGGGACCTGGCAAGAGGAAGAGATGACCCGAGCGAAAGATGCCATCAACTACTACATGGGAAGCAATGAGCCATTCATTCTTCCCGACTCTCCTCTCATATTTGCTCAGCATCCGCTGGGAATCGAGTATCGAGAGTTGAAGCCTTCATGCGAGGAATTTGTCCACATAGGCCAGAAACAGGTCCGTGCCAGCGTGTACTTCGCGAGGCAGGTCAAAGAGGTGATCAAAGCTGTTACACGCGGCAAGAAGAAGGCTCAACCTTCCAAAAAACCTTTGATCACCTCTTTAACACAAAGTGTAACACGCGGCAACACATGGTATGGTATGGTGCATCGCCTTGACATGGTATGGTATGGTGCAAGTTCTGCGGCACGATCACGCCTTGCAGTGGTGCAGCCATCTTATCTACCTCACTCCGAGATGCTTCCATACCAAGGAGAGATTTCAATCGAGCCTGAGTTATTCAGTTTGATATGTGATTGGGGTGAAGAAGGGTTTTCTCTAGAAGGGATTACGTTTTCAACTGGTGATGACATGGTATGGTATGGTGCAAGTGCTGAGGTTCATTCAGGGCTTGCACCGGTGCAGGCATCTTATCTTCCTCACTCCGAGATGCTTCCATACGAAGGAGAGATTTCAATCGAGCCTGAGTTATTCAGTTTGATATGTGATTGGGGTGAAGAAGGGTTTTCTCTAGATGAAAGTGGAATGTTCAAGATCTGGTCTCGGGTCTGGTCCTGAATGGGGACCAAATATGATTGTTGTGAAGGTGGACTCCAGGCTACCTCATTGTGAATGCAAGAACTCACCAGGCAAGACCAACAACTAGATGCTTACTTCGATGTCTAGGTTCATGACGTCGTCTCTACGTCTTTATGCTTTAATTTTATTCTCATGTGGTCAAGCTCGAGAATTTGGGCTGTTTTGGTTCCACATCTGGTTCTTGTCTTTCGGAATCTATTTGAACCATCTTAGATATCAATGTATTCCTGCAACGCTCCAATTCGAAATTAAGTGCATATACTGTTCATCACTCAACGTGAATTGGGGCTAGGTACACTGTGAACTGACAGTGGAAATCATAATAGTTCCATGTGATGAGTTCGTAGGGATCCATAACATTATCCCAGAGTGACTGGTTGCTCACCGTCATTGATGGCCATTTGAGTGCATACCCCGTGACCATGCTAGGTAACCATCGGCAGATCCCTTTGAAATATAGAAATTTGTACGCAAAAGAGATAGCAAAAGTGTCACTGTCATCTAACTCGACTAAATCGTTTGGGCCTCTGTCTCAGAAATACTTCTAATGTGTGGGCAATGCTGTCTACAAGCAGGTTTGTAAAAAACCTGGTTAAATCCAATTTACAACACGGAGTGGTACATTGCCAGTACCTTTGAGGAGACCTTAGCAATAAGGTTGGAAATGGTTAGCTCGGAAATGGTTCAACACAGAGCAGCGTAGAGCAGCATACAACAAAACCTCCATCTGAAGCCAGAACTATGTCATTGTCAACAGTCCATAATACTACCCCTCTCAACGTGTACCACTTCCTTTTATTCAGGTCAATATATACGCTACCCAACTGCCTCAATGAAAACGAAAGTACCATCAAAGTGTTCGTGATAACAGCCCGGCCCGATGATGTAACGGGCATCTTCCTTTGCATTCCGGACACAAAGGTTTCCAGATTCTGGTACAGACGAGGGAGTTCCATATCTGGAATAAGGCAAAAAATCTGCACAGGTCTGGTATGGCCGATAACAGCACCTGCTGCACGAGCATGTTCGGGAGTCGACTCCACTCATCCATCGTGCGCTGTGAAAGTCGAAAGAAATCCCCACACGAATGCCTGGCTGTGGAAATTTTGAACTCATAAGAAATTCCAGATAACTAACAATCATTCCGCAGAAACAACGAACTCATGACCACAGGAAGTTCTCCTTGCTTTAGCCCCTACTGCCAGGTACCGAATGCTTAGGAATTTGAGTCGGTCTCCAGCGCAGTGGATCAACCATAGACTGCAAGAACTCAAATTTGAATATGGTTTGACATTTCAATGTGTTTGAATGCTGGTGATGTCTTAATATCATGCTAGTGAAATGAGATGTTCTCATTGATGTACAAAAAATTCTTGAATGGTCTGGGCCGATAGTTGGTTATTTTTTGGAATGGTTTGTGCCGATATTCGGTTATTCTTTAGTACAACAAATCTCTAAACCTAATACTTCAGAAACAAACATGTGAGGTAACCTAGAATGTGAGCTTGTGTTACGTGACTCGTATCAGGGGTATCAAGAGTCAGAAAAGAGCAAGCAGTTTCTATTCGGGTACAAGAACGCCGTGCTTGCACATAGCACATGCAGCAGGCTGCCTGATGTGGTACCCGGTAACTAACCCACTACACAACACAAACCCCTATCATTCAAATTCCAAATAATGCAAATTTCTCCTCAGATCAGATCTTTTGGTGTATGTTTAGAATTCCTTCATCGAGGACCTCAAGTATTCAATCTTCATCACCAGAGAAATCACATGCCAAAAAATGCCCTAACACATCCAAAAACAAACACACAGCCAAAACCCTGGTACCTACCCTCACATCTCCTGGCCCTCCAAAGCAGAATCCCCTCAGATCAGATCTTTCGGTGTATATTCGAAATCCCTCACAGATGACCTCAGGAGTTTCACACTACCCTACACGACAGACTAGAACGCAGACACCGGCAGCTGCAAACAGCACCTAGAAGACGCCCTTCGAAAGAAGCCCCTGAAACTCCCAGCAGGATGCGTTCTAGTCTGTCTAGATCAAATTCTCTAGAATAAACCACAACTGCGGAGCATGCAGAAAGGTAAAAAGCTGGAGAACAGCATGTGAGACGCCATGCCCTAGACGAAGCATGGAGGCGGCGAAGGGACCATGAGACCAGAATAAGGAAGAGGAGATGTTCGTTAGGGTTCCGGAGATGAGCTTATATACAAGGAACTCATTGGTAGTGGAGAGCCTAAGACCGTCTTGAACTTGCTACCGTGGGTGCCGTGGGACGGTCTTGGGCACACCTGGTGGAGGTCCTATAGTCCTCTGGAAATAGGTTAGCTTGGTGAAGCTTGGTGATGGATTTGTATTGATTCGTGTTTCGCTCCCTCGCTGGGACAGTGATATCGGAGAGAAATCATGGAGGGTGGAGGAGCAGCGCCAGGGGCAATGGAAGGCGGGGAGCCCATGAGCAAGAGCGCGCTCAAGAAGCTGGAGAAGGCCAAGAAGGCGGCCGAGGAGAAGCGGGTCAAGGAGGAGAAGAAGAAGGCGGAGGCGGCTGCTGCCCCGAAGAAGGCCAAGGCTGCACAGCATGCGGAGGATGACGAGGATATGGATCCCACCCAGTACAGGAGCAACAGGTTGCGCGCATTGGGCGAGCTCAAGGAGAAGAGCAGGAACCCGTACCCGCATAAGTTCCAGACCAGTATTTCGATTCCCGAGTATGTTGTGAAGTTTGGGGAGATTAAGGATGGGGAGCATCTGGAAGGCCAAGATCAGTCCGTTGCAGGTGATTGTGGGATTTTGGGTTTTAGGGTTTTAGGTTTTGTTTGGGTTTTTGGGTTTAGGGTTTCGGAGGATGTGGGTGTTGATTGAATGGCAATGGTGGTGGTGGTTTTTTTTGCAGGGAGGGTTATGAGCAAGAGAGCTAGTGGTGGAAAGTTGATGTTCTACGACTTGCATGCTGATGGAGTGAAGATTCAGGTCATTGCGCAGTCGAATTACTCTGACTTGTCCGAGGAAGAGTTTTCGAGGATGCACGCTAGCATCAAGCGTGGTGATATTGTCGGAATCAATGGTTTTCCAGGTGAGTTATGGCGGTATTCATTAGCTGAGTTTTGTGGAGGTCTTCATTTTCAAATGGCCTTTGAATTTACGGTTGTGGTGTTTGGCAGGGAAGAGCAAGAAAGGAGAATTGAGTATCTTTGTCAAGTCTATCGAGTTGTTGTCTTATTGTCTGCATATGTTGCCAAAGACTCACGCCAGAGGGGGCAAAGACCAGGAGGACAGCAAGGTGCCTGAGCACTGGCATCCTGGACTTGCGAGGAACTTGGAACGGTACCCGCTGAAGGACCAGGTTGGTTGTAATTGTGATTGGGAATGTGGCTAACGGTGTTGGATATCATTTTGCTGTTGGATTGAGTCATTCTTAATAAGGTGGAGCTTGTTTTGTTTGTTTTCACCTTTGATTGGGGAAGTTGAATCAATTGTAATCCCAACCACTGTGCACATGTTGGCAAGAGGAATCCAGATCAGAGGTTGGGGCCGGGGAAAGCATTAGATTTTGTCACTGTTACTGTTGTTGCATAACATTAGAATATTGTGGTTCGTTAGGTTCTTCTGTAATCATTTGCAAAGGGTTTTGAAAAAATTTAAAGTCTTCTTATTCATGGTGGTGAGCTTGTATATGAATCACAGGAAACTCGCTACAGACAGAGGTACCTAGATCTTATGCTCAACTCAGATATTCGTAATGTCTTTAAAACAAGGTCGCAAGTTATTCGATACGTTCGGCGATTTTTGGACGAGCGAGAATTTATCGAGGTGACTCTTCCTTGACATCCAAAACCTGGTTTTTTTTTTTATATTTTTAATACCCGTTTTGAGTGAGAATAGTGACTGTTCCTCGTGCTCGTATTTGAAATATCAGATGTTCCATTGAATCGGGATCCTCGGTTTTGTTTAAGCTTGTGATTGAGTGCTCTGCAAAAGTGTTCTATTTTGGGACTGCTGAGTAGGTTTTCTTTCCTTGTTCATGTTGACGTCGTTGAGCAGCATGATCAACATCGTTGTTGTTTGAAAAGCTCATTGTGACTGGTGGAACATCGACGAGGATTTCAGGTGGAAACGCCGATGATGAATATGATTGCTGGAGGTGCTGCTGCCAAGCCGTTTAAGACACATCACAATGACCTCAATATGGATTTGTTTATGCGCATTGCTCCTGAACTATATTTGAAGGAGTTGATTGTTGGAGGCATGGACCGTGTATACGAGATCGGAAAACAGTTTAGGAACGAGGGAATCGATCTCACTCACAACCCAGAGTTTACTACCTGCGAGTTTTATTGGGCTTACGCTGACTACCAGGACTTGATGAAGGTCACAGAAGAAATGCTTTCTGGTACTTG
This sequence comes from Ceratodon purpureus, assembly GCA_014871385.1. NCBI lineage: Eukaryota > Viridiplantae > Streptophyta > Bryopsida > Pseudoditrichales > Ditrichaceae > Ceratodon > Ceratodon purpureus. Next base: position 8,578,553 of record CM026424.1, on the reverse strand, counting down.
TTCTCATCTTGGTTTGTATTTAATTTTTTTATTTTTTTATTATGTTTGTTTTGTACTGAGTGTCGGACCTCTTCTCTCTCTTACAGGTATGGTGAAGGAAATTACTGGAAGCTACAAAATCTTGTATCATTCAAATGGATTGGACCAGCCTCCAATTGAAATTGACTTTACTCCTCCTTTCAAGTATGTATTCTGAACATGAGTTGTACTTCGTGTTTCTCATCGGTTTAATCCTAAATAGTGCTCTTAGTGGAAGTTTCCCCTGTTATGCACAACGGATTGAAAATTCTAACTGGCATATGCGGTGTGCTGCTTTGCAGGAGAATCGATATGATAAAGGGTCTCGAAGAATACTCAGGAGGGAAAATAAAACTTCCAGCAGACTTGGAGCTTTTAGATTCACCGGAGGTTAACAAGTATCTTGTAGAAACGTGTGAGAAGTTTGATGTCAAGTGTCCTCCTCCTCAAACTACGACACGTTTGCTGGACAAGGTGTGTGGTGGTACAGATTAATGTTTCATTATGCTTCTAATTCACTGTCCAGACCATTGTATACCTCTATTTTCTGTTCACATTGCTCCGGTGATTGCTGTCGTGCATATTCTCCTGTGATTCCTTTGAAGGGGTCTGAGCAGAGCGGTTTGTCTTGGATTAGTTGATCTTCGGTGGGTGTAGCTGGTATTGGTGAAAGAGATTGTACTAATATGTTTCCGTTGCATGGAATTTCAGCTCGTAGGTCATTTTGTTGAGGAACAATGCGTAAATCCAACTTTTATCACGCACCATCCTCAGCTCATGAGCCCCCTTGCCAAGTGGCATCGTTCTGTTCCGGGTTTAACAGAACGGTTTGAGCTGTTCATGAACAAGCACGAGGTATTAATTTAGTTGCCGGTCATTCACGCCACAGATGCCTAAAATACTGATTTATGTTGTCATTGGTTAATCTTGTTGTCCATCCTATCTTTTACTGAATGGTGTTGGTTTCCAGGTATGCAATGCATATACAGAGTTAAATGACCCAGTCGTTCAACGTGAACGCTTTGCCGACCAAGTTAAGGTACTTTCTACGTATTTAAGATTCAAATGAGTGGGATGTATCACATTTTGGTATCATGATAATATTTTATGTTATTATACGTATATGACAATGTATATTCATTTTCGTCGGTGTTTTCTTGTGACGACCTTCCAGGATCGCGAGAAAGGAGATGACGAGGCAATGGCCATCGACGAAGGCTTTTGCACTGCACTCGAGTATGGCCTGCCACCAACAGCTGGCTGGGGGATGGGTATTGACAGACTAACAATGCTGTTAACCGACTCTCAAAATATCAAGGTGAGGCTATTTCTGATGTGCACCTGGAAAGCGTCAATCACCTTGATTAGTTTCTTAATCAGCTGAAATCCGATCCATTGTCATTTGATACATTGCTTAGTAGCTTTGGAGTTAAGTTTTTCTATATGTAAAAGACTAAGTTTTATTGTTGTCATCAACAGGAAGTGCTATTATTCCCGGCTATGAAGCCCCATGAGGATGTGATAGAGCCTCCAGTGCGAGCAGCAGATGATGTGGCTTCGTAAACCTCTGGCCGTGGAGTCTCGCTACGTGTCATCATGTCATTGGCCCTCAGCCATCGGGTTACTGACGATAACTTGTATTGTCCACATCGTCTGTGTTGGATGCATGCAGTTGCAGAGGCTGCAACCGTGAAAAACCTATTTTGGTCATTGGATGGAATGTTGTAACCAGTTTGTACTCAGATGAAACATTTTCGTAACCCCCATGTGCTCGGATGAAATGTATCATAACTATGCTATTCTCTGATGATAATTTCTATAACTGACGAGTTCTTGGATGAGAAGATATATCACTGTAGATCATTACAGATTGTAGATTTCAAAGACATAGAAAAATTGAGTTGAAAGAGATCAGGGCTTCAGTGCTTGTTATATGAGACAGCAAGTATTCAGATAATGCAGCGTCAACCGAATGACGATCTGTCAGCATATCAAAGACGTTCTTGCTCTTTAAACAACCCGCCTGCACATCCTGTATTGCTTAACCCTTAATTGACATCCTTGTTTTGGATTAAAATGCAACCTCATTGGCTTTTTGCCATATTTCTGCATAGATAATGAAACAATTTTGAAAATCTGAAATGGTGAATGTCAAGGTAACTTAGTTAAGTGCCCAATGCAAAAACAATCAACTACATCGGGTAAAATCTCAAAAAATGCCACCGTTGAGATCAAAAGTTGCGAAAGGCTCCCTCGAGAACCATATTGGTCTGCTGTGGCAAATAAGGGTGAAGACCCTAGCCCCTGCTCTAAGGTAGAGGGTTGTAGTCCCGAGCGGGTTGCAATCCCGACCCCAACTGATTGGGGAAGGGGTGTCAGGAACCAACCAGCCTTACTTGAGAAAGTGACCAAGAGGGTTCTATTTACGTCCACACTTGGGAAAATTGAAAGTTTATGATTGGTTCTCATTGGTGCCAAAGCATTCTATTTTCAGAATCCAACCGCTCTTGAATGTTGGACTCTAGTGAACCGTCAATGGTCACTCTATGCCTTCAGACTCAAAAATTCATAGAAAATAGTAGAAATGCTCAAAAATTTAATTTTTTGGGGGGATGCCTTTGCAATAGCTTTGTGGAGCATCCAAAAATATTGAAAAAATCTTTCACAAGTCTAAGTATGCAAACCTGAAAATCAGTCGGGAATACAACCCTCTACCTTAACTGTTGTCAAATCCAATACAAATCACTTCTAGGCCAAAGGTTTACGAAACCTGAGAAGAAATTGATTAAACTTCATTAGGATGAGTGTCACTGGAAGTGAGTGTGGATAGAGTTGGAGTTATCAACAAAAGGATATGCAAATATAAACCAAAAATATTTGAAGCCAGCAGAGTAGGTCTGTTCACATCTCCTATGGGTAGGAGCAGGCTGCATGCGGCAGGCCGTAGATTTCGTTACCACATCCTGCCAGCAGCTAGGTAATGCGCCTCCCCTTTTGTTAATTTTTATTTATTTTGACAAGAAGTCCGAAGAGTTCTCATTCATCTAATATTGTCCATTGACAATAGTAAGGGTTAGATTTGAAGTGTGGCTACTAGAACTTGGAGTGTGGTTAGATATTGATGGAGTGTGGTTAGAACTTGAATAGATCTCATGATCTTTTTCGATTAGTTTTATTCCACCATAAAAAAATGCTTACAACTAATATGTTTTATTCATTTTCTTAATTTTTTATTTATTTACACATCAAAATTTTAAATTAAGAAAAACCACAAAAAGTCTTTGGTACTAAATCAAAGTAAGACATATAGTATTAATTATAAATCAAAATTTCAGTACTAATATGTAGATAGATAAAATCCCTATTCACACTTCAAAATCAATTTTAACATGTCTTAGTAAAGGATTTTAACATGTCTCTATCCAAACAAAATAAGTAATGTTTCCTCATTTCTTGTTCAATGTAATTGACTGTTGTAGGGTCTATATAAGGGGTATTTAAGTAATTATGGACAAAACGCTCAATTATGGACTACTTTGCATCATCAGTAGACGTCCAATTCATGTGTTATCCCTCAAATTTAAAGACAAAGATGTCAAATATTTATGAAAAAATGCATTCCGCTTACAAGGGATAAAATCATTTGAGTGAATTTATTATAATGTTGAATAGAGGACATCCAAGTCCCACTGTCATGGCCGAATCTCTCGGCGAGTGGCTGACTGAGAACCCTAAACCTTAGAAACCCTAAACCCTAGAAACCCTAAACCCTAGAAACCCTATCCTTAGAAATCTATCTGTTCTAAGAAAAGGAAATACTTGCTCTGCAAAATGTGGATCTGTGAAGTGAAGCGGGTGAAGGGAAGATCGTCGGCGACCCGCTGAGTGGACACGACTGCCAGGCATCTCACATTGGGGTGTCCGTCTGTGAGGACTCCGGAGTCGTCGTTTAGAATGAACAGTATTCACGGTCACAACGAATGGAAGTCCTTTGTAGTCGGCTGGCCGCCGACTAGGAGAGCCAACCTCTTCCTCACTGAACCGACCTCTGGAATTTGAAATACATATAAAAATGATGAGGAAATAAGTCCTAGTCCTAGTGATAAAAATGATGAGTAAGCTAGTCCTAGTCGGCTACCAGCCGAGTAGAAGAGTAGGGGCTACTAGTCCTAATGATGAGTAAATAAGTCCTAGTCCTAATGATGCAAATGATGAGTAAGCTAGTCCTAGTCGGCTACCAGCCGAGTAGGGGAGTAGGGGCTACTAGACTAGGTCGACGTTGGTAATTAGTCGTCCAGAAAACCCTAGAGAAGTGGATTACTAGAACGTTTACCAGTTTACTAGACGAACTCGTCGGCTGTCTACTGTAGAAGAAGGTCGCATACTGTAGAAGCAGGTCGCATACTGTAGAAGTTAGTCGCATATTGTCCAATATTTTGTCGTTATGGGGAGGCGGGGTAGCAATGTGGAGCGACCATTTGGTCGGGAGACACCGGCTAACCTCGAGGAGCTCCGGCCATGGTATAGGGCGGTGGTCGCCCGTTCTCGCAACACCGCCATTCCAGAGTTCAAATACATCCCACGCCTTCTGCAGCCAGGTGCGCGGTGGTTTTGGAGTATTGCTCACAGCATTGAGTTGTTGGAGATCTCTGACGCTTCCGGCATCGCCTTCCCACTGACGTTCGAGGAGTCCGAGGAGTCCAGGAGTGTTGGCAGCGTTCACTTCAGCCACACAGGGGAAGTGTCAACGCAAACCATGTCAACTGCAGGGTGGTTCCGCCTTGTTGACGAAGCTTACGACATCTCGGAGGGTGCTGGAAGTCGGTGCTCTGGCCAAGATCAGTGGTGCGGAGGGAACGCAAGCCCGCAGTCCACGTATTCGTCGTTTGGATCCGTGCATCCATCCGTCGATACTGGGTGTAGTGTTGTCCGAGCCAAGTCTACTGCGAAGGACTGATCGCTTCATGGCGTTGGCGACCATATGCAGCTTTTTGGTTTTTTGGCTTTAGGGTGAATTAGTGTGTGTTAGAATTGTCCAGCTCGTTTTCAATAGAGCTGCTTCACACACTCGGATAGTTGTAGAATTCATGGTTAGCATTTGTTACTGAGGCTTTAGGAGTAGTGGCATCTCTGATGTATACACAATACAAAGTAACATGTAAAGGGCGGAACACTACCGTTGTACTCTGATAAGAATATAATGAAATGGATAAATATTTTTTCCGAGTTTCTCAAAGCGCACAGTGGTTCTACAAATGTTGTGGAAAGCGTCGGCGGGCAGCCGACTAGAGTAACAGTGTCCACCGTAAAAATCACAGGCCATACAATATAGACCAGCCTCACAAAGTCACCGTTCATGATGCTTATCTAACATGGTTAGAGGCATCGGCGGACAGCCGACGACCACCGAAGAAGGAAAAGTAAGGCATCAGAACAACAAATAGAAGACAAAGCGTAATACATGACTAGTATTGGGTCTACGGTAGAATACAATTCTTATTCGAAGGAATCACAGTGTTTACAATATTCAACTATAACGTTTACAGAGGAAACCATCACTAGCTACATCTTCTACAGCTAAGATCACAATCGTCGGCAGGCAGCCGACTAGTCTTCCTCCTCGTCATTCCAGTTCATAGAGATTCCATGCGATTCGAAGTTTGCCATGGCAGCAATCACAACATCTTCGGGTATTAGATGGGTCTTTGGGGGCCCCTCATGCGTAGTTTTCTTGGTCCTATGAGTGTATACAACGGATTTACACTCCACCCACTCCGCAAGAGTCAACTCCCTTTCCCACCGTCTTGTCCAGCACTCTCTCGCAACCTTCTTCTTACCTTCCTTCTTGCCCTTCATCGGAGTCCAACATTCAACCTTGAACTTACCGTAATTAGGACCAGGCTCTGTTATAACAGGCTCTATTGCCCTACCCATCCAAATGGGTAGGTGGTCTTCCTTACACGGACGACAGAAAACCCAATCGCCACGTAAAACGTCACGATATGGGTTAAACACAGACTTCGGCCTAGATTTTTTCGGACCACAGAAAGGATAGGGCTCCACCTCATCCTTGTCACCGGGACGAATATCCGGATCCGGTATATATTCGTCCTGTGCATCGAATGTGGTGACGTGGTCCCGCTTCCAGTCTGAGATAGGCCAGAATCCTTCCTGTAAGGTGGCGGAATTGGGGGGCAGTGGCTCGTTGACCTCCTTTAAAATTCGCTCCCAATACAGTACATATGGTAACATGTCTTGTGCGTATTTCTTATCCCGAGCCATGCCAGTTCTCCAGTACTCAATGTACTTAGATAATCCACTTTTAATGAAATTTCTCTTCTCTGAACACTCCGCTACCCTTGCCACCTCTTTATCCGCGTTCTTCTTGCCCTCATCGACTTCAACACTACCCCATAAGTGCTTATATGAGGAACCGGTTTGGGATCACCGACGGGCAAACGTGGTTTACCCTCTTTGTCTGCCCTCCACATTTTCACGGGTTTGCCAGGTGGAAGCCATGACGGATCAGTTGCACGCTTCTTGTACCTCATCACGGGCCACCCCGCATCCTCCCCATCCTCCACTACATAGAACTTAAAAAGATGCATTTCACTGTGACCTTCTATCGCATTACCTCCGTCGTGATGAAAATCAGCAACATAACTTTTGAAGTCTGCCACTTCCTGAACAACCTCTGGAATAAAGGCAACTGTCTTCTGAGAATCCATGAATGCCTTCATAAGGTCGGCAAGGCAGTATGTGTTCTTTCGCTTAATGAGTTTCGACAGGTGACTGAAGTGGGCGTCGATGTCCTCATGTGTGTGTCCCACAATCAGGAAACCAACTGTAACTTCCTTGAATATTCGCCTCGCCGTCAGCAACGAGCAGAATGCTAGAAGAAACCGGTTCTTGTTGTCCTTCGCAGAATTGTCAAGCTGGAGATACAACTTCTTCGGCAAAGGAACAGCAGGCCTACCAGGCAGAGGTGGAGTGAGTGGCTCATCTCTTGAAGGTGGAATTGAGGGGATGCAACGTGACGATCCATGCATTAACGCTGCAAAGAATTCATTCTGTGGCGGTGACTCGAAGAGTGCTTTTGACTCCCGGACAGGTAGTCTCTCCAAGGCACGGAATACCCTGCACAACGAGGAGATTGTGAAATTTGGGTCTCCTGGCGACAGGGCAGTTGCATAGTGTGCGTAGGCGCCATCTCCGTGACCGTGAGTCAGCATTCCAGTACAGGAAATCGGAATTTGACCAAGCCCTGCCGTAGCCTTCGTGATACGTTGCATGCGGGGGATCGCTGTTTTCGATGTGTCCATCTTTGCATGTATGATGCATAGGAACTCAGTAGGACTCTGTATAGATTGGGTTGTCCATCCGTAATAAATGTTGCGACAAGCTCGCTGATAGTTAAATGCCAGGTCCTATCCTCTATCAAGCTCTGCCACTCGTCCGACCCTCTAGGATACTTGGCAATGAGTTCAACGAGGAAGTCACACTCAGTGCAGTTGGAGAAATTACTTCCTACTGCCTTGACCTCAACGTTGCGGAAGTACTCCTTCCTCATGCGACTAACGGAGGACTGCGAAATCAGCTTCGCGTTGCACTGCTCATTGACCTGAATAGCACAGAGTGAGGTCGATCAGTTGGGAAGTTTGTCATCCAGTCGGCGGGCAGCCGACGATAGTAATCACTATAATTCAGTAAACTATCCAAAGTGAAAGAAGATGAGGAGGAACTTACGGCGTTGGCCATTTCGCGCATGTGATTCCAGTTCATCGCAGACGGGAGTACTTTGAGCGCGGCCACTCTCTTCTTGCCAATCATCCGAAACTCATTGGGCATTTGGTCGGCATTCTCATTAACGATAGTGGTCAACGTCGCGCGGGCCTGGATTGTGTGAATCTGGGGACGATGTACACCGGAATTTCCGTGACTCCCATTGACACGGCCACTTCGGGCCGAAGCCTTGTAGCTGTAGTACGCGGATTTCGATACTCCGTGAATGATATACCACGCCACTTCACATACGTCAACGTTCGCAAGAGTAACATAGAGCTTCCGCTTGCCGGGTACAGTATGTAAGTGGCCTTGCACAGCGAAGGACATCTCTCGCCTCGCCTCGAATGTTGTTGCGTAAAATTTACGACGAATACTCACAGTATCTTCCCATCTAAAAGTCTGGCAACATCGGTCCTTGCAACAGCGCTTTGAGCTCACTAAGCGGCATTCAGCAGGCACAACCATTCGACGAAGCTTAGTGGAAGAGACGTCATCTTTTTCGCGGACTTTCCTCCGCACCGATCGATAGGCATTCTTTGGGACACCATCCAGACCATCGTCCGCATCGGCGTCTGCTAAATTCTCGGAGCAGTAAGTAATTATATCAGAGAGGAGGTGACCCCCTTCTAACCGAGCGTGAGTCAGACGCCATCTGAGAGTTGTCATCTGCAGATGATCGTCTTCAGAGACGAAGAGAACCCCAACCTCTGTATCCCCTAGGACTTCATCATCACATGCCTCGTCCGGTAAACATACTTGAATCATTGCTCTACCACGGACTGATAGATCATCATTAAGAAGTTCGACATACCGATTTCTCCAGAGGTGGCGGTCAGGATAAGAAGCATCTGGAGTGGAAGGAGTACCCGAGGTCCCGGAATCCGGACCCCAACAATGATCATCTGTTTCTACGTCGGATTCCCCTTGTTTAGACACATCGTCGTCACTGCTGATATTCATTGGAGACCTAGTCCCCACATCCTGCTCAGACGGAGCGGAGTTGCTTTCATCAATTTCTTCATTGTCGTTCCCCAAGTGAGGTTCCGTCGGCGGGCAGCCGACGGGACATGTGCCAGCCAACGCGCCGTTCATAAGTGGACATACCTTGTATCCACTCCAAAGTACCAATCGCCCCACAGCACACCCGATCGTTAACACATCCGGTAACTCGCAGAAAGCAGGTGTTTCAGAGAATTCTGGATTGACGGACGACACTCTCACTATTAGAAAGAAGCTGTGAGGAATCAAGAACCCCTCCCACGTTCCTTTAGGAGAGCACTCCATAATGACTCCAGCGGCTACACAACGCTTTGAGCCTCCGGATTCCTCGAGGAGCGCAACTTCCATCTGCTCCGCGAGGTCCAGGAATTCTTGAACGGGCTTGACATCTTCTTCAACATCCGTCGGCGGGCAGCCGACGGCCTTGATGTCATCGTCTTCCACCTCTCCGAAAGGCCTGAGGTCGGCCGCCTCCCACAATATCAGTTGTCCTAAGCAGTTGCTCAAGGACTTCACACCCTCATCCGGAAATGGTATATTCATTTCCATGCTGTCTGAAACCTCAATCACTTTTACCACCACCACTATAGGATCAAATTCTACAACACGTTGGATCACTGCCCTGCCTGCATAATAGAGCCCAGAATGAGTAAGGGCCACGACAACGCCCTTTTTAACCTTCCACCGCCCTGATCGGCCATTCCTTAGAAACGTCTGGATCAGCTCTACTTCCATTGGATAAAAGATGAAGACCTCGTCGGCGGACAGCCGACAGGGTCGACGGGATGTGTCCCCGCCGACGGAGTAAAATGTATCCGCCGACAACGAAGACGACTCGGCGGGCAGCCGACGCGGGTCGTACGACTCGGAGTGTGCACAGAAATAGCATCCGCCGACGATGACGGACACGTCCGCCGACAGAAATTGCAGGGGACCTTAGTTGAGAAGCAGTTTGATGTCCCTAACCTGTCCAATCAGGGACTCCTCTCAACCGTCCAATCAGAAACGATAGACGAAGACAACAGAAACGGCAATAGAAGGTGCGGGACAGTTAAGCACATGCGGGAATAATAACGGTCCTCTCAGGAAACGTGTGTGTCAGGAGCACTCTCAGAGGGAATCGAAAGTGCAATGACAGAAATAGAATGAAGTATGCGCATCTGACGGGGGGTTAGTTATGAATTCCCAGGAGTACAAATTGGCGCCAGAATCGAATTCAATTTTGCGCGCCTTGGACAGATCAAGATCCCATCATGGCGGCGAGATACCCCGCCGTCACAGAACAATGTTAGTTCATTATTACGAATTTGAACGTGGCGATTGGAGCAGCTGTCACATCACATGCCCACGCCATCATGACTTGGTGACGGATTGAAAAAAAGTCAAAAGACGTCCCATCATCATCCTACGTGGCGTGATGGGACGGATGTTAGGGATGACCATCCATGCATGGATGGTATGTACATAGCCATACGTCATGACCCATCGGGCGTGACGATTCAGTCTCGGGCGGCAGTGGGGGTCTGCAGGGTATACACCCGCCACTCCCGACATTTCCTCCTCATTTCCAGCCTTCTCTTTTTCAGCTCTCTTTTGTCCTCTTCTCAGCGCTCCGTAGAGGTCGCGTCGGCTGCTAGGTTTTTCTGCTTCGGCTGCTAGGGTTGAGGGCGTCGGCTCCTTCACCCGCGCGCGTCGGCTGCTGTTCGAAGGTCATCCGCCGACGATGAAAGGCCATCCGCCGACGCCATGGCAGCCTCCGAGAGTGGGTAAGTTGTCCAGTCGGCTGTCCGCCGACGCTCCCCTTCTTGAGTGCTCCATGTTTCTTTTTTCTCGCATGGGTTTGTCCCTCCCGTCGGCTGTCCGCCGACGCCACTCCTTCTTTTGTCCTTCATGTTTCTGTTTTTCGCATGGGGTTGTTCCTCCCGTCGGCTGACCGCCGACGCCACCCCTTACTGAGTCCTTCATTTTTCTATTTTCTCACATGGGTTATTCCTCCTGTCGGCTGACCGCCGACGCCACCCCTTACTGAGTCCTTCATTTTTCTATTTTCTCACATGGGTTATTCCCCCCGTCGGCTGTCCGCCGATGGGGAGGGCGTGTCCATCCGCCCCGTCGGCTGTCCGCCGATGGAGTGAGAATCTCATGGTCTAATCTTGTGATTCTAATTTTGCAGGGCGATGGTCGACTCCACCGCAAAACCAAATGGGTTACGGTGGCTCTGTAACAAGGTTGTTGATCCTGAAGTACAAATACGAGCACGGGGCTTGACACCGAGGGTGACATTCCTCGCTGATTCGAAGATAACGGAGTGGGGCATCACCTGGCGTGACACTCCCACGTCGCTGGGCTTCGTGACCAAAATAGGTCAGAAGCAAATGGCGGGTGGACCAAGATTTGAGATTATTGGAGCCAGGGAATGCGAGGATAACGACAACGTGTGCTTGGTGTTTGCATCGGTTCCTGTCGCGGAGGGCACACCAGTGGACTGCTTCGCGGTTGTAATTCCGGTTGAGAAGTGCATGGACGGCTTGTGCTCTAAAGAAGTGCAGGATGCGGCTACTTGGGGCAGGGGCGAGAACATAGCTGTTGAACAGATACTCGACGTGATTGATACGCTCGGGGACAAAGTGATGGAAGAGAAGACGAAGAACTCGGTTAAGCCTTCAGCAAAGAAAAGAGGCGGCCGCAAGTCTGCTGTAGAAGCAGGCACTGGTACAGTCACCCCCGAGACCGGAGAGACACAGACGACAGGGGAGTCATCGAGAAGGAAGAAGGGAAAGGCAGCGGCTGCTGAGGGCGAGGGTGGGAAGAAGAAAGGTGGGAAGAAGGAAGAGAAAAAGCAGACCGTGGCGGAAGCTCTCATGCTCGCAAACAATCTCACTTCCAAAACAAAGGACACCGACGTCCTTGCCATGTACCAGACGTTGTCGGAACACGGAAACGCAACTAACATCCGGATAGCGCTCTAATTGAGCGTAAACTTCCGTACTGTCACTAGGTTCCGAGTATCGTCCAGGGATTCAATAGTGTTTCACCAAGTAGTTACTTCTAATCATTCCGAGCCTTGCCACTGCTCGGATAGTGTCTTCGGAACGTAACTCCTTAACTATCTCTCTCTCTATTCTTCTCTCTCGTCAGGTGTTTCGTCCACAAACCCCAACGTCTCGGATCAGTTACCGTCTCACAACTGTCCTAGAGTACTCTGGCGAGCAGGTCACACAAACGATCCTCTCCGATCCGTGAGACTACAACGACAAACCAATCCGGATCTGGGAGAACCAGGATCCGATTATCCCTAGGCGACCCGTACCACGTTCCGACTCCCCCTCTCACTGTGCACGGAACCTCTTCAGAAGTTCAGGGAGCCCGACCAAGTAATCCTTGATCCGCTTTGACCCTAGCGACGGCTATTCCGTATGAGGTTGATTTGGGGACGGAACAGTGAGGCTTCACTCCTACGACAATCCGGTAAATCTTTCCGCTCAATCCCATTTCCTTTCCGGTTCGGGTCTCGTCACAACTCCCATCACCTTCCTATCCGAGCTACAGCGGAACTCTCATATCCTTCCCGGATCATTCACACTTAGCGGGAAATCACGCACAGTACTTGCAAAACACGAATACTTTACTGATAAGGAATATAGGGGGAAAACATGCAAAAACGAAGACCCGGACCGCATCGCCTGCCCTGTTTAAGTAAGCAGGGGCTTTCACAAAAGCGGCGGCGCCGGTAGTTCAATCAAAACCCTAATCCCTAACTATCTACCTAGAATTCTACTTTACGACTAGAACGGATCTCCCGATCCGAAATCTACTCCTATAAATCCGGAAAGTTACGGCAAGTGGCAGTGAGAGGAATCTATCACTTCTTTGGCTTCTTGTGGCTCTCCTGCTCGCGATCCTTCGACCTGGTCACCCGCGGCTCTGATCCGCCCGCCCCTGCTGCTCGCGCCGCCTTGCGCCTAGCACTCCGTTCCGCCTTTGACTCCCTCGCATGAGCCTCCAAGGACAACCGGGTAACGATCCGGGTCTTGGGAGACTTGGGCGACTTCGGGATCATATGTGCGGGAGGGGTTCCGGACGTAGGAGTCCGAGTTTCAGTTCCGGTTGTCCCAATCGGAGAGCTCTCGTACGTCTCCGAGTCGGACTCTGAAATCGTAATGGGGGCCTTCTCTGTCGGCTCCTTCCTTTTCCGCAAAGTCCTCCGAGCACCGACACTGTCCGAAGGGGAATCCGCTGCTGGCGTTCCGGTGGGAGTAGGCGTCACCGTTCCGGTCTTGGCTGTGGGTGAAGGGGTCAGTCCCCCCTCCTGAGTCACTCGGGTCCGTCCGGGTGGTGAACTAGCTCGTCCCCATTCCGGTCCCGCTATCTCCCCTCGGTAATTCGCAATGATCAACTCCTCTCCGAGTCGTGGAAGAACATCCGGCGGCCCGGACCGAGTCACCTGCTCCATAACCGTCCTCTCCTCGATCCGCCTCTCGGTGACTGTCGTTCCGGTCACCTCCACCTGACCTGTGGGAATTGCGCAGCTCTGCTGGACCGTACTGGTTCCGGGTGACGCCACATGTGTTTGGTGCTCCCGGATCACCTCCGCGATCGTCCGATTCGTCATGGCGGCCTCTTCGACTGTCATCCGCTCCTCAACTTGGAGGTTACTCCCTATCGGGGTTCGGAACCCTACTCCGCGAGATTCTCCGACAACGGCCCGAGAGGGCGATCCGGGGAGCGGAAGGCTCCGACCGGCGACTCCGAAACTAGGACTTCCGGTACTCGGATTGAGCAGCTGCCGGACCTTCTTCAGGATCAGGTTCATCGAGTGCTCGCATTTGGAGAGGATCATGATGATCCTCTGCTTGTCCTCGAAATCGGCCGGCTGCAATACGTTCTCATCAAACAGCCGGGCCTTGTTGATTACCGCACCCGAACTTCCCACCAACTTCCGAAGCTCCCCCAAGGTCTCCTCCTGCTCGGCGTGGAACTTACGGATCTCATCACTCTTTGCTGCCAGTTCCTTCGTCAGCTCCTGTAACTGAAGCTCTAGCCGCTTCTTCTCACTCCGAAGATTTGGGGCGTCCTTCAACAATTCCACTTCTCGGATCACCTCCTCCGGTAAGCAACCTCCCAGCGATGTACAGACCCTCCGGAACAGTGTCTCGATCCGATCGTAAGAAGCTTGCGCCCGGTGAGTCTCCTCCCGAATCCCCCGGAATAGCTCCACCGGAAACCCCCGCTCGGAACTGACCTCTCTCCGTTCCGTATCTCCCCGGGCCGTAGAGGGCTCCGCGTGCTGTGACGCAGCCCGCTCCGATCGTGATCTGGACTGAGCCCTAGTAGCGCCAGGGTTTGGAACCTCCTTTGTATCGTCCTCATCTTCCGTGGACGTTGTATCCGAGGTCTCACCTCGCGGATCGGGTTCCATTCCGGGCGGAATCTCCGAAAATTTGAGGAAGTTCTTCGCGTGCGTATACGTCTCGTCCTCCTTATCGCTCAGCAACTCATACGCGTGATAAAGGTGAAAGAGGAAAGGGGAGATCGGGGTCGGCTTCTTTCCGATCCCCGGAATCATCTTCTGCACTACTTCCGCCATGAGTGCGGCCCAATTCACCGGACGTTCTCCTGAGTACGCTCCGAGGATGGTGTTCCCGACCGTAATGGTGACCTGTGCCGGTTTTTGCGGATACAGGATCGGAACGAGGAAAGCTAAGACCTGCCTCTGCCTCCTATCCTTGCAGGCGTCTATCTCGTATCCATTATTCCTATGGATCTTCCCATGGAACCTATCCTGTACGTATTTATCCGTCCGGGTCGCCCAAAGGAGCCCGGTCTGCTCAAAACCGTAAGCTGCTGCCCACTGTTCCGCATTCCACAGCGTGGGCTTGCCTCGGATCGTATTATCCCACCGATTGTCCGGCCCTTCCAGGACCTCCCTCACCATCACCTCACTCTTCAGTAACCACGGCCGTGCCAACAATCCCTCACACCTCATCCGGGTGAGGTCGGTGATTAGTTCCTCCATATCCGATTCCCTCACCGGAGTTCCGGGGCTAAGGACGCAACACTGCACGTGCGCCATCTCTACGCCTTACGTCTCTCCCTCTACAATCCTACAGCAAGAAACCCGGCAATCCAACTGCCGGTGAATCGGAAAAGACAAAAACACCTCACCGCTCTTTCACTCTCTACTCCCAGTTCGCAAAAAGGAACTCCAAACCCTAACACCCTCGCTTATATACCCCAGGCATAATAAACGCTGTGGCGGCCCGTAATTGCAGCCGCCAACGTGCCGGGTTAAACGCCTATCCGGGTCATGATGACTTCCGCGTCGCTTCGGATCCTTGACGCGGTTACAGTAACGGTCAGTACTCGGATCGTCCACCCGTTCCGTGTTTTATCTTCCGAGTTTCGGAATCCAGGTTCCGAGAATACTTCCTGCGTTAACTGTTTTAACGTTTCTGGAGTATCCGGTTTGTGTTAACTCCTAATACTGCTAGTGTCTAGCTAGTTTTTACCTAATTAACCAAAAAAAATGAAAAAGTAATGGAATACTTACGCCGGATGGGGCTCTTCCGGGTTATTCTGAGTTTCTCGGATCCCACATTACCCCATTTTCAAATGTGAGAGTCCCCGCGAACACTATTCTTCTTCCTCCCTTTCCGAGCCTTAGCTTTCTTTGGATTCTGTGAAATCCTCAGGGTTGTAATTCTTCACTCGGGATCCGTTCACCCGGGTTTCTAAGCTATTTCCCTGGAGGTCCGCCAGTTGTAACGATCCGTTCTCAAAGATCCGCGTAACGCGGTAAGGTTCCATCCATCTCGTGTGTAACTTCCCCGGTAACTTTTGGTGCCGATTATCATATAAGAGCACCAGGCCTCCTTCTACCACCTTATTGTCCTTAGGAATTCTCTTGTCGTAGGTCTCCTTACGTTTTGCCTGGACATCTACAGCCTGCTGGAGAGCGCTCCTCCTGACTTCTTCCAGATCCTGTAAAGCTACGATCCGGTACCCCGGATCCTCGACTCTCGTCCCGTGACGGGCAGCCATAACCCGTAAGGTTTCGACCTCCAGCTCCACTCCGTGAACTGCGGATTGTCCAAAGACTAGGAAGAACGGACTCTTACCCATGGTTTTCTTCTCGCTGGTATTGTAGGCGTGTACCGCTGAAGGTAGCTTCCGATCCCAATCCGTCTTATGAGCCGAGACCATCTTGTTCAGAATCTTTCCGACGATGCCATTAGCTCGTTCTGTCAGTCCATTCGCTTTCGGATTATAAGGAGTCGTCTTCCGGTGCTTGATGAGATACCGTTCCGTGATATTGATGATGACATCGTTCAGGAAATGTTTTCCCCGGTCACTCACCAGTTCTAACGGATGTCCAAACCTCATCATTATTTCTTCAAAGAGAAAGGTGGCTGCGGCTGCGGCGTCATTCTTCACCGTTGCTCTTGCCTCTACCCATCTGGTCGCATAATCCGTAGCCAGGATAATATATCTCCTCTTCCGGGCTGTGACCGGATTGATCGGTCCGATAAAATCGATCCCCCATTTTTCAAACGGAGCCAAGGGAATAATGGGAGTGAGGGGCCAGTGGTTCCGGAACGAGGGTGCCCCGGTTCTTTGACATTGGTCACACTGCCCTACAAATTCCTTCACGTCCCGGGAGAGGTAAGGCCACCAATATCCGGCTGATCGGATCCGTTTGATGGTTGTTTCCGAGGCGAAATGGCCGCCCGAGGGTCCGGCGTGTAAGGCCCTCATGACTTGCCTTCTTTCGGACTCCTCGAGGCACCTCCGTAATACATCATCCGGTCCCATCCGGAAAAGTACTCCTCGGATCAGTGTGAAAGGAGCTACTGTATTCTGAAACGCCATCTTCTCCTCCCGCGTAAATCCCTCCGGATACCTCCGTTGTGTTAAATACTGGATAATCTCCGAATAATCGGATTCCTCCGTTCCGGAAATGTGAAATACCTCCGCCTCTTCCGGAAACTCATCCGGAAACGTGGCGGTGATATCCGAAACTGCTTCCGGGCCACGCATCCTTGACAGGTAGTCAGCGTTGGCATTGGCCTTACCCGGTTTCACTACTACCTCGTAGTTGAATTCCTGGAGCAGCAAGATCCATCTTGCAATACGCCCTGAGAGATCCGGTTTGTTCACCAAATACTTCAGGGAGTCATGATCCGTGTGGAACACGATCTTGTATCCGAGGAGGTAGTGTCGGAACTTCTTGCAGGCGTATACTACCGCCAAGGCTTCCCGTTCGGTGGTAGTATATTTCCGTTCCGCCAGGCTCATCTGCCTGCTGGCGTAATAGATCGGATGCTCCTTCCGATCCTCCCCTTGTTGCCACAGAATCGCCCCTAGGCACCACCCGGAAGCGTCGATGGTCACATGGAATTCCTTCGACCAATCCGGTGCTGATAGGATCGGAGCGGTGGTCAAGGCCTTCTTCAGTTCTTCGAACGCCTGCTGTCTCCGTTCCGTCCACAAAAACTCTTCTTCCTTCTTCAACAGTTCCGTTAATGGGGCTGCCAATTTGGCATACGCAATAATAAACCTCCTATAGTAACCGACGCATCCTAGGAATCCCCGGACCCCTCGGACGTTGGTGGGAGACACTAGAATAAGGATAGCTCGTACCTTATCCGAATCGACTTCCAACCCGTTCCGACTTACGATGTGTCCGAGAAGAATTCCGGAAATCATCCCCATAAAACATTTCCCGGGGTGTAATTTCAGTCCGGTTTCCCTGCATCTCTGGAAGGTCCTTCGGAGGTACTCGAGATGTTCCTTCCACTTACTAAACACCGCGAAGTCATCGATGAAGACTTCTAGAAAATGTCTCAAGAAATCTCGGAAGATATCCACCATCAGCCTTTGGAATGTTCCGGGAGCGTTACACAGTCCGAAGGGCATCCTGTTGAAGGCGAACGTCCCCCATTCCGTAGTGAAGGTCGTTTTCAGCTGATCCTCTTCTCGGATCGACACCTGGTTGTAACCGGAAAATCCGTCAAGAAAGCTGTAGCACTCCTGCCCTGCCACGTGATCGAGGATAATGTCCGTAAAAGGTAACGGAAAGTAATCCTTCTTTGTGGCCGCATTCAGTTTCCGAAAATCTTGACAAACTCGGATCTTGACTTTCCCATCCGAGCCAACTTTCTTCGGAACGACGACTATGGGCGATACCCACTCGGAATTATTTACTGGATAAATGAATCCGGCTTTCAGGAGGCTATCGATTTCTTCCTTCACCATCAGAGAATACTTCGGATTGAGCCTGTACTGACGTTGTCTGACCGGAACTGATCCGTCAACCAAGTCTATATGATGTTGGCCGAGTTCCGGAGGTATTCCCTTGAGGTCGGATGGTGACCAAGCAAATACATCTAAATATTCCTTTAGTAAATCCACATACTCCTTTCTCTGCTCCTTGCTCATGCTTCGCCCTAGCAGAAATGTCTTTCCGGGGGCTACTTCCACCTTCTCATAGTCGGATGGTTTCACAACGTTCTTGACTCGTTCCGATTCCTGTTCCTCTCCCTGATCCGTCCATGCGCTCCATACCCGGACAGGGGTGTCCGGGTCGAGACCCATGGTGGGCAGGTTTCCCTCCTCGACCTGTTGTCGGAACCATTCGGCTGAGAGTGGGACACTTCCCTCTCCGAGAGAGCGATCCTCCAGTACCGGGAATTTCACGCGCTCCGGTGCTGGTTGGGGTTGCTCACTGATCGGATTATGAAATCGGAAGTCATCCTCGGTAACTTCCGAGAACTGGTTCACGAAATAACTAAATACTTCGTCATCCTCCTCTTCCGGGTCGGACCAATCCGACGTATACCCATCCGAGCCACTGGTTTCCCCTAGATATCCATCCATCTTCCACGGAATCCGCTGATTGGTTTTTCCGAGCACGAACTCCTTGGCTCCCCAATCAACGAGGACTCGTGCCATGTATAGCCAGGGTCTTCCCAACAACATCGGGAAGGGACGGCCCGTACTAACTCGGATTATCACGTAATTCAAGAGGTAGGTTACCTCTCCGATCGTGGTCGGAACTTGGGACAACCTTCCCACGGGTTTAACCCTAGATTGATCCGCCATTCGTAACACCTGATCGGTGGATTCGAACGAGGTGTATCCGAGTTCAAAGGCCGTATCCTCCAACATCAGGTTCACACCGGATCCACCATCTATCGGAACCTTCGGGATAGCACATCCTTCCACTAGCACCGTCAGTTCTGGGGCTCCGTGATCCTCAACCTGTAAGAAGTTAGTAGCTACAGACGGAAGTTTCACCCCTCGGCGCCTCCGCTTCGTCCATGCCTCTCGGATTACCTTCTGGTAATTCACATTGTCATGGAGCAACTGTCCAATCGTGACATTTGCCTTGAGGGACTTGATGTCTCCGAGAATATCATACTCGTCCACTCTTGGGTCGGAAGGAATAACCACCGGAACGTCATCAAACCGGACGGAAGGCTTAGTGATCTTCCGGAGAGAAGGATCCTTGAGCTCTTTCCGAACTTCCTTGCTGATATCTTCCGGAAGGTTCCCTCTTTCCACCCCATTTTCCGCTCTTGGACGGTCGTCTTCTTCTGGTAAAGCTTGGGTTACCGTAGAGGGCTCGGATCCCGAATCCGAATCCACTCTCCTGGATCTCACCCTCCTTCTGGTCTTCCGGGATTTCGGAAGCTCCGGTTCCTAGGCACGTTCTCTAGCGGAACTACGGGTTGATACTCTGTGTATTGGTACTTCCGCGCCCCCGTGTAGTTCCGTGACGAACCGTCATTTGTCCGGGTTCTCTATCCCACCCGAGTGACCATAATTAAGCCCAGTCATCTCCCTCGGAGGGACCTCCACCTGTTTGAAAGTCGGACGGGGTTGTGCCGGTTTGGCACACTGAGGAGCCGTATGACCGTATTCCCCACAGTTTTGGCACGGAAGGATCCGAGGTGCTCCTTGCCCCTGTCGCTCAAACGGACAATTAGGTGCGTAATGATCCGGGCTCCCACAGTTAAAGCAGTACCCGTGGGTTGGCTTCTGGTACATCGGCCTACCCGGAACGTTCTGTGGGATCCGATACCCGGCGGGAGGGCGAGCTATCTGGATCGGAGCCTTCCCTCTCCCGTAAGTAGTCTGAACCTGATACACAGGTTGGTACTCCTCCATCTGGAACTCTTCCTCCTCCGGATAGGCAAAGTATACTTCTTCTTCCGGATGGACGTAGTGAATTCGTTTCTGGCGGGGTTCAGTACACTCCGGAGGATAATGTCCTTGCTTTCCGCAGTTAGCACACCACACATTAGCTCTGCTGGTGGGAATCATCTTACGAGGTTTCCGATTCTCGGAAAGGTGAACGTTGAGTTCGGCAATCGATTCTCGGATCTCCTTCATCTCCTTCATTACCTTCCGAGAATCGTCATCCTCTACCTTCACTTTGATCAACTCTCGGTTCCGTCTAGGCCGGGAGTCTCTACTGGAACCGCCTCGGCGTTTCGAGGCTCCCCTGGAGTCCTCTTCCGATTGATCGGAACTGGATGAAGTGGAATCGCTCTTACTGGTAGAGTCGGAATCTTCCGAGGAGGACTCGTGCCTCCGCCGACGCTCTCTCTCCGTCCGGATCTTCTTACCCCGCTTCTCAGTATGCTTCAGAGACTTCCGTAGAGATTGGGCCGAGTTCTCATAGTTCTGAGCTGCTTCCACGGCTTCCTGTAATGTAGCGGGACGGGTTTGTCGGATCTGAAACCCCATTTCCTCTGGGAATCCGGCGACAAACCATTCCACTTGTACACTCGGAGCTATGGCTGTAGTGAGTTTCTGTATGAGTGCCTTTACTCTCTGACTGTACTTCCGTACTGACTCGGAAGATCTCATCGTCATCCGACTTAGCTTTCCGAGTGCGCGAGCTTCTCCTCCGGCTTCACGGAACGTACGTCGGAACAAGGTCACGAAACTAGTCCAGTCGTTACGTGTACATTCCGGAACGTCTTGATACCACTGCAGAGCTTCTCCCTTCAGAAGACCTTGGAATATCCTCCTCTTCGCGTCCGGATCTTCCTGATTGGCCAGAGCGATGGATTCGAACTCACAGAGCCATTCGTCCACGTCTTGACTTCCGTCTCCCTTGAATCTGTTGTACTTCAGTCGGGTAGAGGGTGCCATCGGATTGTCTTCTTCGTCCTCTTCTTCTTCCTCAGTCTCCTCTTCTACTCCTGCGTCGGCTTCGACTTCGTTAGCTACGACTTCTTCTTCTTCCGGATCTGGAGCTGTACCCGCTCCGGCTGCGGAGGTTCCGGCCAACGATACTACGATTACGTCTCCTTCTCGTTCTACAGCAGTCTGGATCCGGGGAAGTAGATTCGTCCCCGGTAAATCGTGTACCAAAACCCTTCCCCTCTTTTGTAGCAACCGAGTGGATCTTCTTCCCCCTAACTCTTCCGGTTGCGCCCCAACCATGGAAGAGATTGGGAATTCTTCTTCCAATTCCTCGGAAGGCTGGATCTGTGCGTAAGACTTCCGTCTACCGCATATCCACCTAAATGAAGCCTTCACGGTCTGACTCCACTTTTCTTCCAATCTGCGCTCACTTATCTTCCGAGTATCCACCTGGTTCACAGCTTATCGAATCCCCGGCAGCGGCGCCAGATTTTTACATGTCGGAACACGGAAACGCAACTAACATCCGGATAGCGCTCTAATTGAGCGTAAACTTCCGTACTGTCACTAGGTTCTGAGTATCGTCCAGGGATTCAATAGTGTTTCACCAAGTAGTTACTTCTAATCATTCCGAGCCTTGCCACTGCTCGGATAGTGTCTTCGGAACGTAACTCCTTAACTATCTCTCTCTCTATTCTTCTCTCTCGTCAGGTGTTTCGTCCACAAACCCCAACGTCTCGGATCAGTTACCGTCTCACAACTGTCCTAGAGTACTCTGGCGAGCAGGTCACACAAACGATCCTCTCCGATCCGTGAGACTACAACGACAAACCAATCCGGATCTGGGAGAACCAGGATCCGATTATCCCTAGGCGACCCGTACCACGTTCCGACTCCCCCTCTCACTGTGCACGGAACCTCTTCAGAAGTTCAGGGAGCCCGACCAAGTAATCCTTGATCCGCTTCGACCCTAGCGACGGCTATTCCGTATGAGGTTGATTTGGGGACGGAACAGTGAGGCTTCACTCCTACGACAATCCGGTAAATCTTTCCGCTCAATCCCATTTCCTTTCCGGTTCGGGTCTCGTCACAACTCCCATCACCTTCCTATCCGAGCTACAGCGGAACTCTCATATCCTTCCCGGATCATTCACACTTAGCGGGAAATCACGCACAGTACTTGCAAAACACGAATACTTTACTGATAAGGAATATAGGGGGAAAACATGCAAAAACGAAGACCCGGACCGCATCGCCTGCCCTGTTTAAGTAAGCAGGGGCTTTCACAAAAGCGGCGGCGCCGGTAGTTCAATCAAAACCCTAATCCCTAACTATCTACCTAGAATTCTACTTTACGACTAGAACGGATCTCCCGATCCGAAATCTACTCCTATAAATCCGGAAAGTTACGGCAAGTGGCAGTGAGAGGAATCTATCACTTCTTTGGCTTCTTGTGGCTCTCCTGCTCGCGATCCTTCGACCTGGTCACCCGCGGCTCTGATCCGCCCGCCCCTGCTGCTCGCGCCGCCTTGCGCCTAGCACTCCGTTCCGCCTTTGACTCCCTCGCATGAGCCTCCAAGGACAACCGGGTAACGATCCGGGTCTTGGGAGACTTGGGCGACTTCGGGATCATATGTGCGGGAGGGGTTCCGGACGTAGGAGTCCGAGTTTCAGTTCCGGTTGTCCCAATCGGAGAGCTCTCGTACGTCTCCGAGTCGGACTCTGAAATCGTAATGGGGGCCTTCTCTGTCGGCTCCTTCCTTTTCCGCAAAGTCCTCCGAGCACCGACACTGTCCGAAGGGGAATCCGCTGCTGGCGTTCCGGTGGGAGTAGGCGTCACCGTTCCGGTCTTGGCTGTGGGTGAAGGAGTCAGTCCCCCCTCCTGAGTCACTCGGGTCCGTCCGGGTGGTGAACTAGCTCGTCCCCATTCCGGTCCCGCTATCTCCCCTCGGTAATTCGCAATGATCAACTCCTCTCCGAGTCGTGGAAGAACATCCGGCGGCCCGGACCGAGTCACCTGCTCCATAACCGTCCTCTCCTCGATCCGCCTCTCGGTGACTGTCGTTCCGGTCACCTCCACCTGACCTGTGGGAATTGCGCAGCTCTGCTGGACCGTACTGGTTCCGGGTGACGCCACATGTGTTTGGTGCTCCCGGATCACCTCCGCGATCGTCCGATTCGTCATGGCGGCCTCTTCGACTGTCATCCGCTCCTCAACTTGGAGGTTACTCCCTATCGGGGTTCGGAACCCTACTCCGCGAGATTCTCCGACAACGGCCCGAGAGGGCGATCCGGGGAGCGGAAGGCTCCGACCGGCGACTCCGAAACTAGGACTTCCGGTACTCGGATTGAGCAGCTGCCGGACCTTCTTCAGGATCAGGTTCATCGAGTGCTCGCATTTGGAGAGGATCATGATGATCCTCTGCTTGTCCTCGAAATCGGCCGGCTGCAATACGTTCTCATCAAACAGCCGGGCCTTGTTGATTACCGCACCCGAACTTCCCACCAACTTCCGAAGCTCCCCCAAGGTCTCCTCCTGCTCGGCGTGGAACTTACGGATCTCATCACTCTTTGCTGCCAGTTCCTTCGTCAGCTCCTGTAACTGAAGCTCTAGCCGCTTCTTCTCACTCCGAAGATTTGGGGCGTCCTTCAACAATTCCACTTCTCGGATCACCTCCTCCGGTAAGCAACCTCCCAGCGATGTACAGACCCTCCGGAACAGTGTCTCGATCCGATCGTAAGAAGCTTGCGCCCGGTGAGTCTCCTCCCGAATCCCCCGGAATAGCTCCACCGGAAACCCCCGCTCGGAACTGACCTCTCTCCGTTCCGTATCTCCCCGGGCCGTAGAGGGCTCCGCGTGCTGTGACGCAGCCCGCTCCGATCGTGATCTGGACTGAGCCCTAGTAGCGCCAGGGTTTGGAACCTCCTTTGTATCGTCCTCATCTTCCGTGGACGTTGTATCCGAGGTCTCACCTCGCGGATCGGGTTCCATTCCGGGCGGAATCTCCGAAAATTTGAGGAAGTTCTTCGCGTGCGTATACGTCTCGTCCTCCTTATCGCTCAGCAACTCATACGCGTGATAAAGGTGAAAGAGGAAAGGGGAGATCGGGGTCGGCTTCTTTCCGATCCCCGGAATCATCTTCTGCACTACTTCCGCCATGAGTGCGGCCCAATTCACCGGACGTTCTCCTGAGTACGCTCCGAGGATGGTGTTCCCGACCGTAATGGTGACCTGTGCCGGTTTTTGCGGATACAGGATCGGAACGAGGAAAGCTAAGACCTGCCTCTGCCTCCTATCCTTGCAGGCGTCTATCTCGTATCCATTATTCCTATGGATCTTCCCATGGAACCTATCCTGTACGTATTTATCCGTCCGGGTCGCCCAAAGGAGCCCGGTCTGCTCAAAACCGTAAGCTGCTGCCCACTGTTCCGCATTCCACAGCGTGGGCTTGCCTCGGATCGTATTATCCCACCGATTGTCCGGCCCTTCCAGGACCTCCCTCACCATCACCTCACTCTTCAGTAACCACGGCCGTGCCAACAATCCCTCACACCTCATCCGGGTGAGGTCGGTGATTAGTTCCTCCATATCCGATTCCCTCACCGGAGTTCCGGGGCTAAGGACGCAACACTGCACGTGCGCCATCTCTACGCCTTACGTCTCTCCCTCTACAATCCTACAGCAAGAAACCCGGCAATCCAACTGCCGGTGAATCGGAAAAGACAAAAACACCTCACCGCTCTTTCACTCTCTACTCCCAGTTCGCAAAAAGGAACTCCAAACCCTAACACCCTCGCTTATATACCCCAGGCATAATAAACGCTGTGGCGGCCCGTAATTGCAGCCGCCAACGTACCGGGTTAAACGCCTATCCGGGTCATGATGACTTCCGCGTCGCTTCGGATCCTTGACGCGGTTACAGTAACGGTCAGTACTCGGATCGTCCACCCGTTCCGTGTTTTATCTTCCGAGTTTCGGAATCCAGGTTCCGAGAATACTTCCTGCGTTAACTGTTTTAACGTTTCTGGAGTATCCGGTTTGTGTTAACTCCTAATACTGCTAGTGTCTAGCTAGTTTTACCTAATTAACCAAAAAAAATGAAAAAGTAATGGAATACTTACGCCGGATGGGGCTCTTCCGGGTTATTCTGAGTTTTTCGGATCCCACAGACGTTGGAGGAGGGACTTGGGCACTGCTTCCCCAACGGGCAACGTGCCCTTCCTTGTCAGATTCCATATAACAGGATACACATAGCTCCCGACGAATTTAAGTACAGAGCGATATTCAGGAAGAGGCAGGATCAGATAAGTCTTTTCTACAAAGGACTTGGAGCAATCCGGAAGAAGCCCGAGCTGTACTGCCTTCCTATGAGTGGTGACCCCAGAGTAAAGGATCCAGTGACAGGCGAGATTAAGCTTAAAGGCTTGGAAAGACTTCTTCGACCATTGCCAGCCCTAAATGTCAACTATTCACTTACACTGGATGACGGCACATCTAAGCTGGTACCTTGGTATGAAGATGAGCTCATTCATTGGTACATAATTGGGGGCCAGCAGACGTTTGAGGCTTGTGGAGAACTGGGAGAGAAGGAACCACTGGACTCTCCTATGCGGCAGTATTACCTTAACCACGATATCATTCCTGTATATGTTGATAACAAGGATACCCTCATTAAGGTCTCTAACGCATTAAACATCGAGGTGAAGGATAAAGTCGCCGAAGTAAGTTTCAGGTCCCAGCTGGCGAAGATGCGCGCCAAATGGATCGAGCGGGGGAGGATCGACAAGAAAGATGACTTCAGCGCATGGAAGGTAATTCATATCTTCCTCTTTTCCTGTTGTTTACATGTAGTTGAAGGTCGTCGGCGGCCCGCCGACGCTCAAGTGGTTCTCCGTATTGTAGAAGTGGGATTTATTTATCAATGTCGTTTTCTTCTTCCTTGCAGGAGTTCTGCAAGGAGTACCTCGGTCCGATTCTCGGAAAGTCCCCTACGTCCCAAACCTTCAAGCTGCCCTTAGTCTTCGTCTCTGACGAAACATACAACGAGTGGCAACTGGTGTTCGACGCCTGGGAGGAGGGGAGGATCATCGGGGAGGACGGTTTGAAACCAGGATTTCCCCCAAAGCCAGCCCGCCGGGACATAACACTCAACGACATGCAGTACGTGATCGGTCTTCGGGACCACGAATGCAAGAGGCTGGCCAAGGAAATTCTGGACCTTAAAGTGTACGTCAAGGTCACTGGGAAAGAGGTGGTTCAACGGGATGGATCATCATTGGAGAATTGGTGTAAGCATGTGAAATACGAGTATGTTGTCCGAAACGAGCTCATGTGTATTTACAGGGGCTTTGCACTGAAGAAACCAGGGACTGGGAAGCATATTGAGTGGAGCATGGATGACTGGAATTCCCTTGAAGTCGAGAAGGGGTTCAATGATACAATGATTAGTAATATTCGGGCTGACTTGGAAGATAGTCCTGAGGGGAAGGAGTGGCTTAAGGGACGGAATCATCCGCTCACGCCGTCGCACGGGCCAACACCAGAATTCTTCAAAGACATTGTGCAAAAGTACTGGAAGTCGGATGTGGACCAGTCTTCGCAGTCGTCTGTTCAGTTCGATGCCCGGATTGCACAGGACCTGGGTGAAGTGTGCACAGCTCTTGACGTTTGCGGAGCATTCTCCTTCAACAAGGCGCAGTATGAGATGTTCGTGGTCTTTGGCTACGATCCAGCGGGAAAGGAGATGCCTAACATGCGACAACAACACGTTATAACTGTCGCTGAGAGGATTCACCGTGAGGTGGAGGAGGAGGTCATTCTGGATGGGGAGGTAGATACAATTAAGGTGAATAAGCTTGTCACCCCATCCTTGTGGCTACTCGATGCTGAGTGTAATCACACTCTTCAAGGCGTGTCAAGGCTGACGAGTAATTCGTGGACGGTTCATACTATGCAATACTTCCCTGATAGTTCCGCCGGGTTTCAAAGGAGTTCTCTCATTGACTCTAGACCCAAGGTTCATGTGTCCGTTATGTATCCAAGAACAACGCCCGGGGATGCATGGAATACCTTCTCGGACTTCACTGGTTTGAAACGTCCGCTTCCTCCCTATGTGGACGAAGGAGAAGATCATCTTGGGGAGGATTGGTCAAATGGACACTGCCACGCTAGTTACTCTTTCCTCCAATCTCTTCTGGAGAAAGCGATGCAGATTGAGGACGTTCGGGTGATCAATTGTTGGGGAGGGGGGAACGTCACGGCCCTCCCTCTGGTAAGTTACTGCAGTCTCTTCTGGTGCCTTCGCTGTTTGCTCACCGATCGTCGGCGGGCAGCCGACGCTGATTGAATCCTTCGTGTTTCTTGGGTAGAAGATTTCGTTATCCGTTTCGTCTTGTTCTGCTGCAGAAAAA
Source organism: Ceratodon purpureus (assembly GCA_014871385.1). Lineage (NCBI taxonomy): Eukaryota > Viridiplantae > Streptophyta > Bryopsida > Pseudoditrichales > Ditrichaceae > Ceratodon > Ceratodon purpureus. The sequence continues at coordinate 8,551,184 of CM026424.1, read as the reverse complement.
CCATTTGACTGTAATTGAGATCGTGCGTACCGAGGAAGAGAGATACGAAGCGCACTGTCGGGTTCGGAATATGACGTTCATTCCGGGCGTTTATAACGTGCCCGTCCAAGCTCCAGTTCAGACCACGCAGTCTGGGGCCGGGCCGTCTGTCCCCGCCTCTGCTAGAGGCAGGACTGGCTCTCTCACGGCTGCCGACTTGGGTGTGAATGCGGAGGAGGCCCATTTGGTCGGGAAGGGTGGATGTATGGGTTCGGAGAAGACTGCGGGGGTTCGCTCACAGAGTTATCTGGACTCCGACGACGATGTCGACGAGGAGCCACCAGATGTACCTGACCCAGACGTTGAAGATGAAGCTGGAGATGCTGAGGAACAGCCAAGAAACGAGGACAACCAAGCTGAGGCTCGCATTCCAACTGGAGATGCAGAGGTAGAGGAGCGAGACACGGAGGACTTAGACTATGAACCAGAACCCGACGTATTACCACTGGAAGAATCGAATCCTCGCTACGTGAACCCACCGCTGTCGCAAGTTCTACGGGAGACCGGAACTGACTCCCTCAGCTTCGGTATTATTTCTCCTACATTTCAAGAGCAGGAGACTCCTCCCGCCGAGCCAGAACGTGATTTAGACCAGGCGGGGCGTCCAAAGAAGATGCAGGTTCCTCTAGCATCGAGGCCTGACGATGAAGTGGTTCTCCGTGTCCAGAAGCCAACCCAGGAGCCTGCAGTGAGCATTGAAGGGCATGTTCCTCCTGTTGCCGTCGGCGGGCAGCCGACGGCAGACGAGCAAACCTCATCTAACCCCTCTGCGAAGACCAAGTTGACAGGGAAGTCAATCGCATTCGTCACTCAAGGTGTGAAGGGCGCAACTCGGATGATTGGCCCGGATGAGAACCCTTTGGTGTATACACGATCAATGAAGAGAAGTAAGACCGATGGTACTGCGCAGGATTCCTCTCTTGTAGGTAACTTATCCCGTGATTCCTCAGGGGTTCAGGAAGGGGAGGAGTCCTCTGGGAAGGGCAAACGGAAGGCTGCTTCGAAGAAGACTTCCTCCAAGAAGGGCACATCTGGGGATCTGCTCATGAGTCCCACGAATGTGGACGCTCCAGAGGACGTTCTGTCACCTGTGCGGGCATCCAAACGGGAGCCTAGGCCGAAGAAGCACAAAGGTGGAGGTCAGTGAATCAGGCGGTGGCCCAGTCCATCTTTTAAATGCCTGCATTGATAATTTAGTGTAGTGATCGGGCGCTAGGATTGTGTTAGATGTTTGTACTGCCAAATATGAATAAATTTTCGGTAAATGCCAAGTTGTACGCTTTCCCTTTTTCCAAATAATGTTGCTTGCAAGTCGGCTGTCCGCCGACCGTCATCCTAACCGTCACGTTTGTCCTCTGCTTCGTTTTCTGTCACTCCAGAGTCCGCGGACAAGGAAGTCCATGGAAAACTTCACGAAGATAGACCCAGTGCAGTTCTGGAGCAGGGACCTCCACCTCTGAATTTACTTCACATAGCCCCGGAACAGGCTGGTACTCAGGTACACGATCCAGTGCTGAAGTACTTTCTGGTTCTGGATATTAACGGCCTGCTATTAGTCCAGACAAAGCAGGGCACTAGGTGGAATACTAAACTTAGACCGGGTTTAGAGAAGTTCCTAGAGTTCTGCCTGGACAATTTCGAGGTGGTCTTCTGGAGCTGCGTTCAGGAAAAGAGGTTCCAGATTCTGTGGACAGCGTTGCAGCAGCGCTGTCCTCGTCTAGATGCCGAAGTGCGCTACAAGTTTGACCAGAGTTTCTGCGAGACTTGCGTACATAAGGCTAGTAGGGAGTTTTATTTGAAGAGACTCCAGACCCTCTTTGACCTCAATGACGGGCTGAAGGGGACGGGGGCGTCTTCAATTAACACTCTCTTGGTTGATGATTCCCCTTATAAGAATGTCGCAAACACTCCTTGGAACGCTGTGCATCCTACACCATATACCTTCGAGTCGAAGGAGTCGGAAAATAAGAGGAATTATCTGCTTGGAGAATTGATTCCTTGGCTTACCAGTTTGAAAGAATCCAAACTCCCCGTGCCCGAGTACTGCCAGAAACACTCCGAATTCGGTCAGCGTCGTCTGTTTCCGGGGGATGAAGCTTATAGTCTCTTCTCTCCACACATTGATTGCCTTAAACGAAAGAGAACATAGTAGATGTAGAAACTGTTTTAGAGAGCATGCACATGATTCAGTCGGCTGCCCGCCGATGGGATCTTCATGTATTTAGACTTTTTCAGTAAATAAAGTTTTCCTCCTTTTAAATATATGAGAACGGAACTCAGTGTCGAGACTGTGTATTCTGTCGTGGATATCTTATTGTGTCTCCATTTGTACACTAGAGCAAGTATGAATTGTGAGCATGCGATTGATCACCCATGTTTTCTTGGAATTTGTCCTTCATTTTTCAGGAGTCACTGGAGGATGACGCTGAAATTGAAGTGCACCAGGGACCTTCCCTTCTTAGTATGCTCTTAGAGGAGTACCCAACATCTCCTGATGGTGATGCTCACGTCGAAGAGTCTCCGGGAGCGGAAGCCGAGAATGAAAGTGATGGGGAGGACGAGTACGACTATCCAGTCGGCGGGCCGCCGACGCTGTCTGCTGCACATAGCTCTGGCCGGTGTGCGATGGCTTCCACCTCGTTCGTCGAGACCAACGTCGCGATCCCGCGCACCGGTTCCTCGCGCGATGATTCCGTCAGTGTCAGCACTGATATTATTGCGCGTAATATTGAGGTACCTCTCCAACGATACTACCTTGTCCTTGACATTAAGGGATTGCTCATCGCGGAGCACCACGGGTATATCGGTGATGACCAGAAGACAAAAATTCATATCCGGGCTAGACCAGGACTTCTTTCATTTCTAGAGTTCTGCACGGCGAATTTCGAGGTAGTCTTTTGGTCCACGGTTTCTGAAAAGAATCTCGATCGTCACTTCCAGAAGCTGTTAGCCATTCATCCTTTGCTCAGGAGCAATTACAGACGCCTTCCAGGATTCTGGTGTGATATCTCAACAAGGAATAGTCCGAATGGGAAACGGGAGTACTTGTTGAAGCGTCTGGATAGACTTTTCTGCGACACTAGGCTACTGGCTCGATCAGGTGCCACTGTCCAGAATACCCTACTGGTAGACGACCGGCCTTGTAGGAATGTACTTAATCATCCATTTAGCGCTGTCCATCCTAATTCTTTTTTCTGGGACTCTGCAGAGTGCAAAGAACCTCAACCCACCCCCAATCCCTATTTAACTAGGGTAGTTACACCATTCCTTGCAGGACTTAAGCAGTCTGGATTGGATGTCCGGGAGTATTGTAGGAAGAATTCTAGCGTGGGGAAGCCACGTCTTTTTCCAGGATCTCGCGAATACCAAAAGTATAGGGAGGTTATTCCTTCTCATGCATGCGGGTTTGACGTCCCGGGTGATCCTGGATCTTGGTTTGTGAATTTACCTTGTCCTCCGGAGGCCCCTGGTAGTTCCATCATCGGCGGGCAGCCGACTGATTAGAGCCTATATCAGCGGCGCCACTAGTTTTAAAAATCACATATGATACTCTGCACTCTTTAGTTTAATACGCTAAGACTGTTCCCTTTCTGAACTTCCCTGCACCACACATTTGTTTCCAGGGTTGTCACGGTCGTCCGGGACGCTCGGGACGTGGGGACGTCCGCGGACGTCCGCCAGCGCCAGGGGACGTCCTGTGACTTAGAAAAAAAAAATCACCCGCATAGGTTTCACCCCGGGGTGAAACCACATCTTCTACGCGGCGGAGGGGTTGCGGGGGAGGGTGCGGCCGTCGCCGCGGAGCGGGGGGGGCCGTCGGACGCGTCGGGAAGGGGCCGTCCCCGGCGACGGCCCCTTGCCGTCGCCGCGGTGGGGGGGGGCCGTCCCCGGGGACGGCCCCTTGCCGTCGCCGCGGTGGGGGGGGCCGTCCCCGGCGACGGCCCCTTGCCGTCGCCGCGGTGGGGGGGGCCGTCCCCGGCGACGGCCCCTTGCCGTCGCCGCGGTGGGGGGGGCCGTCCCCGGCGACGGCCCCTTGCCGTCGCCGCGGTGGGGGGGGGCCGTCCCCGCCGACGGCCCCTTGCCGTCACCGCGGTGGGGGGGGGGCCGTCCCCGGCGACGGCCCCTTGCCGTCGCCGCGGTGGGGGGGGGGGGCCGTCCCCGGCGACGGCCCCTTGCCGTCGCCGCGGAGCGGGGGGCCGTCCCCGGCGACGGCCCCTTCGACGGCGGTGACAGTCCATGATCGGACGGCCCCTCGTTGACTTACGGCCTCGACGGCCGTCCTCCGTTGATTTTTAGGGCTTACCCCTTGGGATTTCAGGGAATGAGTATAAAAGACCCCTCCTGAAAGTTGCCATTACACTTCTGAATTGTACTCCATGTGCTACTAGTTCCACTAATATACGTGTGTATCTATTGCATGGTGAACGGCGGCGTTCAGAAGTGTGTTGAATTGGAGCTTCTTCGGAGGCTCTAGTTCTCTTGAGGACGTGGTACCCCGATTTTTTGAAGTTTTTCCGGGCGATCTATCAAGTGCACCAATGGCGTCTAAAAGTTACTCCCCATGGTATACCGAAGTCCATATGAGCGATGCGGAGAAGAAGAAGACTGAGATGGTTCAATGTATGCTATGCAAGAACACTTTCGCAAAGAGGATTGAGCGGATGCTCAGTCATTTGGGCTATGACAAAGTTCTAGGGGTACGGACTAGTGGAGTAGGTCGTTGCACTAATTTGTCACCCGCTATACTGTCCTTGTTCAAGAATTGCGGTGGCAAATTCCCTAACGACTCCAGAATATTCATGTCGGAGCAGAGTACTTCCCCGGTGACTCGTGGCAATATATCCCCGAGAGTGAACACTCCCATGGATGTGGACTCATGCGCTGGATCCCGGGTTTCTACTCCGAAGAATGAACCCGTTTTAATTGGTGAGGGTGTACCTTTCATTTCCACTTTTCCGGGGGAAGGTAGTGGACCGTTTCCTCCTTTGAAGGCAAAGAGGCAATCTACCCTTCAAGAGGGCTTCGAAGAGACTCAGAGGCGGGAATGCGACAAAGCATGGGCCACATTTTTTTACGAGAACAGTATCTCGTTTAACGTGGCTCAGAGTGCCTCTTTCAAGGACGCGGTGTTGAAGACGTCCAACATGAAGAGATCATACACACCTCCATCTTACCACCATCTCCGAACAAATTTACTAGCCCAAGCAAGGACTGATTTGGAGACTTCCTTGAATGATAGGATTTTTTCAAGTGTTAGGAAGTACGGGGGAACATTGGCCCTGGATGGGTGGACTTCTGTAAGCAGTCGCCCTCTAATAAACGCAATGCTGGTATCTCCAGCTGGTGAGTTATTCTTGGGAGCCGTTGACACGAGTGGGAAAGAGAAGGATGCTGTTTTCGTAGCAACCGTCATTGAGAAGTTTATCCAACAAGTTGGAGAACAGAACATCATTCAAGTATGCTACGATAATGCTCCGGTGATGCTTAATGCCGGAAAGTTGGTCCAAGCACTCTATCCATCCATATTTGTCCAAGGATGTGCTGCCCATGCGATGGACCTTTTGTTGGAGGATTGGAGTAAGATGAAGTGGGTGAAGGAGCTACTAGATCGGGCTAAGAACTTGGTTAAGTTCATAAAGATAAGGCAAATGCCACTCTCGGTATTTCGAAAGCACGAGGCAAAACTTAGCTTGCTGATGCCTGGTCAGACTAGGTTTGCATCGCACTACATTATGATTTCCCGTCTACTGAAGGTTCGAGGAGCATTGGAGCAGAGCGTTGTGGATCCTGACTGGAGAAACTACGAAACGAAGAAGACCTTATCTGCCCGTGACAAAGCGAAGATCTCACGCGATGTTAAGAGGGTTGTCTTGGATGACGTTTTCTGGGAGCAATGTGCAAACTTCAAGTGGATGACGAGTCCCGTTGTATATGCCCTACGAGAGTTTGATGCGAAGGAATCGGCATTGGGTAAAGCCTACGTTGTTCTCCGCAACCTTGAGAAGCATGTTCTCTCTTTACGCCATGAGCCCTTCAATCTAGACTCAGACAATGCTGATTACTGCGAGGACTCATTTTACGAGCGTAAAGCCATGATTAAATCACCCTTACAGTGTGCTGCTGCGCTTCTAAACCCTTATCTTATTGACGATGAGGACCTTCGCAATGATACTGATGCAATGGCATCGGCGAAGGAGGTCTTGTTGTCGATGGCTCCTCCGACACTGAAGGAAGTGGTCATAGAAGAGTTCTTTGCATTCCGTGAAGCTTATCCTCCGTTTCGTGACGTACGTGAATCCTCTAAGTCACAACTGCCGCCTTCTGGTTGGTGGGATATATACGGATCCGCTGGTAAATTCATTTCCCCAATTGCAAAAAGGATTTTAGCTCAGCCCCTGTCTTCTTCTTCATGCGAGCGGAATTGGAGTAGCTACTCCTTTGTCCACGACAGGAAGCGAAACCGTTTACTTCCGGAGAGGGCTAATGACCTCGTGTTTGTGTATACAAATTCCAAGATAATTTCCCAGTCCAAGTTGAGTGCCTTAGGCAGGTTCTACGGGGAGTTGGAGGGGAAGGAGGATCCGAAGGCCGTGGAAACCGAGGATGTTGACTACTCTAGTGAGTCTGATGTTGATCTACCCTTCGATGATCTATCAATTGACCCCCCCATCGAGGCCCCAGTCGACGACCTCGAGGTGTCTCCGAAAGGAAAATCCCATTGTTCTCCTGCGCCAATGGAGCGTGCTTTCGAGTATGATGATGTCGAAGAAGAAGGTACCAACGAGGAGGATACGATTCCTCTTTCCTCTTTTTTGAATGGAGACGGTTTATTAAACAGTGATAAGATTCTCCGGGGAGGATCCTCTCATACTACCGTGGATTTGGTCATACCAAAGAAAGAGGGAGACCCCACCATTGATACTTCTAAGGTTGTTTCTCCAAACTTCAACCGCCTGAAGGACGATATGGTTCCACCCACTACAAAGGAGGATGTGCCCGTACCCGTATCGGGTGCATCTCGCACATTGTTTGGAACTGCAAAGACTAGGGTCCAAGTTGGCGGGTTCGAATCGTCCACGAGGTTGGTTGAGTTGTCTAAAAAAATGAAGGCAGATGCTAAGGCTGCTGAAGTAGCGGAGAAATGTAGGAAGAGATTGGTCCAAACCCGACAAGCGGACCCGGGCCTCCTCTCTACTGATGACGGACTTCCAATTGGGAATCTCTTTGGGCCGAAGTTGGCTTTGGGAAAACCGGACATATTTCCTGAGAAACCCCCTGCTAGAGCCACGTCCAAGCGAAAGGCTGTAGACAAGACTCAGAAGGTGTTGGCTTTCAATCCTGGTAGGCCAAAAACTCCTTTGGATGACCCGAATGGCCCAAAGAAATTCCTGAACCCATTCGAGTCAAAGAAGAAGAGTAAGGCGAGGGTGAAGAAGGTACGCGAGAGCGATGGCGATGACGAATACGATTCTTCCGGTCCTAGTGGGGCCGAAGTGAAGGACGACAGCGATTATGTGGCCTGATTGGGCACGATAGTTAGAAGGCGGCATTTCCAGTGCACCACCCTAGAATGCCACTCTTTTATGAATGTCCATTTCTAGAAACCATTATCATATTATATCTCATTTAAGCGGTGGTGCTTGCCTCTTCAATATTGTCCTCCACGTTGTGTACTTATTTTTACTTTGATTGTACTTCTCGCAATTTCTTTCTCGTAATGAATGTACACAATCTACATATGAAGTTCGATGCATCTAAGTACTAACAATTCTTTCAACACAAATGCAACTCCGATAAAACATAAATGAAATTGTATTAAAACCAAAGGTAATTTTTGCAAGTACATATAGAAGTAGTGTAAAGTCCATACACCCGGCTCCGCAACCAATATATATATATATATACTGCTCTAAATACGACTATCACCCAGTGTATTGTCACATTAACCGTAGTAATGCGGGTACCATGTCCAACGTAAATACTCTACTCAACGTCCATTGTTTGCATTTGACCTCCGAGTTTGGCGTCGCTGGCTTGGATGTGTAATCGTACCCCCCGATCGATATTCTTCTTCCACGCGATCCAAAGAACGACGATTATCTTCCCCCCATTCGGGATCATCTTCATAAGGGTTGTCTCGATTGCGCTTCTTGGAATTCTTCCCGTTCCACAACTCCTTTGCCTTGTCAATCTTGGCTACTGTTTCTTGCACAATCTTCTCAATCCTATTGCGTGACCAACGAGAGGAATTATCCTCCGCACGAAGTGCCCTCCTCCAGTCGTTAACTATTTTATGAAGAGCATCGTCAAACTTCTTAGTGATCACCCAGTAGTCTAGGTCCGAATATTTGAAGGATTCCTCTGTAAAAGTGCGACGATGCTGAATGGCTTCTTCTAGTTTGGCCAATACAAGTGCTCTACCAACCGGGGTTCTGTCATACATCTTGTACTCATCAAGTTGGCCATAGTCCCGTTCTACTTCTCTTCTCTTACCGTCGGCATCTACCACAACTTCCGGTTTTGGAAACCGGAAGAAGCGATTGCGATGTATACTCCAATGTCCACCGAAGTTCCTACAAAAAAATTCTCGGTCCTTGGCATCCGGAATTTCACTTGCCCTCATCTCCACCTCATAGTCGTGTGTCATCCATGAAAAATCGTCCATTCCGGCATCGTTAGCCGTAGATAGTTGGTGAGTCATTGTCTCCGGGTTCCAAGCCAGTGATTTGCCCCAATCATAATAATTCAGCTCTTTCTTAGGTAGTTGGTCTAGTGGTAAATTCCACCGATCAAACTCATGCCCAGGCGGCATCACGTGTTGTAGTCCCAGCATCTCGTAAAAACGTGAACTAACTGGGGAGCGACACATAACACACTGTTTGTTGTTTAAAGCAGCCTTCGCGATGCAGGTTATGTGGAACTTGTGATTACAATTTCCCATCTCAAAGGCCCCTTCCGGCCCAAAATATTGTTGACAGATGGGACACGTTTCCTTCGAATATTCCTCCGACGGTTTGCGGGTATGGATAACCACACGTTTCGATTCATCCAAATGAGATGATAGTACATCGTACGGCATCCACCCCTCCTCGACCTCTAGCGCCCAGTCAATGACCCCTTCTTTATTTTTGGAACTATGTAATGTGCGCTCCATCATTTCTCCTACATCGCGCCATATCGTGATTTTTGTAGCATCCTCGCCGCCCTTGGCTGCTGCCTCGTTATACTTCTGTAAAGATGATTGGATAGCTTCTTGGACATCCATAGAAGTAATTGCACATTTCTTCATATCCTGTTGTGCTCTAGAGACTATTGTCTCCTTATCTCGTAGTTTGTGGACCCAACCAAGCCATGATAATGCCCTTATGGAAGATGGTGTATCATCTACCATCCTTATGGTGGTCTTCAGCCTTTCCAGTTCCGTACGGGCCTCGTCTCTTTCCTTTCTAGCCACCTCCAAATCCCGTAAAAGAATGTCTAATTCTATTGAATCATCCATTGGCCCTTTTCCTCTATCCTCATGTCCTGGTGTTGCTTGGCTACAGCCAATGTCCAATGGAACTGGACCAGATGTCATTTTAGACTTCTGAGACGCCATCCCTTGTGTGGCCCCATCTCCACTTTTATTTGAAAATTTAGAAAGGCCAAGGTCATCGGAATCCTCACCATCGCTCAGTACTTCAATGATACGATCCTTTCCTTCCACCTTCACCACTTCCTTCTTCACCGTAGGTTTCACTTCTTTTGTTTTGTTTTTCTCCTTCTCTACCGGGTGGTAGATTTTGCACTCTTCCAATTGTGCAAAAAAACTCATCTTCACATGGTCCAACCTTCTTGTCAAACTCTTGATTTGTTCCGTTGCATCCATTAAATCCTTACTCAGGGACATGTTCTCTTCGCCTAATTTCACACGGTCTTCCAGAAGAGGCTTAATGGAAGATGCCAAAGTGTCAAAGCCGAGGGCACCCTGTATCATGCTCGGAGTGATACTTCCAAATGCATGAGCCATATTTATGAGATCTGGTGCCATAGCGCCTAATACGGAAGCCCCTTCTTTCAGGGTGTGTGCAATCTTCAACACATTATGAATTTGTTGCACTTCCTCCGTGGTTTTTCTTGCAGCGTCTCCCTCTGTGGTATTCTCTAAGCCCCCACGCTGTTCATCAGAGGACACCTCCGTCAATTTGATGCTAAAATCTAGTAACTCCTTCAATGATTCATTGTTTGGCATCGACTTCACCAGCTCCATAATCTCCGAAATGGAATGAACTGCATCCTTTGTGCTATCCTCTTCGGTAGGCACTTGTACTATTGACAAGGAACTTGGACCATCATCCACTGAACAAGGGTTGGAGCATCCGGCTTCCGCAGCCGTAATATGTGTTGAGCAGTCATTGTCCACCTCCACTTCCACCTCCACTTCCACCTCATCTACGGCTGCCTTGCCCTTTGTATCGTAGGAAGATTTCACCGTGATTTCCAGGTCTGCTCTAGGAATAGTAGGGGCATTAGTTTCTGTGGCAACGGGGAACATCGTAGCGATCACATTGGCAATGGCAACGGGCTTCTTTTCCTCTGGACGATGCGGAGTTTCATTCTGTAATTTTTTTACTTCATTCTTCGGAAAGCTCTTTAGATGTGGCCACTGCCGCTTTCGGAACTCCGCTACAACCTTCTGTGCTTGCAAAGGATCGATCAGATATAAATCCGGAATGTCTGTTACCATCCATCCAATTTGCAACGGCCTGTCTTTCGTAGTGGGGTACGTACACCAACTAATCTTTCGCTTCAATATTAGCTCCGCATATACCATACTGCAAATGGTATAATTGAAATGGCCTTTGCTGGGCTTCCGTTGCCCAAACATAGTAGTCCAGACTTCATATGCCCGATGCAAGAAATGGTCATCCATGCATGACCAGGGCTTGCAACTAAAAGTCCGTGTGTTCATCTCGTGTTCTTCTCGGGGCCATAACTTGTCAATGTGATACATCTTCACATACTTCTTGCACTCCTTGAAAGTCCAGAAAATCTCCCCTACAGATTCCCAGCCTTCTTCTGCTACAATGTTTTTGTTGTCTAGGATCTCCCAAGAAAAGTTGTGGCACATTCCCTTGGGCCTGTTCCTCTTCCCGGTTCCTCCAATCTCATCATGTTCCGGATCCGCCATAGTAGCCTCGTTTTAAACAAAAACGATATGGTTTTGTTTTAAAGAAAACAAGGAGTTGATAAATGACGTTTACAAAATAACGAATACAGAAAATTCAAAAACTCCCCCCCCCACAATAAAAAGGGACCCCCATCTCCTCACCCCCACGTACCAACAAGCCCCCAAGTGAATTGGGAAACTGTAGCAATAGGAGAGGGACTATTGAGGAGAGTGAAGTGAGGAAGTGGGGGACGGCCGTCGCCATATATGGCGACGGCCCCCAACCCTACGGCCGTCCCCCCGAGCCTAGTGCCGTCGCCCCCCGAACCTACGGCCGCGGCCAATGGCCGTCGTCCCGAACCTGACGACGGCCGTTGGGGGACGTCGGGTCGGGGGCCACGGCGACGGCCGCGGAGGCCCGTTCCTCCGCGGCCGTCCGATCGGGCCGTGTCCTCGGCGACGGCCGTCCGATGAAGGCCGTCGCCGAGGGGACGGCCTTGGAGACGGCCCCCGAGGGGGCGGCTTCCGGCCCTCCGATCGCGGCCGTCCCCGCGGCCGTCGCCGTCCGATGGCGGCCGACCGCACGGGGACGGCCGCGTAGAGGGCCTTGGAGACGGCCGCGGGGACGGCACCGTCGGCGACAGCCCGCGGCCGTCCGATCGGGGCCGTCTCCAAGGCGACGGCCGTTCGATCACGGCCGCGATCGAAGGGCCGTCCCCGCGGACGGGCCCTCGCGGAGACGGCGCACGGCCGTGGAAACGACCCCCGACCGTGGGGACGAGGCCGTCGCGGCCGCGGGAAATTTCCCTCCCCCCCCATTTTTAAAATACAAATGAAAAAAACATATAATGCTACATCTTCCGACCACATATTACACTAAACCTGTTAATTTCTTTCACCAATTAAAATGAGAACAGCAGTTAATGTAAACATGAATTAAAATACTTCATGGTATGCAAAGCATCTAAATTCTTCAACGAGTCATTATTCCGTACGCTCCACTGAAGTTAATGTATGTGTCATTTATTTGAATCATTATTTCTGTTGTTTCTATCGTACGCATTTCAAGGTGGTCTATCATCGCACTCCAAAAGTTCCTTGCAGAAATCGAACTCATCTAAACTTGTTTCAGAAATTGTAATCTAAATAGTTCTCCGTCTTCTTATTCTCCGCTTTGAATTTTTGTTTTTTTAAATACATAAGTGCTTCTATTATACTTTCATTAAACAGCTTCATATTATCAATTTAATTCGAGTTACCATCTCTTTATGTACTTTTAACGTTCCTCCCTCTATACAATTTCCACTTTCGAATATTGTTTTCATTTACCTCTTCTTTATTTTCCTCTATGTTTATTCCCCTCTAGTTTATGCCCTTTTTTTAACGTTTAATTTGTCTAATTCAGAACTTCAACCCTCGAAGCTCCATAAATGTCATTTCGTGAATTTCTTCCTTTCATATCGTTTTGAACGTCCGTATTTCGATTTATTTCCTCCATGACCCATGTTAAAGTATATTTTACTAATTCGACCACTATTCCACCATTTTACTTGTTAAATTCTCTCATTCGTGCTTGTTAAATTCTCTCATTGTGTCATTAGTAAGTGATTACTTTTGTACGTATTTACTATACATTGTACAAGTTGGAATCCAATTCCATATTTATATTTACGTTAAAGTGTATATGAATAAACATATATTTGTATAGAGTATAATGTAAATGTGTTACCTAATTTATTTATTTTATTTCATATAAGTGGCAAGGTACAACTCAATTCTGGGCGTTGGAAACTAGAGTTGTTTATAAAAACAATGATTTCAATTATAGTCGTTCGCAAATTGGCATTATTCAGTGACGGTTGAATGTTTTCTGTTTTAATTTTGTTTTTTACTATTATCCCTTCCTCATCTCATAATGTGAGCTAGTGATTTTTTTTTTTTTTTTAAATGATAACACAGTACTACGGTATGGAAGTTTGTAAAATAAAAGACATTAAAGAGGAAGGAGAGTTTTTATATTTCAAATAACTCTAAACCAGCCATGAGAAATTAGAATTGGACCATTTGTTATGAAAACAAATGATTTGAGTTTTATTCCTCCCATGAATTGCATAATCCCAAGAGAATTGAATGTTTGTTTTGGTTTATTTCACTTTATTATTATCTCCAGTTTCTCTCAAAATCTAAACTACTATTTATGTTTTTATTTTTGATTCTTGCATAATACTAAAGAACGAGAGTATGCAAAATCAAAGAAATAAAACTGGGGTAAATCATTCCATTAAAAATTAGAGTCAAAGAATCTATATAAATATTTTCATTGTATACCACTAATCGAGAAGAAATTGGATCTATATTTCTAAGAGATTACCCTAAACCGTAAACCGGTGAAATATAAATGCAAATCTCTTAACCATTAAAACGTAAGGTGCACCGCATGAAAAACCAAGTGTGTACATCAATTTATGCGTTGAATTACTTCTAGTGCATTCTCTCCACGATGTTCCTCTTATCATATTGTTGTTGACATTTACTATTTTGATTCGTTAGTATAAAATGTTAATTCATTACCGTATGCTAAAACATGAGTAACTTCGTTTCTTTAAATGACAATTGGTAAAAACTGATTTAGTGTACCCACAATGTTTACGGTTCTTTCCATTCAATAGGATATATATTCTTCTTCATAAATGTGTTCACATTATTTGTAGATCCTAGGGGGTTATCCACCCCCAAAGAACCAAAATATCACATAGTTCATTGGATCCCAATTTCAAACGTCGACCCCACCTCCCCGATCACAGGATCTTCAAGACATTCCCCACAATATCCGGGATATGTCTGAATTTTCCATTTGTAGGAGATATGCTCTCCAAACAATCCCAAGTGGGATTGTTTGGGACAAGAAGGAGTGGGGAGAGTAGGGCAGGAGAGGGGGGAGGAGAGGAGAGAAAACACAAGGGGAGGGGAGTTCCTTCGACCCTCCCCCCCCCTCCCCGGCCGTCCCCGGGGACGGCCACGGCCGACCCCGCGTGGACGGCCGTCGCCCACGGCCGTCGGATCTGCTCCGACGACAAGATCCTACGGCTGCGGACGACGGCCGTCCACGCGGGGACGGCCGTGGCTGACCCCGCGTGGACGGCCGCGGCCGACCCCGCGTGGACGACCTTGGCCGACACCGCGGTCGCAGCCCCCCGACCCCGGGGACGGCCACGGCCGACCCCGCGGTCGAAAGGTCCGTCCGCGTGGACAGCCCTGGCCGACCGCGTGGACGGCCGTGGCCGACCGCGGGGTGGAGCACGGCCGTCCCCGCGGGGTCGGACAAGGCCGTCCCCGCGGGGTTCAGCACGGCCGTCCCCGGCGACGGCCACGGCCCACCCCGCGGTCGGAAGGGCCGTCGGCGTGGTCGGCCGTGGCCGACCACGCCGCTGCAGCCTCCGACCGCGGGGTGGAGCACGGCCGTCCCCGCGGTGGGCCGCGGCCGACCCCGGGGACGCCCGTCGACGTGGTCGGCCGTCCCGACCGCGGGGCGGCGGTCCACCGACGCACCCTTTGGGGAGCGGTCGCGGCCGCACGACCGGTCGCGGCCGCGATCGTGGACGGCCGCGACCGCTCCCGCGACGGACCAGTTACGGCCGTTGGATTCTCCATTCCCCGAGATCCAACGGCCGTAGGGGGGCCGTCGTTTGACCTAACTGGCTGCCTAGGGGTTCGGGCCAGCATAAATGGCTGGCCCTTCTTCCTTTTTCTTCACTTGGGTGCTCGTGCTACATGTGCTGGATTTACTTCAGCTCAGTTGCGTTCCTCCAAGCTTTTACTACTTCCCCACGGGTTATCGTGGGATTGTGTTTAGGGTTGTCAGCACCGTTTGTTGGTTATTATGAAACCAACAATATAGTGCTTCATACGTACGGTTTTTTGGCAGGAGTTCTGGGTTTTGTTTTAGTCCTTATGCACTAGATATATACGAGATTAAATCAACTTTTATACGGTGGGGAGAAGTTACAGGCATTGTTACGAGGTTGGTACGATACACGGTATTCACAGCTACTCGCTTACCGGACTTTCGCCATGCCTCGTAACGACCGGGGAGGACCCTCCACTCCTAAAAGGAAACACCCCTTGGATCCATACGCTACGAATGACCCTGATTGTGTAGCAGAGATTGGATGGGAGGGGGAACCATCACCATGGCGGATGGTAACTTGCAAGGAATATGTCAAGATGAAGCACCTCATGAAGTTGATCCCAGTACATCTACGTACCGAGGCTGCGGAGAAACAAGCAACACGGGGAGAAATCAGGATCGACAATTGTGAAAGTAATCATTTCAAAATTCGATACAACGAGGTTTTTCGAGCAGCACGAATCCAGAACTCCCGACCTCATATCATGTTGTATTCGAATATGGCAATGGTGTGGGCGGAGATAGTCTTACATAAGAGGGTTGACTGGACTACAGTCTCGGGCCTGAGGACAGATAGAATGAACAGAGACAGCATGGATCTTGTAACAGACTGGAGTGGACATAGCGATTGTCCCCCATTACATATTTCAAACCGTCGGAGTCCACCGGCACAAGATGCAGGAATACAAACTCTAGCCATCGAATATAATGATGAGGAACAGGAGAGACGTCGTTTAAGCTATGCTGATGAAGACAACTATCGAGGGCGTCGCTCAAACGAAAATCCAAGGAATCGCAGAGGGCATCGTGCCAGAGAGTCATCACGTACCAACCATGAGGAGTATGGACAAAGCTCTGCCCACGGGGGACATCGTTCGCTAGATTGTCAGGACATGGGACCCCACGAACAAGGCTATGGCCACGGGGAACCGGAAGGAGCTGATTTACCCTTTGACTTTGCGGATAGCACGTATGGACCCTATGGGGGACGACCGTGGCCAGATTATGCAACGGGATCAAGATACTTTAGTAACTATGACGACGGCTGGTCGGAAATACCGAGTCCTCCAAGGAGTGCTAGTCCGCGCCATCGAACACATCCGAGAGAGGTACCTCACGGTTATTCCCCACATCGCGAAGAAGATACGCAGAGACTCGGTCGTGATGATTACGCAACTCCCCCTCCATACCGCGGATATGGTGGTCATGGTACCCCATCTGCCCTATTTGCAGAAGATGATTACAGATCATCTTCGCGGACTCCGCCTGGAATATTTCCTCCACCTCTAGGTTATCACACCGACGGTACTGATCACAATAGCGGGGACAACCGCAACGTAGTTCATCGCGATGACGGAGTACCACCTCCTCCTTTTGGATACCCTCTCGGTCGAGTTGTAAGAGATAGCTATTTTGAGGAAGAACTAGAGTTGGAGCGAAGAAGGCAAAATTACGTACTACAGATGGAGAATCATGCGTTCCACCTAAGACGGGATAATTGAAGATTGATGGAGGAGAGAGAGAGACTTCTGAGAGCCTCCACAAATTCTGCAAGGCACGGGCCACAAGAAACGTACAATCGGGGAGGTCCAAGCGAACTCCCCAATGATGGGAACTATTATCATCCATATGACTACAATGGATTAGGGTGGAGGGGAGACTATTAGAATGGGGTGCATGGTAGTACTTTCTACAGCATCGTAGCGTACCGAGACTTTAATGTGGACTTCGCATATTACAAATTTAGAACGGAAAGTAAAAGATGCAAGCATAGTATGTACGTAGTTTGCAGTTTTGTAGATGGAGGTTTAAAATGTAAGGACTCAAGAATACAGGCACGTGCCACATTTTGCAAGTAGAATAGATATAATTAGTGTTTTAGAGTGTAGTTGTGTTGTCTTTTATATTGTAGTTGTCTTCACATTTGAAAGGAATTTACCTTTTTAATATTCTTGTAGCCGTATTCGAAGTGCACATTACTATCAATATCACTATTTTTAAAATGACAACTTCCTATTGACATGGGTTACGAGTCTACGGCTTACGAGCACTAGAATATAATGAATCTCAAGACCAGTATGCAAAATAATTTTCAATTATTTTTTTGGCTAAATTAATAAGAATATCGTGAATGATATTTTTTGATGACTGCATATTTATATCTAAGGTATTTGTTTGTACAAAGGATTATGAGCAATCACGTTTTGCGGCCCTTACGCTTTCGTCTTCACGAAAAGAACTTGAGTATACGCTTGCCAATATTTGTAAGAATAAAAATTACAAAGCATAAATGTTACAATTCACATATCGCATAATTTTCATAATTAGAATTGAGAGTATTGACTTTTAGCTAGATGTGTGGAGCCAATCCGTTTTCCTCATAATACAAGGGGTAGAAATAGACCAATCTTAGTACAGAGACCATATTTGAACCAAATGCAAGTAAACTTTATAAACAAAATATTGACCGGTGTACAAAAATTGAGATTCCAACATCTCATAATAATATAGAGTGTAAATAGGACTATTCACTACTAAGAGCTATGCCCGCCGTCCGGTAACAAAAAAAACATTATGCTTTTATAGAAATACGGAAAGGTAGATATGTAACTCCATATCAGTAACCCTCGCGATAGTGCTCGATGGGAGTGGGCCAGTTGTGTGTATCTCTGAAACGGTTAATAAGATGTCCGAGTCCACCAATCGTTCCTCTGTTGTTTTGGCAAACTCTCTCAAGGTAACCTTCGAAAACCATTGCGAGTTCTCCGATATTCTGGAAATGGCGTGTTTCTACTGGCTCGGCTTCGTGGTATGCCGTGCACATGTTGCCCCTGTTGATCTTCGCCGCTATCTTCGCAGCTGCGAAATCCTCCGATGCAACCGTCAAATCTGGAATGATTTGAATATCTTGGTTTTCCTTGTGTACGTATACCACGCGAGGATCCACCCAGTATCGCCTCCTCATAGTCTCCTCCTTCTGATGGACATTCTCAAAAACCCAAGGCGACCTTCTGTTCTCTAGTGTCTTCGTCATCAAGCCCCAATCACAAACCCCGATGTAGATCTTGGACTCATCTTCCGGAAAGTGAAGTAGGATGTTGTCCGGTGACAAGTCATTGTGGAGGTAACCGTATTTGTGTACGGCATCTATGATGTTACACAATGCCCAAGCAAGCTCTGTACGCTTACTTCGGAAAAGTTGGAGACGCTTCCCTAGAATCGGACTGTCGTCTGCATTCTCTCTGAAGATGTAGTCGATGGGGAGGTCACCCGGGGCCTCGTTGTCTCTCTGTAGCATGGCTCGAAGGGTCCCACCGTTCCACCAGAACATGAATCCCAGATGTTCCAACTGATGAATGGCCTGGAAGCGGATGACACCAGGATGGGGAATCCTTATCGCAAGAGATTCATTGTTGTGGTCCACACGTGCCAAATCCGGCCTCATAGACCAATTGAGCGGCCGTTTCTCAGCAAACTCCCAGTACGGTGGGATTTGCGGGTTTCCTTCGATACGAACCCTACGTATGGTAGCATAACCACCTCTCTGGACTTCCTTGTCCAAGTAATAGAAAACTGCAAAGTCTGCCAAGATAGTCAAATGCCGTTTACGTAAGTCAGCCGCCGTCTCCATCCCAATCGGAGAATTCCACCAAGTAATAGACGCCCGTCGATGCTTTCTTGAGCTATGGGGCGCCATTAGTCTCGTGAAGCAATCTGCCTTTGCAATAGTATCCTTGAAGGCCTGGACTCCCCCCCTTTGCGCCTTTGCATACTTAGTAATAACCTCTTTAGCATTCCATAACGCATCGTGTGCACGTTGTGACACGAAATGATCGTAACCGGGCTTCTGTGTATCCGAATGCCAGCACGGATCCATCAAACGATCCCTAATCTTTGTCTCCATCTCTGACTTGAATTTCCTGGGCCCATCTTCCTCATACCGAACGTAACGACTATTCAATGAAACAAGGGTATTCTCCTGGTAAAATTCCACGATGAATGCCACAATATAATCCTTGCAATGTAAGCTCGGCATGTCATCGAATTTGTTCGCCCATTCCCCCACATTCTTCTGCTTCTTATTCTTCGGCATCGTGGAAAGCCTTCAAGGCTTCAAGAAATCGTAACCGCAACTCCAAAGAAACCCTCAATTCCCACAATGATTAATAAGAGCAATACAAATCCAAAGGGTTTTAAAAAAAAGCGTTTAAAAATTCGAAAAGTCCCCCCCCCCCCAAATGAAGGACCCCTTTCCTCCCGGTGAGAACGACCAACGGAGAAGGATCAAGTCCCCCACCAGTAGCAATCAGCCTCACTCGAAAAGAGAGAAAAAAGGTAAAAAATGAAGAGGCGGCTTCCCCTTATATAGGGGAAGCCGACCTCGCCGCCGTCCCCACGGCCGTCCCCACGGCCGTCCCCGCGGCCGTCCGATCTACGCCCCCGCGGCCGTCCGATCGGGCGCGACTCCGCCCGAAGGCGCCGGCCGTCCGATCGGACGGCCGCGTCGGGCGATGGCGCCGCGTGGCCGTCCGACCGACGCGGCCGTCTCCGCGGTCGGCCCCGTCTGCACGCGGTCGGCCGCGCGAACGGCCGTGTCTCCCCGCGGTCGCCCACGCGGACGGCCGCGGGATCGGACGGCCCTCCGCGGCGGCCATGGTCGGCCGCGGAGGGCCGTCCGATCCAGTGGCCGTCCCCGCGGCCGACCGCGGAGACGGCCGCCCGATCGGACGGCCCACCCAGGCCGACCATGGCTGCCGCGGGCCGTCCGATCCCGCGGCCGTCGCCGTTGCCGACCGCGGGGACGGCCGCGGGATCGGACGGCCCGCGGTCGGCCGCGCCGATCGAGCGGTCCCCGATGGCAGGCGCCGGGATCGATCCGGGCCGTCGGATCCCGCGGCCGTCCCCGAGGCCGTCCCCGCGGTCGGCCGCGGCGACGGCCGTGGGATCCGACGGCCCTAGAGGGCCGCCCACATCCGACGGCCCGCGATGTGCCAGCACGGCCGCATCTTGGCCGTCGGATCGACGTGCGGCCGTCCGCAACGACCCCGCGGCCGTCTCCGCGGCCGTCCCCGCGGCCGTCCCCGCGAACGGACGGCCGAGATGAGGCGTGGTGGCGGGATCGGCCGATCGGACGGCTGGGGAATGTTTTTACCCCTCCGGGGTCGCAAAATTATTACCGCGGCGTAATTCTCGAGCGTCGGGGACGCCACGTCCGGGACGGGGGACGTCCGGGTCGGACGTCTTGACGTCCGGAGCCGGGTCGGACGTCTATTTGAACAACCCTGTTTGTTTCCAATGCTGCAATTCGGTACTTCTTTTTGAAGATGCATGCATGACATTTCACTTGCTGCACATTTACCTTTGAGGTTTCTTCAATGCATCGTTTTGTCGGCGGGTCGCCGACGACTTTGAATGTAGTCCATTTCTTTCATATACTTCGTCCTGTTCCTTGATTTCCTTCACTGATTGCATTTCATATTCTTCAGGGTTCCTCGTTTTATTTCAAATGCCTTCACGGTCCACCTCATCATGTCAAGAAATGTATTGTCCTATGCGTCAATGGCCTTCTCTGCTATGTGGATCCCAGGATAGAGGCTTTGCCATGGGATACGCATCGGAATGTAGTGAAGCGCCCAGGTTTGAAGAAGCTTTTCGACATGCTTTTCTTGCATTTCCATGTTGGTCTGTGGTCGAAGATGCCCTTGGGAGAACTGAAGCCTTTACTCACACATATTCTGCCGGCCGGTGTAATGGAGAGGCTGTCCTTCGTGTATAGCAGAAGTGACCTTATCGACCGGGAGAATTTCCCCTGGAGTTATAAGACGTTAGGTCAAGTTTGCTCCAAGGTACAGTCTAGAAACGTCTGCAAACTAGATCAGGTGCTATTTGTGGATGTTGACCCGAGGTCATTGAGGAGGACACCAAACTGTATGTGCTACATTCCTTGGCCTTTTCAGGGTCATCTAAACTTTCCGAACGATGACGGCGTTATACCTAATATTGCTACAGATATCCTTCCTCTGGTTTATCCCTTGCACAAGTTCGGATCTGTACCGGAGTATATGGCGCAGGCGTGTAGGCCGGGGCAAGTGCACTGGGCAATTGAAGCTGCGAGAAAGTTTGGACGTGCACGAGTGGACTGGACTGAAGTTTGCTGGGACTGAGTTAGGCGGACTTTTTCGCCGCCAACTTGCACTTCTTCCCTCCTCCTGACCAACAGAACACCTTCCATCGGCTGCCCGCCGACTTGGTCGACCCGTTTGTGCGGCCTTCAAATATATGATTTACTCATTGACCTTACGGCTATGCTTTTAGGGAAATAGTTTTCCGAGTAGGTTATAATGTGATAGGATTTACGTCAACTTGGTACATAGTGCTGGGTGTAGACTTAATGTTGTAGGACTTCATGACTCAAAGTGCTACGGGACTAGTTAGTTTAGCGTGTTCTATTATCGGCGGGTCGCCGACTCTGTATTGTACATTTCATTACTTGAATCAACATGATATTCTTTAAAGTATTCATTGTAACTCTTATTCTGCATCATATGTCGCAATCTTCGGGTTCATATATCCATCACTGGCAAATTCCGCCCATGCACATCTCGATGTCCAGTTTTGCATTCCATATTCTGTGGTATTCATGTACAATGACACTGTTCATCTGTGGTCTCCATCCATCGGCGGTCCGCTGAGTTCGCATTGGTCATTTTTGAATTCTGGACTTTTTTTTGTCCAGAATTACCTAAATATCCCTTATATCATAAGCAATATCATTAGCAAATGGAAGTTATTACACCATGTTCTGTCATATTCATCCGGATCTCGAGCCTCATTTCAACTAATGTCTTCATCTTCTGGTTTCTTCCGCTTTTTAGTTCCCACACTTCGACTAATGTCTTCATCTTTTAGTTTCTTCGCCTTCTTAGTTTCTGCAATGGCAGCTACCAAAGCTTCCTGCATTTTTTATCTTCCTCTTTCCAATTCCAATCTATCCATTTTTAATTTAAATAAAGTATCAATAGCTTTTTTATTTTGTTCCAAATAAGTTTTTCAAAAGGTTTAAGTTTACCTTCATTGAACTCTTTCTTGAATTTATTGATTTTTTGTCGAGTTACTCCATCCTCTTGTTTGTCTTCTTTCTTCTTTTCATTCACTAATTTGGGAGGATCTTTATTTAAATCTTGGCCCAATTTTGAAGCTTTCTTGCCTCCATCACGAGCTCCATCAAGACCGGCGGTCTTAGGGATGCTCTCCAAAATCATGTCCAGTCGCTTCAAAGAATCGGGCCAATCAACAGTACCCAAACCACTCTTCTCCTCTTTAAGCTTCTTATTCTTGTATTGCTCTCGTAGTTTATCCATCTTGGTTTTGCATTGTTTAGCATCTCGAAAAAATGCATTCTTCGGCCTCCCAGGTGTATTATTCACATTGTTTGCACAATACTTCCACTGCAATTTGCCATGTGTAGCTCTCTCCAATTCGACATAATTGTGTTCATATGCGTCCAACAATGCTTCAACTTCACCTTTAGTCCACTTCTCTCTACGACATTAGGGGAAAAATGAGGTCTCCAACGGGCCTTGTAAGGCAGCCCGGATTAGGTGGGCTGCCTGCCCAAAACCCCCTCTGTCGCTGTCAGCAGGGGTCTGAAACGCTGCCCGAAGCGGACGGACGGGAGTTGCGTGGCCGGATTTTGCCTTGTTGGCGAGAGGGCGTGGACGGTGGTTGTTGAGCGCCAATCCTTGGGATTTATTGCTCGGCGATTAATGAAGTGCCTCGATCCGTTGCCTCGATCCACGGATTGTCAACTTCGAATTGCTGCCACAACGGTCTGGGCGCGATGGCGCCACCGGCTCTACGCCGTTCAGCACCAAGAAAACGAAGCGCCCTGTTCTGCTTCAAGCAAGTCGTTGTTGGCACTGTGGGACGCACAATCGTATGTGATTTGCGGGAAAGATTCCGAGTGGCGATGGCGCCCCAGACCGGAGGAGCAAAATTGAGATTGCAATTCATTTCTTGGCAGCGTCCGCTGGCAGCGACGGCGGCGAGGGGTTGTTCTCAGTCGGCGACCAAGGTTTCAACGAAGAGATGAAAACTGATGTACTTGAAGGGAAGGTAAGTTAACCTAATTCGATAAACCTTTGTGGGGTGTTCAGGGGCTACTGGGTTTTTGAGCAATTTGAATTTCGATTTCATTAGCCCTTGCTGCCACAACGGCATAAGGCAATGTAGGTTTCGTGGTCGATAGCGCTTGTAGATGCCACGCAGGTCTATCGAATTAGGTTCGGAGTATTTGAGGTTGTGAATTCAGTTTTTCATTGGGTGTAGGAGGTGTCCGAAGATCAGAACAAGTTCTCTCGAATAACAGCAAATCACCAAGTGTGACCAGGGGAGATTCAATCAAGATTACCGACTGTAGGGTCCACGATGGCAGCAAGGGCTGAACGAAGCAATCAGTACATTCCCCACTTTGCACTGGACACACGCTATGCCCCGGTCATGAGACGAGGTTCTACGCAAGTGGAGCTGTGCATGAGGAGCTCGTTTCCAACACGGAGGTTGCGTGGAGACACGAACATTGACTTGTGGATCAATGGAGACATTTACCCTGTTGACCCAATGACAGGGAAGCCACCTCCAATCAAGTCGCTAAAAGAGTTTGTTGAATTCATATGTCATGGAGAGCAGGGTCTTCGCGGATATACACACAGGCTGCTGGATCATTGTGTACATGGTTCTACACAGGAGGAGACGCGGATCCAGTTGGCACAGTTGAGCGAAGAAGTGCTTCAGCTTAGAGGCGAAGCTCTGGCCAGCAACTCAAGGGCAGCCCAAGATGTCCAATTGGGGAGAATGCGTTGCCTTGAGTTAGAGAAGAAATGCAGGGATTTGCAAGCTGAATTACAGGCTGTCCGTGATTGCCATGCCCAAAGGGTGGAGCAATTGGAGCGCCATGTGCGGGGTCTCCAAGAAGACGTTGACCGCTGCCAGCGGAGGGCCAGCTTCGAGAAGGAGACCCCCATGGGCATGCGAAATAGGAGGAGGGCTCTCAGAGGGATTCACGAGTTAAAACCTGGATCAGGTGGATCAAAAGCAAGAGTGAAGCTTGTGCGGACAGTGCTGCAACCAGATGTGGTGCAGTTTGTTGTCGAAAGGAACCGAGAGAACCGGAAGTGCTCTCGACTGCGGGGGGATAAAGAGTCCCAAAATAGGACTGCAGTAGCACTAGCTCGAATTTTGTCACGGCATGAAGGTGTAGCGCTCGCTTCTCAGCCTGCAATGGCACATGTTCAGTCAGATATTGCGAAAAATGTGCTCAAATCGATTGGTAAGAGTATTGGACCGGACAAAATTCTTGCTGCTTGCGACCAGGCAGGGGTTTCCCATCGGGGATATGGTGCTCTCTACAAATCTGTGAAGGCTCCCATTGCTGCTCTGAACAAAGGAGTCTCCGGGAGTATTTTGCCGAGCCCCTATCACGTGAAACTGCTTCGGCAGGAGTTAAATGCAAACCTGCCACAGTATATTGGCGAATACTACCATGCTGAAGGTCGACTTACGCTGCCAGCAAGTTCTAAGAAGAACAAGAAGTCCGAGGACATGGTAAAGGAAGTCGTTTTGACTGACAAGAATTCCCTATTCACAGACCTTGAGGTGGTCCAAAGGAGCATGGTGATCTTCTACGGCATCACGGAAGAAGGTAACGTAATCACCTCAGACTGTTGTTTTCAGAGTTTGCTGCCAGCAGGGTTATTTATCAATTAACCGTGACTTACACATCCACTCGCCATGTTTCCACAGAGTTAAGAGGGGCACCGCTGGTATTTGTCATGAAATTGGACGAGGCCGAGATTGTCAATGGCAAGAAGTTTGAACGGGTCAGCATCACATTGATGAATAGGGCGCTCGACCCAGACATTCAGAGAAACCATGCCCTGTTTTTCTCAGTCCAGTCGGAGGAGGAAATCTGGCCAGTGGCAACCTTTCAAGTGGAAAAAGAGTCCTACGAAGTTCTGTCGTGGATATTTGGGAAATCCAAATTTCCATCTGTGATTGCAGCACAGTCCAGTGGCGAGAAACTCACGGTCCCTGAAGTTGGAGAATTCCATGTGGAGTGGCATCTCGCTGCGGACATGAAGACGATCAAGTGTATGTACGGGCTTCAGTCGGGGCCGTCGTGTGCGATGAACTGCATATACTGCGAGCAGAAGAGGGCTAAGCCTACCGTAGGGACAGCAAGCCAGGCGAGTGCTGCCATCAGAAAACGTGGGAAACCAAACTGGGTGGGGGGACTGTTTGCCAACTCTGTGGAGCCAGAACCATGTGACATGCGTGCACATACAAGGTGGAGGCCTATCTTGCCAATTCCGTTGCAAAGAGTGCACATTTGTACACTTCACGCCCTAGTTCGCCTAGCGGAGAAGATTGTGCATCAACACATCATTTATGTCTGGAACATACAAGATCAAAGACTGAGGGCTACAGCCATAGAGCAAATGGAGAAGTCCTTGTCAGCTATCGGGGCTCACGGTGGCAATGTGGAGATTAGAAAGGATCCGAAACTGAGTGGCAGCACAGAGAATGTGCCACAGAAGCCATCTTTCAGTGGGGTTGTTGCTAGCAGACTATTTAAACCAAGCGTATGGTCTGGAAACGACAAGGCCTGGAAAGACATATGTCAAGCAGAGAGCAATAATAGTGGCGGCGGTGCACATCGTAGGGCAAGGGCTGCTATGTGGCAAGCCTTTGAAGAGGTTCTACCATATTTTAGCGGCTTGGTGCTGACAGCAGAACAACGACTCCAGTTCAAAGGGAAGATAGAAACGTGGGGGAGAACATTCTTGGAGGCCTTCGGAGAGGAGCATGTGTCGCACTACATGGTGAGTTATATGAACGAGGTTTGGGATGAATTAGGGGTTGATGGCTGACCTCACTTTCGTCAATTCTCTATCCAGGACTAACCTTGGAGTGGCTGTTGACAGCATGTAATTGTCAGGCATGGCAGTTGGTTTGTGGAGGAATACGGTAGTCTGGCCGTATGGAGTTGCCAGGGTATGGAGAAATCCCATCATCAAGCGAAGGCAGCGAATCAAGCGCATACAGCTCACGGTGGTGGCAAAGAGCGCATCAGTGTGATTTTGCAACAATTCCAACATTGGTACCGAAATATACAGCATCGGTATAAGAAGAAATTAGAGTGCACCAGGGTTCTAAATACCCCGGACGATGAGGCCCGCATGGAGGCTACACGTAGAAGGCGAGAACAGTGGCATCGATCAAATGCTGCCAGGGCTTTGGAGAATTGGCGGTCAAGGCGACGGCGTGTTGGCAAAGCTTGGGTGTGTGATAACACCGTTGGAGGTGATGGAGCCAACAATGATCAAGCAAGAGGATCTGCCAACGAAGATGACCCCGGAGAGGAGGGCAACAATGTGGATCTTGAGGAAGGACGCAACTCAACTGACGGTGACGACGCTGGCAACAACGTGGACAGCGATGACGCTGGCAACGAGCCTGTATGAATTGAGTACAAATTATGCGTTCTAAACTCATTGGATGGACATCTATAATGTAGCAAGTTTTTAATTTTTTTTAATTTTTTTGATCGGAGTAGACAGTGGATCTTCTTTAACATGTTTTTTGGTTTCATTCTAGAATAGCCATTTACGGATAGATTTATCAAAAAATGAGGATTTTTTCGAGCAATTCCCTAAAATGGCTTATCCATTGCTAAGTTAATCTCGATAATTATTAAAGAGGCACCCATGGAGAAGAAGGGGAGTCCACTGACAGTGAGGTGGCTGGCAGCAATGAGGACAGTGACGACGCGAGCAATGGCCGTGTGTGACTTGACCGCAATGTGCCTTGGTAATTATGTTATAACTTATACCTATGTAGAATGTGGCTGGCAACAATGTTTTTTTTGAATGAGTTAGACCATGTTTCTCCCCTAAACTTGTTTTGTGGTTATTTCACTAGAAAGACCAATCCAAGGGATTATAACTCTTCATAATGATGAATTCAATGAATGTGTCTTAGTAATCATACATGTCACTCACCCTTAAATTTTAATTTTAATTTCTATGCCAATTTGTTGCAATTAAAATCAAATGGGGAAATGATGTATAAGGCCGTGGAAATGATTGACAATTAAGGTTGCTGTGACCTTCCCAACACCTCCTTTACGACCCCCCTAATTAACATTGCTTAAGAGTCTCATACCCCCCTTGAAGGACGCTGCCCACGTGGCAGGCGGTTGACTCCAGCAAGAGTCTCCTTCACACCAGTCTTGGGCCTTCTTCCCGAAAAAAGATATGGGGTTGACTGTTAGCTTCACTCCTCTCTTCTACTGCCGCGCTCTTGCTTCCAGCAGGCGCCTCGGGTTTGCACTGACACGGTAGTGCTTCGGCTTCTTCATCCTTTGTCTTTCTCCATACCCTTGATTTCTACCGTTGAAGAGCGCAATTTCGAACTAGGCGGAGGGGGGTGTGAGGATTTTGTGGGTGCAGAGGGAGCCGTGGAGGACTCATCCGTGCAGCCGTACTGGGAGGTGCGACCCGTGGAGGACCTGTGAGGAGGAGGGGCGAGGGCGGTGCGCTTGGGGGAGCTGAGGAGTGCGGAGTTCGGCGGAGCCGCGAGGAGCGGGGTCGAGTTCTGAGGAAGGAGTTGGGGGAGTGAGGAGCTGGGTGGCTGTCACGAGCATCGGGCCCGCAGCAGCTGCGCGGGCAGCAGGGGGGGGGGGGGGGGGGGGGAAGGCTGCGGCCACAGCTCTGGCACTGCAACGGTAGGAGCTCAGCGCGGAGGTGCGACCAGCGGGGCGGGGAGGAGCTAGGGCGCCTCAGGGAGCAGTGAAGAAGGCCAGCGCGAGCAGCGGGGAGAAGCAGCGGGGCGTTGGGGAGCTTCGGCGCCGAAGGATAGCCGCGGCGCAGAGGGAAGCTGAAGGGGAAGAGGGAAGTGAAGGCGTAGAGAGCGGGTTCGGGCTGCAGAGGGGAGCAGAAGGGGAAGAGAAGAGCAGGCCGCGCAGAGGAGAGCTACAGCGCGGCGAAGAGAGCTTCGGCAACGGAAGACAGCTCTGACTGAGCTTCGGCTTAGAGGTAAGCAGCTTGTTTTTGCAACTCTGTTTTGGCAATTTCTCTTTGTTGTTGTACAATGCGTAGAGGGGCATGGCACAGTTGGGTGAGGTCGTTCAGCCATGGCCGCGAAGGTCCTTTCAGTTGTGAGGCTTCATGTTTTCAGAACTAAATTCAACTAAACCGAATGAATAATGTCTTGTCAGTGGTCTTCCCTTTTTCAGCTGCCATGCGCGATCCCCCTTTCGTAAAACGTGTTGTTTTTGCACTACCAGCGCCAGGGATGTCGAGCCGTAGGAAGGGAAAGGAGGCCGTCGTGAAGAAGGAGGTCGTCGAGGTTGCTGACAGCAAGGAGGATGGCAACGATGTTGAGACGCCGTGGGATGACGCCTTCGACTTGGACGGCTTACCCCCTGCACTTCATGCACAGCTCCACCACCTCGCCCCATTTCTGCTGGGTAGGCAGGCTGCGGATTACGATGAGGACTTCTTCGCCCGCACCTTGCAGCTCTCCAACAAGGGGTTGAAGTTCAGTGACCTCAGCGGCGACAAGCATTGCAGGAAGGCCGACTTCATCGACAGATGGCCAGAGCGTTCTTCTGGGCGGCACTACGTTGCTGACTGTGAGGATCCGGAGGCCCAGAGGAAATACTGCGAGATGTACCGGTGGACTTATGGAGGTGACCCCGACAACTGGGCATTCGGGACCTCCTTTCTTCGGGCTTGCCACCTCTACTTTGAGAAGGGCGTGGATGTCAACTTCGCCCAGAAGGCGGAGGCAATTGTGAAGGGGCGTGAGAAGCTGCCAGGGCGTAATCCGCAGAAGTTGACTCCCCCGGCCTTGAGGGAGCAGATTGAAGCCATTATCGACTTCCTCGCTGGCCACATCCCCGGTGCTGGCAGCAAGGGCAAGGGAGGAGGGGCGGAGTCGAGCGGAGGAGCCAAGCCACTTGGAGCCACCTCCAAGGCTTTGATCACGGCCGCGGAGGCGAAGAAGGTCAGGGGACCTAGATCCCTGCCCCCTCCTGCCAAGGCCGTGGCTGAGAAGAAGGCCGTGAAGGCCCTTGCTGCCGTTGCCATCAAGGTGCAGCCCTTGGTGGCAACGGATCCGAAGCAGGTCCTGGAGCAGCAGCGCCTCAAGAAGAAGTCCTTGGAGGCGGCACTTCTGAAGGTGGAGGCCAGCCGGGACCGCGTGAAGGTCGACCTTGCAACCCAGCGGGACTACATCAAAGCCAAGGAGGCCGAGGAGTCCAAGCTCTATGACGACATCTTCTCCGCCCGCGAGGCCTCCAAGAAGGCCGCGGCTGATGGCAACGACCAAGAGAAGAGGCGCTTTGATCACGCGGCCCGCTTAGGCCAAGACAAGCTGGGGCTTGCAAGCAAGGCACTGATGGAGGCCCAAGCCCGCATTGACAGGGTCTACAAGAAGTTGGAGGAGATGGAAGCCGATGAGCAGAGACGCCACGCCGAGGTCTCCGCGCTGACAGCGGAGATCTCGGCCTTGGAGTTGGCTTCAGCTTTCTTGCGCCCGAAGAAGGTGCTGGCTCGTTATCCATTGGAGTTCCAGGTGTTGCCAATAGCCCTGAACGACCCATGCCCCTTCTGCGAGCGTTACTTCGTTGACACCTGCTGCGTACCTTTGTTCTGCGGCTGCTTGGCACATCCCCATTGTATGTTTGAGGCAGTCTTCTCCCAGGACGCCCGGTGCCGTCGATGCGAGCGGGGGATGACTGGAGGGTGGCTTGGGCAGTGGGGCTTCGACCTTGACTCCAAGGCCGCGGAGGAACTACGCCTCACGGAGGAGATCCTTCTGGCCGAGCCCGCTTCACCACGTGCTGGCAGCAAGAGGCCCGCTGCCCCCTCAGTGGCCGCGCTTCCGTGGAAGAAGGCCAAGGGCGACCAAGGTTTGTGGCCCCTCATCCCATCTACCCATTTCTTGTTGCCTGCCTTGTTGTTACATTTACATTTTCTTGTTTTCTAACTCTTGTTTGTTGCCAGCAACTGCAGAGGATGCTCTCCCCGACTCAGACTCCCTGGCGTTCGATCCCACGCAACGCTCTCCTCAGGAGACCCAGGCAGCCCTATCTGGAGATGGGAACAAGGACTCATCCGCCACCACGCAAGGACCACCTGAAGCAGAGAAGAACGAGGACGACACCAACATGGAGGGACTGTCGAGCCTTGTTGAGGCAATTGCCACAAACGCAAACGTGGAGTAGATTCCCACCTTGGATAGTTTTGTAGGCCGGGTTAGGGGTTTGCTGGCAGCGACTTTTGGTCCGGACTTTTATGGGCCACCTTTCTTAAACTTTTCCGAACTTGAAAACAATTTGCCTCTGGACTGCCATGTCTCTTTGAAAGATATGGCATTCTTGTAACCCTTCCTTTTTATTCGCAACTGTATTTCTTCTTTATTGTGGACTGCTGACAGCAAGGGCTGCTCTTTAGCCGCCATTTTTTTTTTCTTCTTTCATTATTCGCCACCATGGTCCCTTTCAATTTTGGCCATTGTTGTTATTTACCATCTGCGACCTACTTCATCTCTTATGTACAACTGTTTTTTATTTTTATCTTGTTCTATTAGAATCGAGCGTGGTTCTTTTTTTATTTGCAACCTTCATTTTTTCGTCTTTGTTGGCACCAAGAGCTGCATTGTGCCCGCCGTTGCCAGTTCAGAGCACCAGGTTCACGAAGGAGCCAGCCTCTTCGGAGGAAGTAACAAACTTTACATTCCTTCCTAATTACTTCATATTTGTCAAGTGCCAAACTCCATTTTGTGCCTCTGAAGGGTCATGTGCTCTATTGTATGCAATTGTTTTTCTTTTCTTATTTTGCGCTGGCAGCAGGCTCCAGCGTCAATGGCGCCACCACAAGTTCGAAGCAATTTTGCGATTCAGACCCAGGCCCTCTGAAACCCCGGCCATTCTTCAGACTTCTTGTATTTTATTCTATTTTTCATTTTGCACCCTAGGATTCACCAGTGGTAATTGTAACTGTTTTTCTTTTCTATTTCCGCTGGCAGCACGAAGATCAAGGGTAATCACAAATTTGCCTCCATATAACACGTTAATACAGGATGTCCCACAGAAAGTCCTGAATGGTAAGCAAAACCACTACCTGAACTCGCTAACGACTTCGCGAAGAACCTAATGACTTCCCACATACTGTGACTACCCATCCCCGAAATCACTTTTCCTACAGCTCCACAATCTTCATCCTTTTGGGAACCGTGACATCCGCAGCTGTAAGGTGTCTCTCATGGCGCTGGTTGATCTGCATCCAACAAATCCTGTCATTTTCGTTTGCTGGCAGCAAGGAGCTCTGAACAGCCAATTCCCAACACATCAAAACGACTACATGAATTCGGCTAGACTCGTACCTTTTTCTCACGAACACCGTTGGCCTCTATCAAAACCAGGTTGTACTGCCCAGGTACGTCATCTCCAAGTGCCATTGCAATTTCGTGCCGCAGGTGGGATACTGGCCAACCCTTGCCAACTTCGAATGTTGGCAGCAAGTTCCCCCTAAACATACAAGACACTTCCACCATCACCTCCTCTGGTAGGTGATCCAAGGCTTCCCACTGACTGTTGGCAGCCCCCCTATACCTTGTATACATGAACCTGGTGTATAATGTTTGTCTTCCCACGTGATAGCGGAAAACAATGTTGGTCCTGTTGGCAACGCACTTGATGACATCTTGGCCAATGTGGAACTTCTCGTTCCACCCTGGGTTCATTAGACTGCTCAGCAGAGCCTCGGATGGACTACTCAAAACAAACAATGTAGGTGTCCGCCTAATGCTGTCAGCAGCTACCGCAAACAAATCAACCATAACATGGATTGGCATAAACCATTGCTGGTGGACGAAGCTGCTACCAGTTGTTGCTTTCATAGCATTTGCAAAATCGAGAGTGAGCTTTGTTCTAAACGCCTCAGATGTGTGCATGTCTGGCAAAGGCCACTCCACATCGTTGAACCCTGGAAGCGGGAGTGCTTCAACCTTCCCGTACAGCGTGTCACCTGTTGGAGGCAAATACAGACCACCAAGGAAGAATGTACCTATGTCCAGCAACTCCGCGTGGCTCTGTCGATTCCGTGTTGCCTCCCCAATCTCAACATGGAGCACAAGAATGGGACCAAGGATAGATGCGGGATGTACCCAATCCTCCGAAACCGACGCGTACAGGTAGTTTGCCATTCCCAATTTGGTTGCTGCCTCCGCAGGATCCAAGCGCAGATGCCTTGGTTGATATGCATGTTGCACAAGCACCTTATCGAGGTCGCATGCTCCATGCTCCGTGGAGATCCAAGAGAAATCTCTGATCTGCGCTTTGAAGGCCCCCCGAAAATTTTCTCCACCATGTCGCCTTGCCTCTCTACCCCAAGGCCCATCCGAAGCTGGTTGCAGCATAACCCATGAATCACGATCCACCTTCATGGGGATCCAGTTGCCCTCCAAGTCTTGAGTATTATGCAGAATGACACTCTGTACGAGGGAGTTTGGCCGTGAAGCCATACCACTAGAATGCATGAAATTTTCGACTGTGAACTCAAAAACTTACAAATGGTGTCGTCGCTGTCATCATCCGCTAGAACTACACGCTGTCAACAAACCCTCCGCCATCACGAACGGCTGAAACCTGCGTCCACGGCCTCGCAACCAAGGTACGACCTACCCTAAAACCTCATCCCGAAACCCCAATTCCCAACTCAGGTACTCTCTCCAACCTATGTGGATGGCAGACCGCTGGCAGCGTTGGAAGACCACTACAGCTAAACCCTAAATCTCTACTGCACAATGCGTGACCACCCACAACCCAAATCGAACAACTTCGCCCAGCCTTTGGAGGCCTCCACCGCTCCATCCTGCTTGACAACGCAACAACGACAACTCTCTCAGGGGAACGCATGAGGTTCGGAATGACCGTTGGCAGCATTTCGACATCAACACCTTGTGCACGTTGCATCTCAAAGGGGGAGCGGCAATTCGATTTCGGTAGGTGGCCTGTGGAGTCAGT
The DNA here is from genome assembly GCA_014871385.1 of Ceratodon purpureus. Classification (NCBI taxonomy): domain Eukaryota; kingdom Viridiplantae; phylum Streptophyta; class Bryopsida; order Pseudoditrichales; family Ditrichaceae; genus Ceratodon; species Ceratodon purpureus. Next base: position 8,517,998 of record CM026424.1, on the reverse strand, counting down.
TTCGCAGGCGTTCATAAAGCCCACCACCGCTGACACCCTTCTGCAATGCTCGAATTCCGTGCGCGAAGAGGCTCCGTTCTCGACCTGCGGGACTACACGCGCGGGGGAGGGAAGCCTTCCTGCGCGACCATTGGCCGGACCCCCCCATTCGCGATTTGGCTCGCTTTTGGCGACCTGCTGGCACAGTTGGTGCCAGCAGGTAAAGTGCACGGGCATGCCTAAAACTTTGGCACGGAAAGCATGGAAAAGGCCCGTTGGAGACCCCAAACTGCTCCTAATGGATGTAATTCTTCCAGTATTATCTTCCGCGGCACTAGGTCCTGAACCACCTTTCAGTGACCGACTTCGAGTTCTCACCCCAATATTCTGTAATTTACTACGGGTTTTCACCCCATCATTCTGAATGTTCCCACACCCCATATTGTAAAAATAAAATAAATTCCACTCAACAACAAAAATAGATGAAAAGAAATACAACACAACAAGAAAAATATAGGAAAAGACATGTCTATATAGGTTTATATACTAGGTAGCCTTTTACTATACTTTTAAAAATGAGAGATGCATATCAAAAGTTTACTTTAATTCCATAAATAGTTTTATAAAGTAAAAGTGATTTTGTAATGTAAAATGTGATTTAATATAGAGTGTGATCTATTTTAGGAATAAAAATCAATGTCAAAGTAAAGTATTGTAGAGTTTAACTTTTACTTCATATAATATATTTTGATGCTCATAGTTCAGTAAAATAAAAGTGTCAATTTTAATTTAAAGAGCCATCGGCCTTTATTACTTAAGATTTTGATACTATCTGTTTGAATATAAATGTATTTATTTATAATCTATTACTCTTGAGAAATAGTAATCATGGCAAGACAATTTAGAAATTCAATAGCATGTAGAAACTTTTTGATGTTACTATTTATGTTGTTTGAAAATTCTTCTATAAAAAGTACTTTGAAACTACATATTTTTCGTCTTATATATAGTATACCACTAGCTATGAAAAGTGTTTTTTTACCTCGACGATATTGGAATCCAAATCGATTTATATGGATGAAATATCGATCACAAATACAATGAAATGAAGTTTATCAAGGTGGATATCTAACTAACTAAAAAGGACACACATTTTAGAAATAAAATTCTAGCAGCAAAAGCAGTGGAGGTGGCAATCATAGACTTGCTTTTGGTGGACTTGTCAAAAAAACATGATCGTTTCTTTGAATTGGTGCATCTACAACTTCTAAGTATACCCGCATGATATGTGAAGTATTAGTGAATAACTTTTATAATAAAAAAATTTAAATCCCCAAAGGACAAGAATTCCAGACAATTATGGATGGCTTTGAAGAAATGACAAATATTCCATATATGTAGGGGGCAATTGACGGTTTTCACATTGTGTTGAGTAAAAAACCAACACTTCAATAAGTTCATGATGATTACTATGATCGGCACCACTCCCACTCTGTACTTTTGCAAGGAATTTGTGATCATCAACGACGGTTTCTAGATGTATTTATGCGTTCCCTTGGCGGTACTCACGATGCGAGACATCTAAGGATGTCTTCCATTTGGTAGAGGATGAAGAATGATGAACTCCCTAAGAAACTACAACTTCAACTTGTTGATAAAGAAAAAACAATTGTACATCCCTATTTATTGGGTGACTCTGCATATCCCATTCAAGTGGGATTACCCTAGGTTCATAGCAGCTTGGAAGAAAATAATTATTTACAAGACTGCCCAAATTTTCCGGAAATTCATAAGTGTAATTGCTCAAAAATGAATAAATGAAATTACACAACTGCCCAAACCTACGTAAATTCAAGTGGCATGAGAGAAAATCTAATAAAATAGTGCCAAATATATTCTACAGTGACTTTAACCCCTAAAGTTCTTTGACTATGTTTCACCAAAAAACGCTCCAAAACTGCCATTTCTAATGTAAAAAGCTTGAATGACTAAAAAATCATTATTTTCTAATTATAACCGTAAGATCTTCAACTAAATTATTGTAATAGACAGCTCAAAAAATTTCAATTTAATCGAACATAGAGATTAGAAGATTATAGCAATTGAAATTTAAAAACAAACTTTTTTGACAAGAGTTTTGACTAGGTTGATACACTCTAACTTTTTTTTTCTTAGGTTTTTTGCATTATGGATTTTGGTGGTTTTGGTGCATGTCAAAGAAGACTAAGTTAGGTAATTTATAAAAACAAAAAGTCAAGTGTAGCATGTTGAAAACAATATTTTAGTTAAGTTGAATACATAAGAGTGCTAAATCTTATTTCTTTCCTAGAAATTATATTATTCAATAAATTCCCAATCCAAATGGTCAAAGTAAAGATTGATGTCCATATTTTTACTGAAAAAAAGAAAAAACCAAAAATAATATTTTTTGTAACTTTTATGAAGGAAAGAAGAAGTTTTTTTAGTACACTGCCCGAAACGGTGAGAAAACTTTGATATTTTGTGGAGTGAACATTATGCACTCAAAGTTGTTTTTTTTTGGAAACCTCAAAGATGACATCATGAAGTATTTATAGAAATATTTTCAGAGGTAATTGATATATTTAGCATGGCTGCCCGAATTGCCCTTTGAGCAGCTTTTTCCACTTTGAGTACCATAACTATTTTTATAAATTTCCAATTGAAAAAAAATTAGATTCCCTGAAAGTTCTTGTTATGGCCTACATTCACAAAAAGTTTCAAAAAATCTCGACTTCAATTGAAGTCACAGGTACATGCCCGAATTCTAAAAAAGCCCATTCTAGGACAATGGTCCTTTAGGGGTTAACACGTCATAAACTCTACAAGTTCAGCTGACACTTATGCTTGCTGTGAAGCTCACAAGGGTCTCGTGGGCTCACAATCACTTCCCTACATACAAAAACCATTGATACACGATAAAACTACAGCATACACTACAATAAGTCTGCTTAAGGTTACTAATGCAAGTGATTAGGGTAAAGTCAAATGTATAAGCAGCCGTCATCCATTTTGAAAGTAACCCTAACTAATTACAAAATTGGATGAATGCTTAACTTATATTTAATTATACTTTAGAGTTGCACAACTTTTGAGATATTATTTTTCAAACTGCCTAACCACTTTTTCCACTTTAATTAATTATTGGGCAAAAGAATGCCGAAGCTGCTATGAACCTACGCTATTGAAGTGTTATACGGCCAAAGGTACTACCACTAAACAACAAAATACATTTGATTCGAGCTGGATAGTTAGAAACCAGATAATATTGTTCCAACACCTACAAAGGAATTATCTAAAAGGATGGGTAAAAGAGAACTTAGGAAGGCATTATTTCAAGAGTGGTCAAGAAAAAATTATGCATCCAAATAATTTTGTTGTTAAATTGTTCGAGTCAACTTTAATTATTGTTTTTTGAATATCAATTCGTGTCTGTCATTTTAAAGCAATAAAATCATATATTCAACGTTCTTCTAAATGTCAAATCATATTTTTCATTTTAAAAGTGTACCTGATGAACAATTTGTAATTCCAAACTAAGCAAATTGGGTAAATTCAGTTTTGAGTTATCACTCAACGCACATGAGCATCAACTTAACCACAAATCAAATAAATTACAGCATAGTGATCATGATTCCATGTTTGCACATGTGCCAGCCTCCATTATACCGAAGTAGACTTGACGAACAAACTTCATCCAACATGTTTTCACCTACGATTATCGTCCTAGCTCTTCCATCACATCACCCTATGAAATCATAGCTCTCCTACCTACAAAATGTCACTCCGTGCTAGAATGAGATGGCTATGAAAAAAGCCTGCCCTGCATGCACGTAGGGTTCTTTGGTGACAAATTTCCTACTAATTTCGGAGTTCCCTGCGCATGCCAACATGAGATGTGAATGTACCCTGTAATAGGCAATGTAGGATGAGTGACAATAACCTGTGAATCATGAGGTATGTCATCGATCGCAGTAGTCTTTGAAAGACCTAACAAACAAATAGGAAAAGCACTTGCATGAGCATCTTCAACAAGCTTGGGAATTGTCTTAATTATGCCTTCGTCTTGAGATATGTTTAAGAATTTTCGCCAACTGTACATGTGTTACTTAAGATTATGAGGATAACTTCTGAGAGCTTTTCCACTAGTGGAGAGTGTTTTAATGCATCAAGGGCATCTGTTTAGTACCATTTTTGGCACCGGTGGATCACTCACACCAACACCATGATTGCACCCCAGCAGTGAACCTCTCACCAACAGCAACCGAAGTCAATGCAACTTTGCGGTCCCTCCTTGAGCCTTTTTCGGACTGCTCTTTGCCCACCTCTCCTTCCTCACAACTCGGAAGCCTTTCCCTCGCCCCTCCCTTTTGATATGACACGCCCTCTGAAAAGTCCAATACAAAAAAGGACGCAGGTGATTATGGCTTCCATGATGTGGAATTGATAAATGTATTGAGGAATGTGTTTTGAAAGTATTAGCTACATCCTAACTGCTATGAGTTGTTCCGACTGCATACTAAAAAGTTAGAGTCCTAATATTGTATGTGTTATATAGTGAACTTTGAGACCAAAAAGGAACATATAACATAGGAGGTTGATTACATCATTAACCCCTAAAATTCCAAGACCGTTTTTGCCAATTTTCACTTCTAAAATGCTGAAAATTTCAAAAAAAATCCTTTTTATTTGATATTTTTTTAAATGCTGAAATTTCAAGCCCATAAAGATTATGATTTATCATGTTCACTAAAAAAATCTTGTCAAGAAATATTAAAAATCCTAATTGTGGTAGCTTGCGGAAGTTCCCTGCAACCCACTTTGGGTTTTGTGGAATTTTAGGGGTTAATGGACAATCTCTTTGATTTCTACGTGCTAAAGGAGATTTTGTATTCAAAATTTAACCATATTTGGACAACTGTGTAAGCTAAAGAATTGAGGTTCACAATAACAAATCAACGTGAAAAGAGCAATTTTAATTCTTAGAGGAGATAGCCTTTTAATTAATCTTGAGATACTGGTGTCTACAACAATTATATTCAACATTTTGAGCCTAGAGGAACTACAAATTTTTAGTAGGCGTGTTTATGTTATCATTAACATACTTTAAAATACTATGTACTATCACGTAGTGTGAGGCCCCATTCGCGGGGCCTCACACTATACTCACAGTGGTTGAAGGATACCTGATGCCCCTGGGCTCGACACATACGTTCGACATGCTCAATATAATTCACAAACCCACAGCCTCAATGCACATTATTCAAAGTCCTTCAATATCGTTCTACTACAAAATACAAACTCTTCCATAAAGCTAATCTCCGTTAAGCTTTTAATCAGCAATGCTAATCCAACGATTGTGTAGGAATTCTACAAATATAAATCTCCTACTCCAGGACCAAACGACTATATATTTGCTACCAAGTGAACAATTGCTAGTGTGTTCTCTTCATCTTCTTCTCTGTACCGGTTTCCCCGTCACTGAGCTGCCTTTTATTGGTGACCATGTCATCTCCATGCAGCTGTTGCCCTTCTCGTGGCAACGGGCCATCTTCATTCGGTACCTTTATCGAATTCGGATCCACCAAAGGACACAGGTAGAGCTCTTTCAAGGCCCGCGAATTCGTAAAATCAGGACAATATTCCAGCGCAGCACAGCCCCGCACATCAAATATTTCCAAAGTCGGCAACGCAATCGATTTCGGAACACACCGGAGTTCCAAACAGAACGAAAGGTCGACGGTTCTCAAGAATTGCAGATTACTCAGATCCGATAACCCTGCCATCCTAGACTTTGCACAGCACAGATACTGGAGGCTCCGGTAATCTCCAATGTCAGGAATCTCCGATACTGATGTCCCGCTCACATTCAAATTCTCCAGTGGCGAGGTCCTCAGCTCAGCAGGTAGCTCAGAGAAGTTCCTGCAGTTTGATACATCCAACAATTCCAAGCCATGTAATGCTCCAATGCTTCCTAACCCCGTCAGCCTTTCACATCCGACCAAATACAACGCCCGCAGCTTCTGCAACCTACTCAAATTCGGCAGGCCTTGTAAAGATGTGTACCAACAACCTACGGTTTGGAGCTCAGAAAGAAGCTCAATTCCAGGAAGTTCTGTGATAAGGGGGCAAGTGCGAAGATCAAGCCTTCCCAGCTTCGACAAACCATGTAATCCTAGCAGTCGGTTTAGCTTCGGTAGACCCCTCAGACGCATATCGGTTAAGGATATCAGGCAGCTCAGATCAGGCAATTCGACCAAGTCAGGAAGACAGTAAAGAGTGAGGTAACGGACGCATTTCAACCCTTCCAAGTTGGAAAGCCTGATAATACCAGGGACGTTGGTTATTCGAAACATTTCAAGCTTGGTACATGCGGAAAAATCAACGATTTGCTCGGCAGGCGTGATTTTCCTTCTGGAATGAATCAGGTTCAGCACAGAATCAATGAGGGATGGCCATTCGGAGCGAGTTGCTGTTCCACTTGCACTGCTACTTGTATATCCTCCATTCAAATCATGAGTTCCCCACACTTCCTTCGTGGCGTACGCATGGCAATCCCATATCTCAAGTTTTCGCAACGCAACCAACCCAGCCAAGCTCGGGAAATTGAAACCGTTACTGCATCCGCTCGTCCAGAAGAGATCATGAAGCGTTGGTATGTTTTCAACGTGAATCTTGAGAAGCTCCGAGCAGCCCGTGGCCACATAGAGTTTTGACAAGTTGTTCATTCCTCGGAGATCCAAATTTGTCAGCTTCTTGCAGTTGTTCACATTCATGAGGTCTGGCTCGTTGCATTTGCGGCAGAGGTTGAGCTTGGCTAAGCTTGTGAAGTCGCCTCCTTCAATCGAAAGCCTGCCTTTTTGGAAGTACCGGTCGTCACCTTCCGGTTTAAGAACGCATGTTTTCTCGTGTTCAAGACCTTCTTCAATCACCTCCAGCTGTGCGAACTCAATATAAAGATCGTGTATGTAGAAGGCATCTTCTCCTTCAGAAATCGTTTTCTCCAAAAGAGCCTTGGTTTGGAGTACCTGCAGCTGCACATCATCTAAAAGTTCAGTCGTGTAGGTGAACTCAAATCCATATGGTCCCGAATATCTTACCTAGACTCTAAAGCATAATTATAGATCTCAGAAACGGATTGAGATCACTTACAAATCCTGCAATAGATTTACGATCTTCACCCCATGTGGTTTCGAAATACCGGTCCACAGCGGTTTTGTACTTTGTATTTATGGGCCTTGGATGAGTTTGGCCAATGCACAGGACCAAATCCAGATACATTTTCTGTGTTTTCTTGGGCAAATCATCGTAACCTAACCTCAAACGAGAGAAGAAAGGGTTCCTCTTCTCATTGATGACATGCTTGAAGCCCATGATGTCTTTCCATTTTGATGGATCATTGCCAACCTTGGCACCCAACACCTTGATGATAAAGGGGTGATATCTTGACTTCTTGGTAGCAGAGTTAAAACAACACACGTTCAATAGTCTTTCTAATTCTTCTTTTTCTGCTTCAGAATTAAGGCTAGATATACTGCACCCTGCACTTTGTGCCAATAAGCTTCTTGCTTCTTCAACTTCCAAGACGGGCATTTCAAAAAACTTATGCCACTTGATGTCAACTGGAATTCGTTTCAGTGTTTCCATAGTACGTGATGTAACTAACACAATACTCCCTTTTTTGAATGGTAAGGTGAGGTAACTCTTAGCTTCTTCCAAAGCATCAACATTGTCCCACACATTATCAAGAACCAATAAAACACAGTGGTTGGGAAGATGCTCTTTCAGAAGATAACGTCCCTACACAATGATAAGAAGCACAGGCTCCCGTTTCAGTATCATTTGGACAATTTAAATTCAACAGTTAGATGAGTATATGCATTACATGCACACAAGAAGCTATATCAGGAGTTAACACATCATCCAACCATGTATTGTTGCACCTTGATTAAAAAAGACAACTCAAAACTACTAGAAGAACTACCAAAGGATCTCTACACAAATATGAACATAGAGAGGGTCTCCACGTAGAGAAGAGAAAAAGACAATACACTGCAAAAGCACGTACCTTCAGTACATTTGTCACCAACATGTCAATTTTTTCCAAATTCAAGAATAATTGTAGTAATTGCTTTTGCAAATCCAAAGGGTTTGGCTTGCTTCCTAGCTCAATGTGACAAACTTTCCCTCGAAATGCTTGGAGCAAGTTATTGCAAACCACTTTACACATTGTAGTCTTGCCTTCCCCTCCCGATCCATACATGCCAATAAATCGTGGTTGTGGGGAATTTGGTGACGAAAATCTATCATCATCAAAGACCCCGAGTTCCTAGAATGAAACCAAAACACTTACAGTGAAAACTTGGCAACTAGCTTTTCATATACAGTGCAATAATATTTGATACAAACTGAACTTAGATACATATAAAAATAAAATATTCAGAAAAGGGATATAAGCACATGCTACATTGACTTACCTTTTCAATCACCTTACTCATGCGTACACTTCCAAGGATGTGAGAATCGTCTTCTTTGATATATGGGGTGACTGTCTTCCAAATTTCTTCTTTAATTTCTGCTCTGTAAACCACATCACCATTTGCACTTACAAATGACATGCCATTATATTTTGCCAAAACCTTCAAAGCATCCTTCCATTCCTGCACATCAATTCTTGGCGAAAATCTATTCCAAGATTCAAACCACCGTTTTTGTCTGTCTTCTTGTTTGAATTCTGCAGCAGTGAGCTTGTAAAATAAAGGCAATATCTTGAAAGACTCACGCTTTCTGCTTTCTTTCACAAAAGCCGCCAATTCCAACATGGGCCATTTTCTATGAAAATATTCATCAGACATCACCACCACCCCCAACTCACAATTCCTTGCTGCTTCAAAAATCCGCCCTGGAAATTGTTCTCCTTTTGGAAGACTATCTCCATCTTTGTCAAAAAATACCCCAAAGTGATGGATTCCCTCCAGGTCAATATTAAGTTGTTCCACAAAGCCTTTCTCAGGACCGGCATGACTCAAAAATATTTTATGCTTGGGCGTCAAGCACCGTGGATACCTGCACAGTAAATCAGCACATTCAAGCATGTTGTGATATTGTCTAGTCGAAACTTATAAACTTTTGTTTAAGAACTAGAAAAACATTGAAGAAGTGCCTGGGAGAATATACATCTAACATGAACTCCAAGCTTACAAGATATTTCAGGTACTGAACCTCATGAGCGATTCTATATTTCCAAGTGAAGTTTCCAATGTTAAGAAATTTACATACCTGCCATTGCACACTTCGGTTTCGTCCAATTTGTAAGGAGTCTCGGCTGTTTGTTCAGCTGCTATCTCCTGAAAATTCATGTTAAAAAATTCAGAAGCACAGTCCAATGATACCATGACCAGAAGAAAAATGTTTCAAAGTACAGAACCTTCTAACATGACACGTCCTCCAGCAATAATACTTCCGAATCCCAGAAACGTGTTGATAGTCACTATTTGTTGTGAGCTTCCAAACTTACATTCATACATGAAGTTCGGTGGAAGTCTGAACATCTATCTGCTAAAGCTTAATTCAATTTTGAGACTAATACAGCTTAGGTTTCATGCTTCAATTTATGAGCAAACTAGAGTCCGAGCGAAATTTCACAATTTGAGCCTACATCTGATAGAACCTGTTCACTGCTCATCTGGTAGGTTAAAAGATCATATCAAGCTATGGGAATATGGACAAAAGTCAGAAATCAGCAAAAACCTGTGAACTATCCTTGGACTTTATATCCTCAAAGATGGTCGCCATACCGCTGTCCACTGACATGGGAATCTTTTGAATCCATGCGAAACAATTCCTGGCAATCTTATACCTACGAGGCCAATCTTCCTCCAGCTTCTCTCGAAACGATTCTTGTCCTCGGTATGACCACCGGCCATCTGGGGGTTTCGAAAAGGAAGGTTGAATACATCCAGATGCCCTCTCCAAGCTCACGTGATTCTTTGTGTTTTCTGTGTGAACTGCTACACTGGAGGGGTTGCTTTGATGCGGCGAAGGAAGCTCAAGGCCATACTTGTGGTGACACACCTCGCAGAGATTGAAATCCTCGCACCACCAGGAGTGGAAACGTATGTTGACAAAAGGCCACAACTGGCAAGCATCACAAACGCAGCATTTGGCTAGTTCCACCTCCATCATGCCGGCCTATCTTAGCATCACATTCCTGCTGCTATTTCTGAACAATGTAGCCTTTGAGCATACACAAATCCTCTTGGGTCGCCGTCGCTGCTGTGTATGCACAAGTTGAACTCTTCGATAGATTCTAGTAGATCCCTGCATCATCCCAAAATCGGACGTCATTATCCATAGTGGCAAAAGCACCGTTTCTAAACGTTTCAAAAAGTCTTTTAAAGTTTCAAAAAAGACCAAATGAATGACTACAAACCAATGACTACAAACCAGCTGATCGTAGTTCCCCCATACGGGATTCTATGGTGACTAGTAATCGCTTATCTCGAAGAGACTCAGCAAAACTTTTTTATACAGTATTTAAAATTACCAAACTTTTATGTATACCTAAACTACACGTTCTAGTGCTTACCGACAGCTTCCAAAATCAAAGCCTACCACGATGCCTGCATACTCCTCAGCGTATGAAAGAGGACGCATACATGAAACATACAATCTGAAGTAGACTCTGGCGCGAATCATCACCTGAACGCAGTGTCGGGGATCTGAAAACGCCGCTCCTCGCTCCCGAGCACTGGAGATAGATTCCACACCCCAGCACTTCAAACAAGCACATAACTTACGTCACTCCATCCACCAAGTCGGCAGTAAGGTTTGAAAACAACCAAGTAGAGCAGAGAGAAGGCATGGAGTGACGACCTAGCTCGAATATGCGCCAAGGGCCGGGTTTGCTACAGTGTAGTGACGACCTAGCTCGAATATTCCACTACCATATTATATTACCACCAATTCCTGCGATCCAATCATTGAAAATTCAACCCTTGGGTTGAAGTAAGAGAAGCGTACTGCACAACTCAATGGCAACTGGTGGGAGTCAAAATGTCGAAATGGAGCATTGAAAAGACAATGTACTGACTTCACCTGGTACCAAGAAATACACCTCACAACGATCTTCGAATCCGAAAGAAGGTATCTGCACCACTCATTGCAATAATACATAAGGAAGGAAATAATTTGAAATTTTGGAAATTTTTTAATTTTTCAATTTTAAACTTGTGGTTGATTTTTATTTTCAGCCTTTTTTGTGTATAGCCTTGCATGCACAATGGACTCAAACTTTGGCTTTTAATGAATTGGTATTTTAAACTTTAAATTTTTAAATCTTTGCATTTTTTTACTTATTCTTCCCATTTCTTGGTTCTTCTTTGATTGCTTGATTTTTATTTCCAACCAATTTTTGTTTTTTTATAATTAAATTTTTTGTTCTCGACAACCTTCTTCTCAAAGTATGCTTCTCCGAAGACCAAAAAGGAAGAACATTGATCAAAATTCAAAGTGACATTTTAATTACAACAAAATGAATGACAACAAAAGTGATATAATGTAAAGAAGATGTAACTTAAGCTATGTTATGGAATTTGAATCTATCTGACCACATGAAGATGTAAAAACAGAGAAGTTAGTACTATCTGCATCAAAAGATGCCTCGGCATCATATTCATAAGCTTCTATATCCAAAAAACTAAGGCTTTACCCTAACCATGCCAAAAATACAATAAAAAACTCCATCTACTTGATTAGCAACATTGATCGCGTATGAAGGTAGTACTCTTGGATAATTTATCCTAGTACTTTTATACAGTCTACCATTCTCACCTTAAACACTGTCGAGTAAGGATCATGTGAAGCAAACTATGAGCAAAGTGTGCATGAGCATGAATGCCCTCAAGTGCTTTAATATTATTCCAACAAGAGAATGCCATTGAGTCAAACAATCAAGAACTAATATGAATTGAAAACTGAACTTGGATTTTGGCACCTCTGCAAGCTCCTCACTACTTAACCTCTAAAGGACAGAGGGGTATTTCCACAATTTTTCAGTACCTCAAGTGCCATTCTTGCATTTTCCAAAGTGAGAAAATTTTTCATTTTAGTATCACTATGAATTTTATTTTTTTGAACATGGCATTTTTTGGCAAATTCAAAAGGGTTTGTGATAATCCCAAAACAATAAAGCCACAAAGTAAGGTCATAAAAGCATTCCCAAAAACAAAAACGCTAAAAAAAAATCCACAAGGAGAGATCTTCATTTCACTATACAATGTGCTCAAAGTACAGGTGAAACATTATCACAATAGAAACACTAACTTCACTATAGAAACACCTCACCGACCCATGTTGCTTTTTTTCTTCTAAAATCAGGGTTTCACTTTTTCACTAAAATTTCAGCATATCCTTATTTTCAACTTGATTCTAAAGAGGTTAGGAACAAAAAACACTTAAATCCGATCCGTCTAGGGCATTTTACTGGGTTTTCTATTTCTAGCGTAACCCAAAAGTGGTTGCTTTGTCTTTTAGAGGTTAACACCAAATGGATTGGTCAGATCTAATTCAATATGCTAGCCCACATACTTGTTTAGGATCCAAAAATACACACTAAGTAAGCATATTTGGATCTCCATTATTGCCTATGGTATAGTCACAAATGCTCATCTATTAAGCACTCGATTCATTCATAGCTACTCACCTATAGTCAGCTTGAAATGACTCAGTAATTAAAATCCATTATATATGTTTTGAGCTTGAATTCTCTATTAAACACATTGCTCCTTATTGTCTTAAAAACAATATGATTAACAAAAATCTAGTTTCTTTAAAGATTAAAGTGTTCATGAGAAGGTCTTTAGGACCATTTGCATGAGATTTGGTGCCTCCTTGGACGTGTATTGGGCCCGATACAACTTCTTGTGGCACCAAAAATTCATCAAATTAACAAAAAGCAACGCTCAAATTATTACCAAAACCAAAATTCCAAAAAAATCAAATTCTCATGAGGTGGTCTTTGGGAGCATTGCATGAGATGTGGGGACCGCTTATAGTGTCTTTGGCACCGAGGAAACCTTAGAGGCCTTGGAATTCCACTAGAATCTGCAACCAACAACGCTGAAATCAATACTAGAACCAAATTTTTAGAAAACATCAAATGTTCATTAAACAATCTTTAGGAGCATTGAATGAGATGTGGAGACCCCTTGAAGTGTTTTTGGCACCAAGGAAATCTTAGAGGCCTTGGAATTCCATCAGAATCTGCATACAGCAGCGCTGAAATCAATGCCGGAATCAAAGTTTTAGAAAACGTCAAATGTTCATGAGAAGGTCTTTGGGAGCTTGCATGAGACGTAGGGACCCCATGAAGTGTCTTTGGCACCAAGGAAACCTCATGCCGCTCCAAAATCCCTTCAAAAATGTATTATTTTTGAAAATTTGGTTCTAGGATTCATTTCAGCGTTGCTCCTTGGAGATTCTGATGGAATTCCAAGGCCTTTAAGTTTCAATGGAAAGCACAACTGCTGCATAGGATCTAAGAAAAGCGGATTGACATGCTAATTGTGGTATGTGCTGAGCAGATCAAACTGGCAATTGGCATTCAATGCAGAGGGAGTAATGAGCGTTGTGGCATCCAATGAAGGGAGGGAGGGTGCCATTAATGGCCATTTGCACATTGCCATGGAGGAGATGGTGGAGAGAGAAAACGATGGAGAGGGTAGTGAGTAGGCGAGGTGGGTGACCTAAGATATCAAATCCCAGCCACCTCCCTCAACTCCACCTTGTCTTTTCCTATGTGTAACATCGCCACGTCACCAATTGTATAGTCTATGTGGCTATATTTAGCCACTTAAAAAAACGTTGGAAAAGATGATAAGAAGTAGCACTTGTATGGGTTTCCAAAGTTGAATATTAAGAAACGGCATGTACTATTTGACAAAATGGATTGCATATGATTTTCTATGGACAATTTTAAAATAATGTTCCAAGTATTGCATTTGCAGGTACATAAAAGGAAAATGAATTTGGAATTTGGAATTGAGGATACTTGTTAATCATGCCTTCGTCTTGAGATATGTTTGAGAATTTTTGTTAACTGTATGTATTACTTAATATTATGAGGACAGCTTCTAAGAGCTTCTACACTAGTAGTGAGTGTTTTAACGCGTCAACGACATCTATTTAGTGCCATTTTTGGCACCGGAGGGTCACTTCCTCACACCAACACCGTGATGGCGCCCCACGGGTGAACCTCTCACCAACGACAACCGAAGCCAAAGCCAATGCAACTTTGAGGTCCCTTCCGTTGCCCTTTTTCGGACTGCTCTTTGTCCACCTCTCCTTCCTTGCAACTCCAAAGCCTTCCCCTCGCCCCTCCCTCTTTGATATGACAAGCCCTCTGAAAAGTCTAACACAAAAATGAATAAGGTCAACCCACAAAATGAGGTGCCAAAAGCTTACCCCCTTTCCTGCAAAATGGCGTTGTACTTGAAGTCAGGGCTGATTTTTCACAAAGTTTTAACCTGTCCATGTCCAAAAACCTTGAATTGAAAGGCAAAAAAAAATGGAACCCGTCCAAAAACCGGTTCAAAAAAGGAATACCCGTCCCGTACTAATGTTTATAAAATAAAATTTAAAAATTTAAAATCAATAAAAAACCTATATATATATATATATATATATATATATATATATATATATATATATAACAGGCCCGCTGCACTCTTGTAGCCCGGCCCGGTCCACAGCGACTAGAGCTGTTGCAGCTCTGTAGCAGAGCCTACGCCAGACTGCGAGCGGCTTGTTTTTTTTGTGATTTTTTTTTCTTTTTTTTGCATCTGAGCTTCTTCTTGGCTGCTCATGTTATCTGCTGCCTCTTGCTGCTGCTGCGACTTGTCCAAGCTGGACTCCAACATGTTGTAACCTTGAGGACTTAGGCATGTCTGTTTATTTTAATTTTTTTAATTTTTTCAAGTGATAGAGAAGTAATGTATAAAAGAAATCAACGTAGGCTTTAGATTTAGTTTTGAGAAACTTGTGAAGAGAGTTATTTGATTCATGTGAATACTGCAATATGTGAAAGGGGTTTTTCCAACAAAACCTTATCAAGAGTTATCTCCGTACTAGCTTGAAGTTGGAGACATTAGATGCTTTGATGTGCATTTCATGTGCAAATAATGCAATTGTAAACATCAATTGGAATGCAGTGATGCTTGTTTGGAGAAATATGAAGAACAGAAGAATTCATCTACTTGTTTGAATGGTAAGTTCTTCTTCTTTTTTGAAAAAATTGAAAATGTTTATATACAATTACTTAGTTTACCTTCAATTTTGATCTCTGACGTTGTTTTAAAAAGGTTCTAAATATTGTGGTTGATAAATCAATGTGTGCATGTGAATCAAGCTCTTGAAGATTGATATTTTGATTAGGTGTTAGTGGTTTGACTCCATTATGTTCACATTCACATGTCATATATGACATGATGTAATTGATATTTGCATCATTCATTTTTTTGGAAAAAATTGTCAAAAAAATATATATTTTTAGAACCCGTCCAAAGTGAATTTGACACGTCCAAAAACCGGTTCATTTTCAGAGAACCCGTCCACTAGAAATGTTTTTTTTCCAAGAACATGTCCCTGGACATGTTAGGGACCGTGTGAAAAATCACCACTGCTTGAAGTGCTTGGCGTTGGTGACTTCTTGGTGGGGAATTGATTGCCATTGACACTAATCACAATGCTGTTCTATTCTGTTGGCGTGTTGGAAAGGGCCCCTGGAGAAGCTCTGATTCTATCATAGTAAAACGTATTCCCTTCATTCTCTAATTTGATCGGACTCTACACTAAAATCATAGATGCTCATTTTTCATGTGAGCCACATCTCCTATGAATTGGGAGAATCCAGAGATGCAGCTGATGTCGGCAAGTAAAGTCCAGCCACTTGAACTTGTGCTAATTGTATCCTGATTCCCCATGACCATCGCCGATGCAAACAAACCCACGAGCTGAGATAGAAGTGCTTCTTCCTACACTTCCACCACAAATATTCCCAAGTTGCAACTGCCATCGTCATCATCCCCGCATCGATGCAGTCACAAGTTGCTATTGTAACGAAGGTGATGACTAAGATGGAGACCATATTTGTCAGAAACGCGCTTCCTATTGATATCGACAACTCACGAATAGAGTTGCACGGAACTAATTAAGAGATTCTAGACATGGGAATAAACAACTATTAAGTTAATGTGTCATAGCGTTGACTATCCCAATGTGTCAGAAACAACTTGTCGCAGTCGGTAAGAGAAGTTCCTCGTCTGCAAGTTGATGATGGTAGGAATTTGCGGAAAGATTGCAGCTGGAGAAACATTTGTATGCAAGGATGTGGTGTGAGAAGAGGCTCGTGGGTAACGTAAGTTAGTGTTAGTTTGGCGGGTGCATACATCTATGCCGGATTGCAAGCTCGGGAGTGTTGTTAAGAGGAGTTGTTGTTTGGGGAGAAAAGGCTTGGTCGATCTAGCATTCTCGAGGGATACGTTAGAGGTTAGGGAGTGAGTTTCATTCCATGGGGCGGAAGAGAGCGCTGCTGGTGGGAATCAACTACACTGACGACCCAGAGAACAAGCTGCGAGGGTGCTGGAACGATGTGGAGCGTCTGGGGGAGTGTTTGGTTAGTCGGTATGGGTTTCCGAAGGAGACGATCTGCACGCTCGTGGACAGGCCTGGCACCAGCCCCCGGATGATGCCGACGGGAGAAGTCATTCGTGAAAAGCTTTGCGAACTCACTACGGGTTTGCAGTGGGGTGATTGCATCATCTTCCATTTCAGCGGGCATGGTGTGCAGGCAAGCAAGCGGTTACTAGTACTTATACATTGCTGTGGTTGTTTGAGTTACGCAATGTTGTGATGAATCCAGAAGCATTGCTGGGTGTCGAAGGACTTGACGTGTTCGCATTTTGGACTTTGGATATATGCAGTTGCCACCGGAAGGGGAGCCGGACGAGACGGGCATGAAGGAGGCCATTGTGCCGGTGGACTTCAACATGATAACAGGTGCGTACATAGTCCAGACCTGTTTGATTTCTTCTTCTGTAGAATATGATGGAATTTGTATGATACTTAGAAGGGGAAGTTGCAATGTCCATTCGGAAACTTTCTTACTGGTTTTACCGGCATTTGCTCAGTCGTTCTCCTTGATGCACTTATGCAGATGATGATTTTCGCATTCTTGTGGACAAAATTCCGGATGGAGTGGCGTTCACCTTCATTGCTGATTGCTGCCATAGCGGAGGGTTGATCGCTCATTCGGAGCAGCAAGTGGGCTCCGTGCATACAAAACCCACTTCTCTCTTGAGCTCCCTCGGACCACAACCCCAAGAGGAAGAAAGTGATGAGGAAGAAGAGCCTGTCGTCGTGAGTGACGAGGTTATGATAGAAATTTTAGCAAGTATGCTGGGATCCGTTTCTTCACAGGACCCGAGCGTGTCGCTTTTGGAGGTTCTGGCCATGATGCAAGCAGCCAATTCTGCTAGTATGGATATGAGTTTGCTGGATTTGATAGCCATTTATGTGACTTCACAGCAGCAGAATGTGTCCATGTCGGACATATTGGAGAGTATGTTGGTAGAAGAAGAGAGCACTCCTGAAAAGCAGAATGCAGCGCAAAAAGCATTCGCAACCTCCACTGGCTCCCTGCAGCGCGACAGGCAACTCAAGAAAGACAGGATTCAACACATGTTGGGATCTACGAAAGCACACAACGTACAACGTTTTCTCAGATCCAGTCATGCACGCAGATCACTGTCGACCAGGGGATTCGGTGGAGCACCATACAATGAGAGCTATGGAGGACATCAACATTACCCACCCCAAGATCAGAACCGCAGCAGCTTCTCTCACAACCACAGCGAACTGATTCTCCCACACCAGTAAGAATCCCTCACGATCCTCCTCTTGTAGTGCAACAGAAGGTTCGCTGCTCTTAGCATAAAATCCCTTTTGTCATTGTGCTCTGTTTTTGAGGTTCTGGTTATGTTTTCTGGCAGGCATTGCTTGTATCCATCACCAGATATTTCAGGCAGTTTCTACAACGATGCAAACGCACCCTGGCAATATCCTCCTCCATTGAAGTACACTCTGAGCGATCCTGGACCTTATGCTTCTACTCACTCTCACGCAGGCGCTCCAGACCCAAGTGAGCCGAATCCATTTGGATCCCATCCTTCAATGCAGCGATGGGGAAGTGATCTTGGTAGCGGTGGCTATGGCACAGCAGGCCATGACAGATACAGCGGCCAAGCTATGCAAGGAGGGCTCGCTCAATTTCAACCCCCCTGGGCAGCAAAACCTGCTGTGGTCAATGGGCCGGCATTTGGAGA
Organism: Ceratodon purpureus; assembly: GCA_014871385.1. Classification (NCBI taxonomy): domain Eukaryota; kingdom Viridiplantae; phylum Streptophyta; class Bryopsida; order Pseudoditrichales; family Ditrichaceae; genus Ceratodon; species Ceratodon purpureus. Next base: position 8,499,621 of record CM026424.1, on the reverse strand, counting down.
TAACCACGACGCTGGCTTCAGGATTGACGTCCATGGAAGACCTGAGCTACCGGGAGCCTGGTCTCATGGCAGACCTAATTCCTGTCCAGGGGGTGGAGGAGATATATACGCAAAGAAGAGATCGATGCCTCTTCACGCAGTGACACGAAAGCTGAGTGAACGCGCAGGACGCAAAGTCGAAGCTGGCAACATCCGGACGAATCTCTACGACTTGTTCGGCGAAAAGTCCAGTATTACTTGCAAAGCTGTCGTGGCTACCATTCTCGACGGGCTCACTAACAAGGTATAATTCTCCGCAAACCTTAAGTGAGTTCAGGAAAGAGTAACGAAGCACTGGTAAGAGACGTAAGCTAATTGCATTCGTGATTGCTTGGTTGATGTAGGGAGGAAGCTCGAGCGCCAGGGGGATTCTGAAACGTATAAGTAATAAGAGCATCGACTTCCTGAACTCGAAATTACACGACCCCAAAACGAGGATTGATAAGTACCTTCGCGCAACAACATCGGCGTCAGGGGTGACTCCCACGTCAACCCTCCATCAAATTCCGAAGCGCCCCGACCGGTGCGTGCTCATCACTGCTTGCCAGTCGGATGAGCTTGCGAACGAGCACAGGAACGTTATCCACGGTGCTTTCACGAAGGTGATTCTGGACATTATTGAGGAGCACAAAGCAAGCCTTCTTGATAACCATCGATTAGTGTACGAATCCCGCCATCGCCTCGCCAAGAAACCTTACAAGCAGCACCCGTGCCTCTACTCTACTCCCCAGCAGGCGCACAATGTGTTCATCTGTTACTAACCACGCCTGCAAAAACCAAGAATCTTGCTGCACCCATCGAAGGTACCATGCTGCTAATCGATACTCCAACTTATCAATAGACTGAGTGAGCCTGACTGATTGTGCAATCCCGAATTGTGCTGCAATATTCAAGCTGTACATATGAGCTGCACTCCATACCTGAAAACTAGATTGTTCATTCTCAGCTAAGATTCGGTACCATAGCCACAATCATATCGATAATATCTCTGGCAATTCTACTAGTTGAGCTCCCAATTTCGCATTCTAATATGTCTCGATGTCATCTTGCATGGAAAATTCGCCTGTGCGGTTGCTGATATCGGTTTTCTGCAAATGGCACCACAAAATTATGCCACTTATGGCATTTCACAAGAGGCATATTTTAGTAAAGTGAATGCATTCTCGACGAAAGACCTCTAAAAATGGCTCAAACTTCACAGAACTGCTTGAAGCTGAGTCGCTGACTAACTGAATTCATGTTAACAATGTTCTTTGAAGAGAGTGGACTAGTACCTTGATGTACATGATCGATGTCTTGCATGTAGATATACCACTTCTGTCTCTCTGCTACGAAGTCCGGACTCTTTATAAACATGAGTCTATCTCCAACTATTTACATGCTTTCAGCGGAGCACGGCAGAGTCTACGACTGCCAGGGACAATTTTTAGGATGTGACATACCTTGGACTTTATTAATGAATCGGTGACCACCTAACAAGGTTGTTCCCATATAATCTCGTCTAAAGATGCCAAAGAAATCATGTCCAACCTTCAAAGTGCACTCAACAGGATTACTACGGAGTAGTTCGTTGGTATGAATCAGGTGATAAGTCTAATAAATTGAGTATGAATTGGTGGTTGAAGTGTGTTTACATTACTGGCATGTCGCCGACGAAGAGGTTGTCCTGAATACTACGAGACCGCACAGATTGCCAAGGGGGCCGAGGGATTTGACACACTGAAGCATTTGAAGACTGAAGTTTGGGAGAAGTGACTTCACAGGAAGGTCGGACGCAGGAAACTGATTTGGCAGAAAGAGCCCTGTGACTACTACCTGCTTCGGAATTAAGAACTGTGCGAAAATTGCAAGTGGTGCTCACTGGAAAGTATCAATCAAACATATTAGTCTAGAGTCAATGCAACCCATACAAGCCACATACAGCAGTTTTATGATGCATTGCTAGCAAACTTATTACTTCTCCCTGAATGGAAATGTGGAAGAGGTAGCTTTTCCTTGTTTGTTGTGGCAATTCTCACTTACCATTTCTCCACTAGCTCAAAATTGGAATGAAAAATTATCACTTTACTTGTAGTGATGGAATGTTGCAATGTGCATTGTGAGAGAAGTTGAATGCTCAATTGTGTAGGAAAGCATTCCTCCAAGGGTATTGGAAAACCGTTCAATGAGACGGGAACTTATCAAGTTTTGAATCAAGAACTATCTATTCAAGTTCTTTCAGATATAGAAACCTAACATGTTTTATAGATAAAGATTTGCTTCTTGATTCAGTCTATTGCTTGTAAAGAAGAATCACCTAGAACTTGTAAGAGCTATTAACCGCTTGCATAAGGAAAGGTTGTTGAAGAAACCAACCCATTGGAAGTGGTGTTATCACACTAAACACTAGTACAGATACTGACGTTCTCCATTCCGGGGATTATGGAAAGTGTCGTTTTTCCACTGCTGCGAGGGATTATGGAAGGTCCCCGCAGGTTCCGCTGACCCTCCCGGGTGTTTGACGAATCCACGTCTTTCCCGCCGCGAGCAATGTGGCGCACTCGCTGTGTTCTCACCTCTGCGAAGAGTTTCACCTTATTTTGACCGTTTACTTTTTGAAGCGACCATATCTACGCAATTGCACATCTCAAAAACTCACAGGTACCCCTCTCTGAAGAAGTGTGGAAGGAAGGAACGGGGCGGCAATAGCGGGCGGTGAAGGGGGCTTCAAAACCCAAACCGAAAGACAAGCCAATTCTTTCGACACAGAGCAGCTCTTGAGTTGCCATAGCCATCGCCAAGTTGCGCACCCACGTCTCCATGGTAAGTAGACTTGCTCCCCTCCTGCCATTTGCATCTACTTCTACTCCCTGCATTCTGCCGTTTCTTTGATCTCTGTCTCGCCGTTTTTGGTACAGAGTTTCGTCATATACATGAAAACCTAGGTGCGTGAAATCTCTGTTTTCATATACGTGTTGTCTGGTAGTGTATTCCGTGGGTTGAGTTCTCGTACATTGGTGGAGTTTTATGTGGTTTCGATTTCGGCAATTCAATGTACCGCACCGAGTTTGCATCCTCGCTAAGCCGAGAAGCTGTGGAGGAGCGGCGTCTAGCTGACGACATTCTGGGAAGATCGAAAGGTATTTGCATGCCACAGGCTAGTGATGCGTCAACAAAAGTGGCGACGTGAGTCTTTCGCATCTTGAACTTGGAGGCTAGCTCTGAAGGCTTCATGCTCATCAAGCCGATGAGCCCAATCTTTGAAGCTTCCATCCTATCTGCGTACTTCATCAGCGACCGGTGGTGGAGATATATTCGCAATTCCAAGGCATCCTGGAAGATGAAGAATAGTGAAGACAATTAGGTGATACCAAGGGCCTCCGAATTTGACGAAAAAATGTTGCTCCGACAGGTGCGCTGCAAGAGCCACCTGCGGGTTCCATACTCGGCCACAGAAAATCTGGTGACCTGGATGTCACGTCCCGTGACCTCGCCAATTCACCTTATCACCTCGGTAACAACCGAACAACTGATCCACGTCGGACTCCATCAAGGTTGGGATGCCGCACATCGATCCAAATCCTACGACCAACGATCTCGCTCTCAGGCCAGGCCCCACCTTTTGTCGCTTGTGACGAAGTCGCCTGAGCTCTGAACGAACACTACACCTTGCTCCGAGAGTGAAAATGGCGCTGGTCCATTGCTTTACACCAAAAATGGTCATGGAGAACGTCAGTATCTGTACTAGTGAAATATCACATATCATTTTAAAGTTGAGTTACATAATTTGGACATTGATTGGCATTTACAAAAAAGTTTCTTCAAGACCAAAAACCAAGAGACAACTTTGATCCGTATTTCTTGAAGCAAAAGTATTGTGAATATTTGGCAAGCATATTGTATATTAGTGCTTAAATACTCTTCTATTGTAAGACGCATAACCTTTGCATAAAAAGTTTTTAAAAAATTACACACTCTATAACATTTTGAAACCACAATAAGAAAAGATGCACTTTGCCAAAATTTCATTGATAAATTCACAATAAATACTAAAATATTACTCGCGCACATTACACTCACAAAAAAACAATGGGGAAGGAGAGAGACGAATCCATCTTTTAACCTTCTCCGAAGGTCCACATGAGTTTATATCTATGCCACATGAATTCAACTTGTCATTGGTTATCATCTTTACCTTATCTTCAACCATTTATATAACTTTGAAGAAATCAGATGAAGTTTAAAGACATTTCAAAGTATCCAAATTTTTTACATTTGCATGGTTTGCTTTAATCTCTAAAGTTCTTTGAGACAACATTGTAGTTGCAACATTGCTAGGCACGTTATTTTAAGCTCCTAGACTTTTGAATTTTCTAATATTTTTATTACACGTAACTTTAACCGGTAGTTTTCCAATGGCACAATTTCAAACTTGCATTTAAAATAATAATGCAAAAATTATGGATTTTAGAAGAATTTGCCTTAAATAATCTAGGCAGCCAATAATTAATCACAATCTCCTATTTTTTGTCCATTGCCAAGTTGTTTGTCATTGACATGGGCAAAAAAGTTACAAGACTAAATTTTGAAGAATGAACACTTGCAACATAATGGGCCCACTATTTTTCGATCCATACATAATCTTGAAAGTTTTCTTCATGCCGACACTCTTTATCTAACTAACAGTTCTCATCCAAAATGTTTATTTTCATGCCCGCAAAGTTTTCATCTGGTGACAATTATTATCCATAGGTCCGTTTTCATCCAACAAATCTTTTTCATCCACAAAAAATTGTATATCCAACCTTCAATCCTCATCTAAAGCTAATATATGTCATCATGTTTTTGTGATGTAGCAACATATCCATCTACATGACCTACTATTTCACATTTGCCGCATCAAAATTACAAGAAATCATATTGTTTGCACTTCAATAATTAACAAAAATTATAGTTTACTCCGATTTTATTGAAAGTTTTTGAAGTTTTTTTTCACTGACAGAATATATCTGGGGTTTGGATTTTTCTTTGGAGATGTTTTGGTTGCCTTTTTTGGTCGTTTTAAATTAGAAAAATGTAAGGCATTGTGCCCACATCCAATGACTAAAATAAGGACTTTTTTCCTTTCTAAGCTTGTATAGAGCTTAGAGTTGGTGAGCGTAAACTTAACTTAGATACATGTCAATCAAATTTTTTGCAAATTATAATTTTTGAGTATCACAACTTAGGTACATTGCTTCTCAAGTGCCAAAAAAAAACTTTTATAATGACTTCGAACATTAGAGTCTCCAAATTTGACGGTGGATTGTCATCCAATTTGGTATATCCCTTTTTATACAAGGTAGATACAAAATCCTACGGTTACAAATTTTATATGATGCCTAATTTAGAAATCAGGCTATGTATGTTTTTGGCCATTTTGGCTCGAAAATCAGTAAAAAACTTACAATGGATTAACTGACTCTTCTCACCAACCTTGATAGCAACAATTTCTTTTTATAGGCTAGAGACACAAGAGTACTGATTATCGTTCAAGGTTTCAAAATTTCTGAATCTTTAAAATATCACATCTCAACTTCCGATTTCAACACATTCAAGTTGCAACAAAATCACTAATGGGCTTCAAACATTTTGTTGAAGGTTTTTATGCCATCACTATCCTATATATGGTTGTTTTGGTGGTCAAGAAGGCCCAGCCTCTCCTTCTGGACGTTTAAGCATCAGTGTAAGACTAAAGTCCAAGAGGTATATAAGGTTGAATTGATAGTCGAAATAAAAAATTAAAAAATCAAACTAACAAAATTCTTTGGTGGTCCTTCTTCTTATTATTTGAATGCTTTCTAGCAAGAAGGCATCACTTGGAAGCCTCTCCAAAGGATTTTATAGTCTCCCTCGTACTCATATATATATATAAATAATAATAATAATAATAATAATAATAATAATAATAATAATAATAATAATAATAATAATAATAATAATAATAATAATAATAATAATAGGAACGTAAATCTCTTTAGCATCCCTTGTTGAATGTCAAGTTGCAAAAACTCAAATTTTAATTGATAATGTACTTTAAGGGTCAGAACTCTCTTCTCGATTCGAAATCCATAGGGATCATTTGAACGAGCTTATGACTACGTGGCTTGGCACTACTAGTGAAAACTAGAGAGGTAATTGTTAGCTCGAGCTATCTATCCAAAATAATAAAATAATTCTTAAGTCTTGTAGTTATTACCAAGGTTCTTTCTCTTTCCCGTTATCTCACTGATATCTTCCTTTTTTATTACTTATCCTTTCATTTTTTTTTAGTTTTTTTTAGTTTACTTTGTACAAAACTTTCATAACATTTCACAATATATTTACACATGATGCCATTTTGCTTCACAACAATGCACTTTTGGTTGACGCTTTAAACCCATTAACTTTAACACACTTGCTGGATCTGGACTTCATATCTCCAACACACATATCTTTTGAGCCTCCACCCTCACAATCCCTATCAAAACCTTATTCATGTGCTCGGTTGTCACGTCACACGTACCTCCTTCAAAAGTGCTACACTTTCAGTCGTATTTTGATTTCTTTTGAGATTAGAGCCTATAATATTAATTTCATTATGGTAGGATGGTTGGAAATATGTAGTCCAATGATAATATAACATAATGGTAAGATGGTCAACTTTTTACAACCATCCTATCACAATGAAATTAACAAGTGAACCAGGTATCAATCGCACCTTAACTGTCTATGCTATTTCAACAAACTTTTGTTGAAGGCTCATGAGATGTTTAGTGCATCAAAAAATAATCACACCTTAGAAATAGAAAAGCAACAATAAACTACATCTCCGGCGATGGCTATTGTCTCCTGAAAGCAACATTTTTGGGAAGTCAAAACAACACATCCAGGTCAAAAAAGGAGATTGATGAATTTAAGAGTTTTGTCTTTTTGAGCTCATTAGTAATAGACACGAGTGGAAAAGGACACCAAAGGAGAACACCAAGCAATGGCGGATTACACCAAAAATTTCAAATTTTTGGTGTAATCCGCCACTGCTTGGTGTTCTCCTTTGGTGTACTCAGACACCTTTTCCACTAGTGAGAGGTACCTGTTTTAAGTTATTTGTAAATCTGTCATTGCATATGTAAAGCAAGTGAATACTCAACTTTTTACACTGAAATATGTAGTCCAATGATAATATAAATGTCTATACGTCTATACCATTATTTATAAGGCAAAGATGCCTTCCAAAAAAAACAAATGAAGCTTTAGAAGCATGTGTAAAGGATTGAATTTGCAAATAACTTTCATGTTTCCTTTTGAATGGATCGAAAGTGCTATACTATACTTTGAGTTGTATTTTGAGTTTTTAAATTTATAGCCTATAAGGCTATAATATTAATTTCTTATGGTAGACCCTGTTTCAGAGAGAGAGAGAAACTTCGGTCTCCGGAGGAGACCGACGTGAATTAAGTGTCTGTTCGACCTACCCCCAATCCAAAGCCCACAGGACAAAGGTATGGAAGTAAAGATCTACTCCCCCCTTTCGAGAGTAGACACTTTAGTCACAAGTAACCAGTAACAAGAAACCAGTGAAAACAGGCGTATAGAATAGTTTGTGGTGATGTTATGGACATCAAGCCACGAGCTCATTTGTTGGTTGGATGTGAGCGTTTGTCTCATTGATCTGGTCCGGGTTCGAACCCTGATGGACTCGTTTGAGTGGATGTGGGGGATGGAGTGGTTTGATACTGCTGAGTGAGCGATCACGAGCAGGAAATAAGTTGTGCCAACCAACAGCCCCCTTTGCGAGAAGTGACAAGAAGAGACTTGACACCTGTATGCTAACAATTAAATAGAGTGGCTCTAGCTACTACCAAAATTTTAAATTTTATTTTTATTTTATTTTTATTTTATTCTAAAGTTCTTACTAAGGGGGATCTAATGTTTGAGGGATCGGTTGGTGATTTTCTATTCTTCTTTTGTGGAGTAGAATGGACATGGCGTATTGTATGGCGATAGTGTTTATGTTTTTGAAGGTGTTTTTGATGGTGGGCATTGGTATTTGGAATTTTTCTTCAAGTGATTTCATTGATGGAATGTGTGTAGTTGCTCTAGCTCCAGCTGTAATGACGATAAGAGGGTCAACTTTCCATCCTAGAGCAGTGATATTAGCGATTAGTGGATTGTATTTGTTGGTTTTGGCTTGGAGTGTTTCTGGGGAGAATCTGTCGTTGCAAAATGTAAATTCAATAAATTGTATTGTAAGGTTGGGGTTAATTTCAGAAGGGGGTTCACTTTGGTAAGGTAGGCCTTTCACACACAAGATGTCTGGTCTAAATCTTGAGTTACAGTGGCATCTTTGTGTGCCACATGTGCAAGGGAGTAACCAATTTGGTACTGTATTTTCTGGAGGCTTATCATTGAAGGTTCCAGCATTCATGAGAATAAAGCATCGGGATTTTTCTGATGAGATTAGTAATTTACGGATTTCCCAAACTGCTTTATTGTGTCTTTTGACGCGGAGTGAATGTATGTGTTGTTGTTGGCATGTGAGTAAAACATGTAACCATGTGTCCGGTTCGTGTGATCTACAAATAGGACATGTGATGGATGGAAATCTTTCTCTTCCAAAAAACATTTGTTTTCTAGCATGGCCCATGTACGTTCCAGTACGAAATTTAATAAGGCATGTTTTTTGTTTGTCTGTAATGATTGGATTTTTCCAGAATTCATTGGAGAGTTCATTGTCTATATCTTCATTTGCTGTCCATTTGTAAATATTGGGAGTTTGTATGGCCATAATTTCTAAGTTTTTTTCCCTGTCGTATTTCTTGATTTGTTTTTCTAGGTTTCTAACTGGTCCTTTGTCTGGCATATCTATCATGGATGGCCATACATCTTTTTGGTAGTAGTATGGGGTAGCATGCGCGTGTTCGTGTGGGTGTTCGGCAGTAGTATATTCAAGGTCGACACCAATTTTTGCTAGTTTATCTGCTTTCTCGTTTCCATCAATGTTGACGTGTGCTTTGACTTTGTGTAGAGAAATGGGTTGTATTCTTTGTTGGAGTAGTTCTACCATTGAGGCAAGTGTGGTTTGGTCCGGGTGACTATTATGTAGTGTGGGGTGTTTAATTTGCGTGTTTAGTAGATATAGTACGTTTAGGCAGTCAGTAAATATATATGCGGGTTCATTAGGAAATTGTGTGTTAATGATTTTTAGTGTTTCGTGTATAGCCATCATTTCAGCTCGTAGAATGTTTTGGTGTCCATGGAGTCTTTTGGGGATGTTAATACCTTTAGGGCTGTAAATGCCATATCCAGCTTTTTCCCTCATCCATTCATTATTGGGGCCAATTTCTTTTGGAGGTATGAAGGAGCCATCGGTGTAGTAACTAAGTTGGGCTTCGAATTTTAGTGGTAGGTTTGTATGGTAGTTTGGGATTGGGGGGATGTGTGTGTGGCTATTTGTTAGTGTATTAGGGTAGTCTAATTTGGACCATTTCTTACTGGGTTTAACCGGGGTATTTAAAGGGGTAGGAGGAGCAATTTGTATGTAAATCTGTGGTATTTTTAGATTATTTGTGATGGAGTTGAGTTGATTCATTTGTTCTCGATTACCGATATTGTTGTTTTGGTGATGAATGCAAAGTATTTGTAGGGTTGACATTTCTTTTCTTACAGTGTTGACGTCGGGAGGTATTGTGGGTTCTATATATGTGATGGTGTCTGCGGCGAAGTGGGCAATGATGTGTGTATCTGGGAAGGGGCCAATGTATGGATTAAAGTTTTGGTACCAGTTAGTGTCTGGGGATATGATTATGGTCATTGTGTTTGGGTTGTTTTTTGCTGCAAGACGGGCCCAATGAATGGCTTGTTGTAAGTCTGTTTCATTATGGGGATGGGCGTAGCCAATATCTTTCCATTTGTGATCAAATGCTTTCCCTAGGGAACCAAAAATAATATCTCGGGAAAATGGTGAGTAGAATTGGCTAAGTTGTGTGGGGCATGTAACTGGGGATGAGAAGTAAGATGTTTGAATTTTGAGTGTTTCAATGAGAAAGTCTAGTATTTGAGTTGGTATGGTGTATTGGGCACATTTAAGTGGGTCATTTTTTGGGATGCGGTATTTATATCTTTGGTATAGCCATGCAATTTCAGTTTCAAAAGATTGGGTTGGGGGTTCTAGACTATGTGGGGTATTTTTCGCATTCTGATATTGTTTCCATAGCCATATTAATCTTGTTTTTGGAATGGTAATGAGGTGTCGACCATTTTCTTCATATATGTGTGCTACGTTTAAGTTAGTTTGAATTGTATTTGTATTTGTTTGAATGTCGCTTTCTGGGTTACATTCATTAATAGAGATGTGAGCTAGTGGAATGGTTGTGGCTGGGATAACATATCTTGTATCTTTTGCTTGTGTAGTGGAAAAGTATTTTTTTATGGTGTCTGAACAATGCTTATTTTGTTGTTTTGTATAGTATTGGGTAAGTATTTCAGAGTTGTGATGACATGTGTGGGGGTCGTTCCAGGGGAATAATTCTCTTTGAGTCCGCCATTTATGGTATGAGTTGTTGTTTGGCGTGTTCCATTGGCATAAGTATATGGTGTCTTTTTTGATAATCCAATATTTATCCTTGATTTTACGATGTTCGTGGTTTAGTATTTCGTGGATGGGGAATTGTCGGGGATTTTTAAGTATGTTTTTGGGAGGAAGGGGGAGTTCGGGGATAGGAGGGTTAAGTGGATTTATAGGGGGGGTGAGTTGTAGGGGGAGGATATTGTGGTTTAATATAATGTAGTCATTTTTTAGAGTTCTTGGGAGGTGATGAAACCGGCATGGAGAGTGGCATCTGTGGTGGCAAGAGGGGTAGCAAAATAGTTGGTTGGCAAGGTTTAGAGCACTTTTGATGAGTTTTGTGGGATTGCAATGGTACATTTTAAAGTCATCTGGGTTCATTAGGGTGGTGCCATTAGGCATGGTTATTTGTTCTAATTTGATTATATTATGTGATAGTAGTTTTTGTAGTAATTTGAAAGATGTGTTGGGATTAAGGCCATGTAGATTTTGTGCTTCTCTCATCCATGCCGTTTCTAGTTGAGATGGATTTAATAGAAAGCAATTTATTGTACTTTTTAGGTGGACACCGGCTTCATGTTTGAGTAGAAATAATGTCCTAGTGATGGGTGATCTCACGCAGTGTTGGTATTTAATACGGTCTATTTCTTCGGAGCCTCCAAATCTTGCAAGTATAAATTGTATCAATCCGTAATATATTTTGCCAAGTCTACCTTTATCGTTAAGGGCATTTTGAAGTTGTTCTCCAATGCATCTTAAGTACGCATTTTTTAGTGAGAATGCTTCGATACCAAATAGGTTGTGTGGGAGTTGTGTGGCGACATTAGAGGTGCATTTTGGTAATCCACATATTGTTTTGTGGAGCGCTATGATCTTTTTGTCTAGTTTTTTAATGGCTGGTATGGAATACGGTACTGCGTAAAAGCTGTATGCTATTCCGGCGCGTATCACTGTATCCGCCATACTGATTTTTTGTTTCATAGTGGCTGGGCAAGATACTAAGGCTTGACATTGTTTGACGACTTTAGCGGTGGTGGTGTTTATTTGTGTTCCCCATTTTAGAGATGGGGCCAAGTTTATGCCAAGATATGTGTATGGTTCGTGTTGGTCTAGAACTGGTAGTGGTTGGTTTCTAAAGTTTATGTTGGTGGCTTGTATTTGGGCTTTGAATGCAATTGGGTTCATTTTGGATTTGTTGGGGCATCCTGTCACTGCACATTTAGAGATTCCGAGGTCCATTCCTGCCCATTCACAGAATTTATCTAATTTATTTAGTTGAGTTTGTAGGGATTTTAGTTTGTTGGCAATTGCTGCAAGATCATCAGCGTATGCTGCGGAGGAGATTGTAACTTTGGAGGTGCCAAAGGTGTAACCATTGTCTCCTTGTTGTAGCCATCTGAGAAGAGGTTCTAAAAATATTATAAATAAATAGGGGCTGAGTGTATCTCCTTGTATTGTTCCTCTTTGAATGGGAATCGGTAGAGTTTTGCCAAAGTGTTCTCCAGAATATATGGTGGAGGATTGTGAATATATGTTACCGACTAGATTTATAGCATCAGAAGGGTATCCAAGGTCTTTCATAATGGCTAGGAGTCTTGCATGATCGATAGAGCCGAAAGCATTTTTGAAGTCTATATATAGGATGTATATGTCTTGGTTTGTGAATCTCGCATCTTCTAGTGCTGCAATGAGGATTTGAAGTTGTCTAGAAGTTCCTCGTTCTGCTCTAAATCCTTCTTGGCTGTCGTGTAAGATTTGGTGTTTTTCACCATAGGCGGAAAGGATAGAAGTTAATGTACTTGTAAAAAGTTTGTAAATTGTGTTTGCTAGTGCAATAGGTCTATGGTTGGTTAATTGGAATGGGTCACCTTTTTTATATAATAAAACTGTTAGGCTAGTTTTCCATGATGCTGGGATTTGTTTTTGTTTGTAGCAATGTTTGAAGAATAGGAAGAGTAATTTGTGGAATCGCGGAGGCATGTTTTTCAAGATTGAGTTGGGGATTTTGTCAGGGCCTGGGGCTTTGTTATTCCCTAGGTTTTTAAGGCAGAAGTCGTAGGTCTCTTGATCAAAGTATGTTTGTAATGGGATTTCCGGTTCACCGCGTTGGTCAATTGTGAATCCTTCTAAGTCGTGCCATGGGTATTGTCTGACACTGCATGTGCAGTGTGGTTGATGAATATTTTGATAGTGGCATGTAGGAACTGTTGGGCGGTTACTGATAGATTGTTGAATGTGTATTTCTTGTGCAATATCTTCAGGGCTGGTTAGAATATTATTTTGTCTGTCAATGATGGAGTCTAGGGGTGAGGTTTCAGAATTTTTGAAGACTTTTCTATTTATTTTCTTGGGGCTTTTTTCATACATTTGGCGGTATTTTGAGACTGCTTTGTGAATACAATCTTTAGTGTATTTTGTAGTAATTTTTCTAGCTTCTTTGTTGGCAGTTTTTGCAATAGCAGCTATGACGTCAATCCATTCGTTTGGTATGGTGTCTATTATTGGGGGATGAGGAATTTGTACATTTTGATGGTTACGTATTTCATTCATGATAGGGTGTGTTTGCCATTGTGGGTTGTGTTTTGCGATGTATATAGTTTTTCTTATGAGATGGTATGTGGCAAGGTGTTTTTTCCATTCTTTGGCAAGTTTTCGGGGTAAAAAACCGCCTTGTTGTGCTGTTCGATTAGTGAGATTTGGTAATGGTGGTGCTTTACAGGTGTTTTCAATAGTTTCTGAGATTTTGTTTATAATTTCATCTAAGGATGTACAGGCTGTTTCCCATTGATCTTGTGTGAGGTGGTCTTGGTTTTCTAAGAGTAGAGTTAATTCATTTATTTTTATAGAGTTTTTTTCAAAGAATTCTATGTTAAATTTTTCTAAATTTTCTTCTGGGATTGGATTGAGTATTCTGATTTCAGTGGTAGTTACTGGCGGTGGGGGTCTAGCTAGTAATGTATTTTGTGGGATATGTAATGTAACTGGGTAATGGTCTGAGTTTAGATTCATATTATTATTTGTAGTGGAAGTAAATCTGTTGTTATCTGTTGAGTTTATGTAGAAGCCATCTATGAGGCTGGTTGATGTATAGTTATAGCCGCCTTGTCTGGAAAAGTTAGTGTTTGTTGGAATGTATTCGAAATTAAGAGATGTGGTGAAGTTATTCCATTGGATGTCTTCATCTTGTGGTGGTGTGTTATTGTTGTGATTTTGTCTGCCAATGAGTGCAATGTCACGATTAAAGTCGCCACATAGGATATATGTGTGGTTTGGGTGTGCAGAAATTTGGTTAGTGATGGTAGTTTTGAGGTGGGGAATGAGTCGTATGTCTTCCAAATGTGTAGGCATGTACATGTGGATAATTAGCCAAGGTGTAAGTGGGTGGTTGTTTATTTTTATTATTTGTAGATATGAGGATATATTTGCTGGGGTCGGAACTTTAGTAATGTTACCGGGGAATGCATATTTGTTGTGAATAAGTGTGAGTAATCCTCCTCTTCCCGGTTTATAGGGCATTCTTTGTTGTATGCATCTTGTTAGGGCATGTGTGTTGTTGAAGATGAGTTTGTATTCAGGGAATAGATTTTGTATGTATTTTGTAGATTTTGTCGCTGTGAGTTTTGTTTCTTGAATATTTATAATTGTTGTATTTCCAATGGAGTTATTTATGAGACTTTGTAGGTTTGGTAAGGCTGTATTAAGTGATGATGCATTCCAAGTGATTATGTTAGTGTCTAGGTTTGTAGTAGGAATTATTCTTGGTATTGGTGTGGGGGTGTTTGGAAGTGGGGGTGGATGTGAGTATTCGTGAATGTTTTCGAGACATCGGAGTGATTCTGTTATTAATTTGTTTGGGAGAAATGGGAATTTTCTTTGAAGTATGTCGTGTGTGGGAGGGGTTTCTTGACTATGAATGAATTCGTATAATTCTTTGTGTATTGATTTTTTTGGAAGTATTAATTCTTGGATACTTTTGATGAGTTTGGTGTACGGATGGTCTGTAGAGATGTGCCTTTCTGGGGGGTTGTTGAGATTGGCGAGTCGGATGAGTATTGTGTTTGTCCATATATCGTTGAAGTGGTATACTCGGGGGTTTGATAGGATAGTATTACATTTATCTATTGATGGATTTATGGTAACGATTAGGGCGTATAGTATGTGAGAGGGTGGTGAGTGATTTTGTTTTTGTATGTATTGGTGGAGGGATCGAAATGAGATAGTTGCTTGATGATGTAGTGGATGGTCTGTATGTAGAATAGGAGCAAAGTTTATTGCTATGTGTTGGTAATCTGGTTGGAGTTTTATTGTACTGGAGATAAAGTATTTTCTGGCACGTTTTTTATGATCTGTGGGGTGTGTACGTAATATGTTGGGCATTGGTCCAGGGTTGGTTTCTATATCTCCACATTGAAGTAGTGCTAGTTTATTGATAAAGTAATAACCAGAGTAGTATAGTGATTTGGGTTTTTTCTTATTTGTTTTGTAGTATTTTATAGTTGTAAATTTGATTGTAGTAAACAGATTGGGTAAAGCGGGTATTGTTTTTACTGTTTGTTCTGGTATATAGTGTGATGATTCGGTGTGTTTTGATGTATGACTAGTGGTAGTAGATGCGTACCAGTTGTATATGTGTTGATTTTTGTTGTTTTTTGTTTTATGGCGAGGCCGGTAGGCCGAGGCCGGTTTGTTGGTTTTTATGGTTTGTTTTATTAGTTTGTTTATTTGATTTTTTTATTTTATTTACAGTGTTTTGTAGGTGTTGAAAATGAGTAAGTGATGATTTTTTTGTGATTTTTGGATTTGTTAGTGTAGTGTATAGGTGTTTGTTTTTAATGTTTGTTGTCGTTATATATAAATTTAGAATTTTTTTAGATGTTTTTTGGGTTTTGAGTTTGATATTTTTTATTAGCAGTAGCGTATTGTGTCTATTAAGGTTTTTGTTTTGTTTTAATTTGTGGCGAGGCCGGTAGGCCGAGGCCATTTTGTTTGTTTTTGTAGTTTGATTTGTTAGATGGTATGTTTGGAAGATAAGAGTGGATTTTTTCTTTTTAACTATAATGGCTCGAGAGTGTTTTATATGGTTGTTAGAGTTTTTTGGAGTCAGGTTTATAATATATTTTATAAGAATTGGGTAAGTGTGTTGTGAGTTTTGATTTTTTACTTTAGTAGCAATAGTTACTAAGTATAGTTTTTTGTTTATTGTTCTAATTAAAGCTGCGGAAAGATATTTCTTTTTAGAGTTTTTTGAACTTATTTTTGGATGTTTATTTATAGTTAATATTTTTGTGGATGTATTTTTAGAAATTCTTGATACTATAAATAGGGATTTATATTTGGTAGATACTATAAAAAGTTTGTTATTTATAGTGTTTATTGATACTATAAATAGATTTTTATTTTTAGTATTTATTAATACTATAAAAAGGTTTTTATTTTTAGTATTTATTAATACTATAAAAAGGTTTTTATTTTTAGTATTTATTAATACTATAAATAAGTTTTTATTTTTAGTATTTATTAATACTATAAATAGATTTTTGTTATATTTAGTATAAAAATATACTATTAATAGCTTAGTATTATGAGCCGGCGGGATGTTTGTCGAAACTAATTTGTCGTGTCCATGTTTCCATCAATCTCCGAAATCTCCGAATTTGCCGCTTCAATTGCATCCAAAGTTTTCTTCATTTGACTTTGAAGAAGTTTCATTTGAAGCTTCGAGTTCTTGTTTGCTTCCATTTGCACATGGTCCGCATATACCTTTGCCTCTTGTACAATCTCACTTTTCATACTTACCATTTCCTTCCGGATTTCATCCGTTCCCTTCTTTAACGCCTCTTCAACCATCTTGTTCAAATCTTTGTTGGAGGTAGTTTGATGTGGTCCGTTTTCTAAGGCTGTAATAGTGTTGGCAATTGCGGTGGTAACATCCGTAAATCCCAACCTCACAAGTTCCTCTTTACTAGGTGCATTGATTCCATCAAGACTCTTTGGATGCGGGGTAAATTCAACATATTTTCCTAATATTTTTTCATTTTTCTTCACATATTTTTTGTAAACAAATGAGTTGAGGCATTGGACATTGCAAGATCCCGTATGTTTCCCATTCTCAAGCCTAAAGTAAAAACCAAGGACATTACCATCCCCCATGCATTTACGGATTGCCTCCTCTATTTGCATGGTTGTTTTTACTTTGTTGAGGTTACGGGCAATGAGGATGACTGCATTCTTTCTAGCTTTGTCATCCTCCGACATTTTGTTATTTCTTGCAAAGTTCACATCCACAATTTCATTGAAGAACGAAAGTTTGTGCTCCTTAAATCTTTTGGCTTCCTCTGGGGAGTTGCTTTAATCCAAGCATACTCCGCATCCACCGATTTTTGCACATTCGTTATCTCAAACTCATGTTTCCGACGAAATCCATCCTCTACTATTTCTTGAAATAAAACATACCATTCTTTCCCTTTGATTGTTGGAGTTGTGATTTTCACGGATAACATTGAGGCAATGGCAATAGTGTCGAACGACTTACACACTTTTCCCCACATAGGTGTAGTTCGTCCAATTTTGAGGATGAAAGGTCTCAATCCTTGGAGAAGGCCTTTTCCATCCGTTTCAGGGTTTTTAAGATGGAGTTTGATAACCCCACTCCATCTTTTGGTCCCATGAAAGCAAAGGATTGCTATAGGCTCCCCAAGAATGTCACCAACCTCTATCCCCATTACCATTAACCTTGCCTTGGTCAACTCAAAAATTTCATCCCTATCCACATCTTTTCCGTCAAGTTCGAAATGAATAGATACATGATAGTCTAGAGCAAATCCATGCTCATCCACTTCCACATCTAAGGGAATCTGGGCGAGGTTGAAGTGCATTCCCATTTTTCCATCCATCCGTTGTGAAGGCCATTCTTCTTGAACAACATAGGGGAAAGATGGGAAAGACTCCACCATTTCATGTGCTTCAGACTCTCTTATACCTTTTTCGACCAACTTTGAAAAAGAGGGAGTTTGGATAAAAGGCATATTTTCAAACTTTGCAATTGAATTCAGGGCTTGAAAGCCAAGCCAGTAGGGAGGGCGTAGTATCTCACTAGATACGGTCCCCTTGACCTTCTTCTGGCTTGACACTACCATAGCATTGACTGGACGTTTACCATTCACAGAATCAACTTTATCATTTTCAAACAATTTTCTAGAGGAGGAGGTGGGAGTGCTGGATGCCATTCTGAAACAAACAAGGCAAACATGCGTTTTGTACTTTAGTTTTGAATGAGATGTACTTCTTATCATCTTTCCTCTAATTCCATTCCAGAAAGTAAGTTCTTGGCCTACCAGGAAATAAGAGGGAAAGAAGAAGTGATTGGTATGTTCAAACTTCAAGAGCATACTAGTGAGGGATAAGTTTTCTAGCAAACATGCATATGAACATACATATTTCCTACTATATTGACATTGTAAATGTATGTAATTTTTCACTTTAGCAATTACAAACTTGTTGTAATGGCTATTGCTTGTACATACAGTAAATGGAAGGCAATCAGCATACATATGTTTCAACTAGCAAACATCCCCTTTCCCAACCAAATTCCTAACTAAACATGCACATAAGGGTTTGGGGAGTTGTGAGAGTAGTAGGTGTACAGACTTGCTGTACCCTCCATATCTCACAACTTTTACATGCAATACAGAGACCCTATCATTCTCTAAGCAGTTCAAGCAATTTCTAAAAACTAGAGAGGCCACACAGCCCCACCCCAGCTCACTGCTGGTGGTGGGGAATAAAAATTTTGTAACATTCAAAGTGCCTAAGCACACATGAAAGCATTCCCTCGTTGGGGTTTGCTGAGCTAACATAATGCAAAACAAAAGAGCACCTGAGTTGGTTTCGGAGGCGCAGTCTATCCGATCTTCTTCTCTCCAGACTGAGGGATCGGGGGAAAAAATACCCGCAGCTATTGGTTTTTTCTTGGTCGGCGTTGTTTCCTCCTCTGTCAAGATCGACTCCTTCCCCGCCGTATCCTTTCTCACAGTTACCGCTCCGCAGGCTGTTGTCCGCGCTCCCCAAGTTGCTGTCCTCGTTCCGCAGGCTACTGTCCACGCTCCGCAGCTTGCTCTCCACGCTCCGCAGGTTGTCTTCCACGCTCCGCAGGTTGCTCTCCACGCGCCGCAGGCTGCTCTCCACGCTCCGCAGGTCGCTGTCCGCTCTACACACGCTGTTGCCGTCCACCCTCCACAGTTTGTCGCTGTCCACGCTTCGCAGGTTGCTGCTCCCAATAAAGTTGCCTCAGCTCCGCTCGTGAGTGCCGACTCTCCCGAGGCTGTTGACGCTCCTAGAGCACCGAGGGTCTCTAACACTGCTGGACCTCTAGGGCCTTCTTCTGCTGTCTCCTTAAGCTCGTCTGCTGCTTGCGGCTCTTCGGTTCTTGATCCTTCGGCTGCTGGTACTGCCGGAGTTAAGCCGGCTATGGAAGCTGCCGTCGTCTCCAAACCGTAAGCTACTGTCTCCACACCCTTTGGCTCCGTCTCCGAGCAGTACGCCACCGCCTTCAGTCGCCTTGGCTCTTTCTTCGAGCAGTTCCTCACCGACTCCTGTGGGATGTGCTGCTGCGCTCTAGAGCAGAGGTCCCGGCTCCTTCGTTGCGTGTCTCCTCGCGCTCTTTTGTTCCTCTCAGACCTTGCTCTCGCTGCGACCCTACGCTGCTCAAGCTCCCTGGTACAGATTTCTCTTCTCGCTACCTCTCCTTGACCCTTTCTGTCTCTACTGGAAATAATAAACTCTATGATAGCCTTTCTCTTCGATTGCTCACTGGGACCGTAGAATGAGAGATAGTTGCTCTCTGAAAGGGGGTTTATATCCTTATTGCCATGTTCGTTGTGGGTTTTAGGGTTACTTGTTGTTTTACTACGGCTATGGTAATTTGCCTCTACAGTGTTAGGGTTTATTTCTGGCGGCCCATTAGATGTCGCATAATTGACATCGAACGATGCATATGTGTGGGAATCTACTTGAGTGGTGTGTGGTAAATTTAATTTTCTGAGGTGCTCAATGAAGATATTCAGTGAGTGTGGGTGTAGATGACTTACCTGATTACCGATGGTGTTTTGGCCGTTGTTGAGCAGGTGTCCACATGCTCCTTTTCTCCATTGATCATCGCCAACCTTCTCCATTGCTGCCATCTTGCCGTTTCTTGTGCTCAATTCAGTCTTGGGAGAGTCGAGCTTGGCTTTGTTGCACCTATCGGTATTGGTCCTATACCCCTGTCTACGGTTGCCGTTTTTGTTGATGCTGAGGTTATGTCTGTTCATGTTGCTTCTACTAATGCTGAATTCGCTTCTGCTCATCTGTTTGATTGCAGTCCCCGGCTGTTCTCCTACGGTGTGATGCTTTCTTGCGTTTAGTGACGAAGTCACTTTATGTTGTAGATGCAGTCGTGGCTTATGGTTCGGTGTTTGGTGTTGATCAGCAATTGTTTTGCGTGCAGCAGCGGGACTGGTGTGGGTGCGCTGGGAGTGGCGTTCTTCTTGATATTCTCTTGCAGTATACACCGAGTGCTGGGGCTGCTTCAAGGTTGGGACGAGGCTGCTGTACTGTGGGTGGCTGTGAGAGCACCGTTGGCGACCGTTGGCTGTGAGAACACCGTTGTCTGTGAGAACACCGTTGGCTGTGAGAACACCGTTGTTTGTAATAGGATGTTGCTTGACAGGTACAGCTACGTCCGAGTACTCATCTTCTTCACGGTGTATGATGTCTGTGCATTGCTCCATGCTGGTGCTATGTGTCCTCTTGACATTTGGACGGATTTTGCACGGGAGTGCCTTCTCTTTGAAATGTACTCTGTGGGTGTGTCGCCTCAACCTGAAGGCGTGTCTGTATCTTCGATGGACTGGTCTACCCCTACGGCACATTGCGCTTGGTGACCGGATCTTCCTCTTGCTTGGCTTTGTTGTGCTGAACCGTGACTGAGCTATGGGCGCTTCCTGTTGGTGCGGGTCGGAGTGGATCTGCTGTGTTGTCCACCGTTTCTGCTTGCTGTTGAGATAGCTACGCTGTAGCCCATATTCCTGTGTTGGCTGTTGAGTTTGTCTGTAGTGTTGTGGTTGAGCTTGGCTGCTACTGCTATGTTGCTCCTTCCGGATGTTGAAGAGGTGCTCCTCGTTGATGGTGAGTTGATCTGGGGCTGAGGTGCATCGACTCTGCCTTGTGGTGTGTCGAGAGCTGGATCTGTCTTGTGGTTCGCTGTTCCTACTTGTCCGTGTACTCCTCCTGTGAATCTGATCTGACTTGGTTTGTTGTTGGTGACATGTTTCTTCTTGCAGGTGCATCGTTAGTTGAGAGCTATTGTGACTAGTGTAGTTGCTGTGAACTACATCTACTGTATCGATCTGTGAGTGAGAGGTGTTCGAGAGTGTGCTAAGAGTGCAAGTGTAAGGTGTTGTAAAAGCAATAAAGATAAATGACATAATAGTGAGAAGGAGGAACTGCCCTTGTGTGTTGAAGTGCTGAATCATTTGAAACGCTGAGATTCCGGATCTTGAAGATGTCTGGAGAGTGGCTGTGGGAGGGTTTCCCAGAGTAACCTTTCCTATCTAGAGTTTAGAGACACAGATCTGAACAAGGTTTGCGGGTAGTTGTATGAGATCATAGTCCCAACACAAGTCCCAGCACTAACTATGGATCTGCATAGTACCTCCAGCACAAACAGTGTTTACAGATCTGGTTTCTATTACTCTTGAGTCCTTTCCAACACATACTCTCTACCCTCCCACATACCTCAGAATGTTGTGCACACAGAGGACTCCACAGCAAATCCAGCCCCTATGCTGCCAATGCACACATCTCCTGAGGCTAACTCCCACAGACCCTCCTCACCGGAAAACGTGGAGCTCTCTAGCTACTCATCTCTGAAAGTCCCTTGTCCCGACCCTGTTTCATATTTGATTGATGATGCTTTGTGCACAGGGGACTGTTGTATAAACTCAGTATAAATCCTTCCTGCATCAAAATTGAGATTCATTCACATACAACTCCATGCTCCATGCCCCCGTGTGATAGAAACATGTAGCTTTTAATTCTAAATGAAACATAAGCTATGCAAGAAATATAAAGATGTGATCGATGAAAATCCACATTCATATAAATTATGAGTTCTCCTGGACTTTATCCAAACATATTATTTTCTTCAACTCTTGAAATTAATCTAGAAATATCACAATCTCATGATTTTAAATTGTTGCACTACATGTTTGGTCAAGCGGTTGCACTCTCCAACATGGCTGATTTTTGTTTCCATTTTTTCTTGACTTATCTTCTAAAGTTTCTTGGTGTTTTTGCAGCTAGACTGTCAAAAACAAACATATACTGAAACCAACCTCCTAATTTCTAAAATTAGACATCACATAAAATTTGTAATTGTAAGATCTTGTATCTAACTTGTATAAAAGGCTTATACAAAATTAAAGCACAATCCACCATATAAATTGAAAAATTATAAAATTCAAATATACTATAAAAGTTTTTTTGACACTGCCTTGAGAAATGTACCTAAGTTTTGATGCTCTAAAAGTATACCGTTTTATCATAGCAAGTTTATCATAAAATAATTCTAAAAACAAAAAATGTAAAAATTAGAAAATTATGAAGAACTAAAAACAAAAATAGAATAAATAAATTTTTGCAATATTTTGTTATTTCTAAGGCATTTAAGGTCGTTTTTATTGAATTTTTGCCAAAAATTGACAAACCCAGTTTTCAAGACGCAAACCTTATTTTTTCAATAAAATTAAATATCTATTTACTAGGTGGCAAATTTGTTATTGTATTACAATACTTTGCATATACATTTGGTGCATGGAGGATCATCAATTCTTGTAGTTATAGAAGTTAGGTTTAAGCTCACCAACTTTGAGTTCTATACTTGTTTGGAAAGGGCAAAAAAATCCTTATTTTAGTCCCTAGAGGTGTGTTGAAAATGATTTACATTTTCCAAATACAATACAAACAAAAGAGTTAAGTAAACATGTCCAATTGGAAATCCAAACAGAAAATATATGCTTTTCAATGAGAAAAAGAATTGATTTCATTGAAATTTTAAAAAATTTCAATGAAATCAAAGCAAAAACTCAAATTTCTTCTGATTATTGTAGTGCGTCATGTGGATGGACATGTTGCCAAGTCTTAAAAACAAGATGATAAATGCTGTCGGGATGAAATCAATCCTTCTAGACGGAAATTGTTTGTTAGATGAAAAATGTTTGTTGGATGAAAACTATCATTAATATGTATAAATGAAAAACATATTGAGCCTATTATGTTGCAGGTAACTATCCTTTGAAATTTAGTCTTGTCACTTTTTGCCGTTGTAAATGACAAGCAACTTGGGCAAAAAATGGGGGATTATGATTGATTATTGGCTTAAGGCAAATCTTTCTAAAATCCATAATATTTGCATCATTACCTCAAATGCTTTGAAAATTGTGCCATTGGAAAGTTAGTAGTGAAAGCTACGAATAGTAAAATTATTGAAAATTTCCAAAAATCTAAGAGCTTAAAATAGTCTGCTTAGAAGTATTCTTACCACAATGTGGTCTCAAAGAGCTTTAGCGGTTAAGTGATGTTATACTAAGTTACTTCATAAGAACCTTGCTTTTTTTAAAATGCAACTGTGATAGCAAGGCCATACCAAGATTCTAGCTGGGTTCGACCAGCCACTCCAACTAGGTTGGCTAGACTTGGCTATAGGTCCAATGTGACCTCGTTTCAGCCATAAATCAAGTTGAATTGTAGACAAAAAAATTTAGTCGTCCCCTAATGTTTGAAATTATCAGTTGCAATTTTTTATTTAATTATGTACTTCAACAACCAAGGTCACTAAATATCATTGATTGACATAGACACTCACATTACATCATTTATAATAAAATCTATGAAAGATATAATTAACATTTTTTTACTTATGTAATTAATTCAATATAATATAAAAAAGAATTTTAAATGTGACTAACAAATCAAAAAGAGAAATGATTATTTCAAACAATTATTCAAAATGGAATGGAACAATATACTATATGGCTATAGAACTTATAAATGCCTAGAAGTAATGTTTTAAGTATCAAATGCTTCACCTCATTTTCTACATGTTGTTTGTATTTTTAAAGTTCCCTTAAAATATATTTGTTGTGAAAATACAATATTTTCACTTTCCACCTATAGATTAAAGAAGTCACTCTTGTAGTAAAAAAATTATTATTATAATTTCATTACAATGTGGTTTTCTTAACATCTATAAAATGTAATGACAAAATTTAGTGCATTCCTTTACGAAAATATTACTTTACATTATCTAACCAATATTAAAACAAAACCTTTCTAATTCTATTTCTTATACGGACACATGTTTTTTCTTATGTTTCTTGATCTTTTTGTTCAAAGGTACTTATCATTATTATTGGGCATGGTATTAATGTCATCACGTGGTGATGTTAGTTGTTTATCATTACAATTATACCTACAAAAGTTCTGCAGCACACAACAAGCAGTGAATACACTTACACCATCTTTGACATCAACATTTAGGTTTTTCAAAATCCCCCATTTATTTTTAAAGAAACCAAAAGTATTTTCAATTTTGACCTTTCTTTGTCTAATACACTTATCAAAGACATCTTGATCATCTTGCCCAGACAACTTTGCATTGAAAGGCTTTTGCATTTGTCGCAATAAATGACACGTTGAATCCCTACTAATATAGGATTTTATATTTTCACCTTCAATGTTGATGCTAAATTCTTGTAATATTTGCTTTCTCATTAGTTTTTTGAATAACTATGAAAATTGCATGTGTGTAGCATCATGAGTGCCCCTAGGCGCTAAAACAAAAAACATCCAAAAAGTTTTGATTACTACCACATATTCCTTGTAGTAAATATCGTATATACATCATGTTAGCACCAATAATAAACATGAGTATGTTTTTTGGGAGGTTTCTTGAATAATTTAACATGGGAGTCATCAATAACACCACTGCATGTTTGAGGCAATTTAGTTATACAATGAAATCCACGTATGATATATTTCAATTTTCTGCCAATTGAAACAACAATAAATTGTGGATATAATATATCTTTGTTTGCCAATGCATTACATATTAACATCAAATACTTCAAAATTATTGTTTTTTTAATGTCAAACTTATTTCCAACATTCCGATTTGTTCTTACATGAGTTAGTTTGTGAAGAACCATTGCAAATGCTTTTTGAACATAAACAAGATCTTTGTACCTGATGTCTTAATTATATTCACAAAGCTTAACAAAGTTATTGTATTTCATACAAAAATCTTTAAACTACACTTTGTCTTGCATCTCTTTTTCAAATTGATTTTTTTTGATACATGATGTCTCACCGATAAATTGATCTTCAAAATGTCCATTACCACCTTCTTCACGCGACTTTTTTTTTCTTGTGCTAACCATAGTACAAGGAAAAAAAAATAAAAAAATTGGAGATATGTTTTCTATAAGAAACGTTAAATAACAAGGCTACTTCCATATCCTATAATTTTAATAAAACTTACTAAAACAATAAATCTAAAATATGGAATGATTTGAAAATAAAATGAAATTAATAATGAAAAAGAATACATGGATTACTTGTAGTGTTTTAAGATTGGTAATAGAAATGTTTAAAAAAGTAGACAAAATATGATTATGACATTACATTAGCATAGAAATGAAATCACATGGATCTTTATATATAAGGAGCAATTAAAAAGACATGGTATTTATAAAAAATTGAGTAATTTACAAAAATTTAAATTTAAATAAAGCTTAAAAAGGAAAATTTCATGTAAATATAATTAATGAAAAAAATCTTAAAAAAAATTTTAAAATTTAATATGATAATACTATTAAAAGTAAACTTACTTTAAACTTATAATAGGACAAGACCAATAAATAGTTACATAATTCATTGTTGTTGATAGGGTTTAATGTACACATGCTATTTGTTTTCATTGTTATTTTATAAAATTATAAAGAATATAATATTTGTTTTTATATTTAAAATTAATATTAAAAGATCATGATTAGCCGTAGAGGAGGTAATAGGTCTTGAGGACAAAGTCTAATTTGAAATAGGAGAGTCTTTGCAAATCCAAATGTTGTCCCTAAAGTTTCTAGAGGTCAAGTTATAACTAAAGGTCAAGTTGCTACTAGTCATAGAGGAGTTTTTGTTATGGCACATGACCAAATTCCTAAAGATATCAATTAAGACATTATCGTGGAAGAACTTGAAGGTAAAGAAAGCAGTTGTTTGGACATTGCAATTTGGATCGATGAATTGACCTTTTCCGTTTTAGAAAAATATGATGAAATTTATCTCTGTAAAGATAGGCGCCCTGAGAAAAGTCATCGTTGATCATATTAATGAAATTTTGGGAAAGGATCATTTAAAGAAAAGCAAGTTAAGTTGAAGATTGATGTAGTGAGGAAGACATATAAAGTTCTTAAAAAGAAGAAATCACAGTATACACTAAAACGTCCTAAGCTATTTTGTGGTCACATTATAATGTTTGTGGTATACTATTGGTTGTTATTCAAAGAAAAATGGAATTCGAGGTGGTATAGATGCAGATCAATCATCTATGGATGTAGATAAATCATCTAGACTTGATGTGGTGAGTACTACACATGGACTTTTTTTGTGAATCCAAGTCAAATGTTCACAGAAGTACCTGATTTGAATGTTGAAATATAATTTGATTGTTGAAATGGAAACTCAAAAATTTAAAGAACTAAAAGAAAATAGAAGCTTTCCTCAAGGAACTCAAGGTGTTGGAATGAACTGTACTGAAGCTGTTGATAGAAGAATTGCAATACATTCATTCACCAACCAATCCATTCAATAATGACATCTAAGTTGATGTGAATGTGACTTGTCAACGGACATTGGAGAAGCGTTAACAATGTGAAGTTGATCAAAATACTTGTATATGGCAAATGCATTGTCAAGGTTTGCTGCATTATATGGTAAAAGTGAGCAGTCACGGATGGGATAAATGCAAACATTTGAAACTTTGAGGGGAGAAGTTGGTGCTATAGCTACGAAGGCCAATCTTAAATTGTAAAAATATTGATGCATTAAAGAGGAGAATTCAAATGAATGTTGATGTACATGAGAGGAGAGTTCAAGTTAAAATTGAAAGTCATGAAAAGATGCAACCATAAAGAATAGAACTTAAAATGATGATGGAAATAAGACGTGAAGATTTTCAAAAGTAATTGATACAAGAGTAAGAGAATTTGAGGTGCAAGTAATGAGGACATGAAAATAAAATAAAATTATGACATGTAGTTTTGTGGAAATAAAACTTTGACATTTTGAAAAATCTTTAAGTGGCCTAATTTCTCATTGTGAACACCCCTACTGTCATGTAACCTAGTTTCTTGGTCACCACTATCTAGGGTGTAACTAGATGCAACCTTCACCAGTTGGATTCTCCTCCTTTTCCATTGATGGAGGTGTGTTGTAACTTAGCATCCAGAAAATAATGCAAGTTAGAGCATCCTTAGTCGACTCTCGCCATTTGCTCCCTGCAACGGAGCTTGGCGGGCCCTGGCTGGGTACCGGGAGGCACTTGCCGTGCTATAGACCTAGTGGGCTCCTGGGAAAAGGTCTCGGGTTCGACTCCCTCTCTATACATGGCTCCTCTGTAATGGCTCGCGTCGGTCCACTGAATTAGATGTGGATCTAGAGACCTCGGAATCTGGCTTTATTTAGTGTCACTGATAGAGTTAGTACTCTTAGTGGGAGTCCTTTTGCTTTTTGCTCATGGCAAAAGAGGAAAATTTACAGAGAGCGGGAGGTCTTTTGGCAAGATCCGCATAATGATGGGACTCAGGAGACATAGAGAGGGCGTTGGCTCGGGCAGAAGGCTCATGCTCCATTGCTCCTGCTAGTTGCCAATGGAGGGAGCCAAACCCTCACGACTACAGATGCTTTTACAGTGTTAAAGCTTCACTGAATTTAGATTGATTATTGGTCTCACTTCAAGAATGATAGTACAAATTCCTTTGCTAAGGTAAGAGAGACTGGAATCATGGTGTAAAGGCTATAACTATCTTTTGTCACAGTCTACAAAGTGTGCTATAAGGGTTGTAGAGGGTAGCACCAAATGAGGGTATTCAAGAGTTGACGTCTCCACTCTTTTTGGCAATGCTATGTACGTTGTAGTTTAAGCCTTTAAAGCTCCTTGTAACTCGTTATGGGATGGGGAACAAGTCTAAAAAAAGTTGATTTTTTTTATAGAATTGATTACAAATTATATTATTTTTCAATGGGATTCAAAATAATCAATGTCAATTTTTTATTTTGATTTTACAAATTCATCATTTGAGGAAACTAATGATGTTCTAGAGATTATGCTCTTTGCATGTTTTGTTTTGTACGGTTGCATCTCATGAATTTAACCAATTACAAATATTTCACACAATCACATTCTATATATAATAATTATAATTAGAGTGATTTTTCAAAGATAAATGCCTTCAAGTTGGTTAAAATGTTTAACTTACTTTTTAAAACTTTTAACTGTACAAATAATTTCTATTTGGTGTGCTTTTCTTTTTTATTTTAGAAACAATTTTTCTCAAAGGTATAGAAGTCACATACTATAAATTTATAATACATCTAATTTTTGTCAAAATTTGCATATCATCGTTTTGAGTTTAATATTGTCTAATATATTGTTGTCAACTATTTCCAATACTTATTGCACGTGATGAATTGCCAAACTAATAGTGAATACCACATTAAAAAAACAACCCGAGTTGTACCAAAAATGTTGAATTTGTTTCAACAAAAATCAAAATAAGATACGTTTTTTTCTCTAATTAATGGACTAAAAATGTCAGTTGACCCTTGGGCCTTTATTAAATCAATGCATGTTAACTGAATTTTAGTTTCATGTATTTTCCTTTATTATAATTTGTAATGAATGCACAATTCATTTGTTTAATCCTTAAAAGTCCAAACTTCCATTATGGGGAGGAGCACAATAAAGTAAACCACAAAAGTGCTTAACTATTTGTCAGCTTCAGCTCTTTTGCAAAAATTGCACAAAAGTCATGGAAAAAAAGCAATTTAATTTAATTTTTTTGCTAATATAGATTTTCAACTTGGATTTTTACAACTTGGAAAAGTTTTGTGCAAACTAGATACTTTTAAGTTATTGTATGAAGGCTTTAAATCTAAGCAAAGTGAATGCAGTCATTTGAAAAAATGGCTAGAAAAGAATAAAAAAACTATCTAAAAATCACTTTTGATGAAGTGAGGCCCTTTATATGTTTAAGAGGTATTCTAAAATAGTCGATTCATATACTCATTAATTGGTTTGGGGTTTCCAAAGTATGGCAAGGATGTTTTTTAAGAGGGTCGCTTATGTGGTACTTTTAGTGAGTTTTTTTCACCTAACATTGTTTTTCAAATTGAAAAAAACATCCTCTAAAGACAATAGAGGGCACCAAATGAAGAAATAAAGACTTTGGAAAAGTTCATTTTCCTGATTTAAAACTAGTGGTCAAATTAAGTTTCAATTGAAGATGTTCTTTTACATTAGATGCGCGGGAGATACTTCATGACACCGGGGGAGAGCACAATAAAGTGGACCACCAAGTGCAAAATGTGATCATTAAGAAGTGATTATGAAGTGTGTTGTTTTTCAAAGCTCAAATTTGATTCTGAGCATTTTGGTGTAGTTTTTGAGCATTTTAGTCACTTTTTAAGGTGTCATAAATCATCTTACATGCATCTCCGTAAAAAAAAACATCTTCTATTGAAACTTAGTTTGACCACTAGTTCTAAATCATGAAAATGAACTTTTCCAAAGTCTTGATTTCTTCATTTGGTGCCCTCTATTGTCTTTAGACGATGTTTTTTCCAATTTAAAAAACAATGTTCGGTGAAAAAAAAGTGATAAAAAGTATCGCGGAAAGACCCTCCTACAAACATCCTTGCGATACTTTTGGAACCCTAAACCAATTAATGAGCATATGAATTGACTATTTTAGAATACCTCTTAAACATATAGAGGGCCTCACATTATCAAAAGTGATTTTTAGATAATTTTTGATTCTTTTCTAGTCACTTTTTAAAATGACTGCATTCACTTTGCTTGGATTTAAAGCCCTCATGCAATAACTTAAAAGTGTCTAGTTTGCACGAAACTTTTCCAAGTTGTAGAAAACAAGTTGAAACTTGAGAACCCATATTAGCAAAAAAATTTAACTTCAATTACATCTTTCCATGACTTTTGTGCAATTTTTGCAAAAGGGCTGAAATTGACAAATAGCTAAGCACTTTTGTGGTCCACTTTATTGTGCTGCTCCCCCACCCTTAAAAGTGACTAAAATGCTCAAGAACTATACCAAAATGCTCAAAATCAGCTTTGAGCTTAGAAAAACAGCACATTTCATATTATTCACTTCTTAGTGATCACATGTTGCACTTTGTGGTCCACTTTATTGTGCTCTCCCCGTTATTCCATAGGATATATATTTGACATTTTTACCGGCAACTTCTAAATTAGAATTTCATTGGAGTTACATCACAAACAAATTCCAACCATACTTTTGACTGTATGGATTCATTCCACATACAACTAAAACACACCATTACACTCTACTTGTTTTTTTCTTTCTTAAAGAAATGAAACGTAATTTCACTGCAAAAAGTGACAATACAAAGTACCGGGCCAGCCACAAGTGGCCTGGCCCAAAGACACCGGACGGACGGACCCGACGCAAGACAAGGAGAGTATTACACTCTACTTGCAAGTTGCAATATTCAATGGCATACAGTTGCAACGATGTATTTGGGGTCCAAAAACTTGAACATGTGAAGAGCCGTCAAGAGCCGTCACAAGCCCAGCAACAAGCTGAGCCGTCACAAGCCCAGCAACAAGAGCCGTCACAAGCCCAGCAACAAGAGCCGTCACAAGCCCAGCTACAAGAGCCGTCACAAGCCCAGCAACAAGCTGAGCCGTCACAAGCCCAGCAACAAGAGCCGTCGCAAGCCCAGCAACAAGAGCCGTCACAAGCCAGCTACAAGAGCCGTCGCAAGCCCAGCTACAAGAGCCGTCACAAGCCCAGCAACAAGAGCCGTCGCAAGCCCAGCAACAAGAGCCGTCGCAAGCCCAGCAACAAGAGCCGTCACTCGGACGGACTGTGGTCGACGACGAGCTGGACCGCGAAAAACATGAATCGGTGGGAGTAGGTTCGGCCGGAGTAGGTGAGCATTGCAGTAGAAACACTGATTTACTACAACTCTTGACGACAACAACAGCTCATTTCAACACCTTCGGATCGTACTTTAACCAGGAAAGTCACAGTTGCTCACTTCATACTGAGAAAGCAATGTAGCACTATCAAAAACTCAAAATAAAGTTTAGAAAAGCTTCTCGTAACACATGTGTCGGTATTTAGCCACTCTGTGAACTGGAAGTCTCTGTAAATTATAGATTGGCATGTTCAGAACGGAACCTGATTAGAACTCCCTCGAAATTCTTACCAGGTGCCGGAAGGAAACTTGGTGTAGAATTTGCAGCAGTCACTGTATTTGCAGTAGTCACTGTATTTGCAGCAGGTAAAATTGTCGGTACTAATATATTTGAAGGTTGTTTCAGATTGTGTGCAGATTCTAGATGCCGTAGCAACTCGAATTGGGTTCGAACGTTCTTCTTGCTTCGTTTTCTTGGGCACAGAATCATAAACACGTTTTAATGCAAGAGATACAAATACACACCAAGCCAGTGCTGTCCGAACGTTTTTCTTTTATTTGCTTTTAATTTTAATGTGGCATGGTAAAATTATCGGTCCTAATTAATTAGAAGGTTGTTTCAAGATTGTGCGCAGATTTGAGATGCCGTAGCTACTCTAATTGGGTTGGAATCTTCTTTCGCGAGGATTATTTGCTTTTGCACTGCTGGCCTAGCTCGTTGAAACGGGTCTTAGGTATACCACCTGTTCTCAACCACCTTAATCAATCGAGAACATGGACAGTGGAGGTATGATGGGAGTTCAATATTTTTCCCACCCTTCGGAAATAGATAACATGAAGATAACTTAGTTCTGCACAATTTTTAACCCTGTATTAAAATTCATACAAGTGAAGATTTCTCTCCGATCTGTATTTATAATTTATGATCTAGGCCAGTCTAATTCCGATCACCATGAAACCAAAACTTGATTCTAGTGTCACTGAGAACCAATATCTCAAAGATACTCTTACAATCAAATCATACTTAACGTTTCCTTAGATTTCTCAGAAAACAGTCATAAGATTTGCAGAAGTCTACCGATCGGATATGGGGAGGTGGATCATGATCGGAAATGGGAATTCTACCTTAACGAGATTTAACTTTGTAACTTTGTTGTGTGTAGAATGGTAGTCCAGATTTTGCGCCGGCCATGCCATTCGGCCATCTGTCCAATGTTTGCACTCTACAAAGTGCAGCAGCAGCTGGAGTCCCCAGGGCCGAGGCGTGACTAAATTACATATTTGATCGGCTGACATCATGACATGTACTAGGCATTTAGTGAGCAGGTGACGGCACCACCGATCACAAGTTGATGGCGGTTGAATCTTGTGTCGACCTCTTGTGCGGGGATTGTTGACCAAATTAGTCTAGTTTCATTCGACCCTGAATGTTCTACTCTAGAATCCGCTTCAAGCTGGACCTAGGGCACAGAGTCATGGCAAAATTTGCATCATCTAATCATGCGTGTATCCATCAGCACCCGACACATAAGTGGGGATTCTTCTTTTTAGCCGCCACCTTGTACACAATTCTACTTGCTCGCTGTGGGGCCTGGCTGGGACACAAGTTGCAGATGAGGATAATAGAGAACTCTCACACTCCTACCATCGCTGCCTTACAGCGGTCCAGATTGAGTCCAGTGACTCAGGCACGTCGCAATTCTTTATGAAGCCTAAACAAGCCGACACATGTGATAATCGACGTCTATCACACAACCCCACTTCACCCGGATATAGAGTACGTTGTTGTGGTGATGTGCTTTGATAAGGTCACTTGCGTTTTGAAGGGTCAAAGGAATCCAACATAAATCGATCCACACGGTATGCGCGACGTAAGTCATCAATGGTATTACCACATATTTGTCAGATAAATTTATATGACAATTGTTACTTTTAATATTGCTGGTTTTTATTGACAGTGGATCTCGATTTGAAACTGAGAGCTTCACCGCCCCAGTCATGAAATATCGCGAATGAAGTTGTTCCTTTTCCTCCGTGGAGTAGCTAGATGCAATCGCATAATACTTCCTATGTGCGAAATCGGTCATAGTGTAATTACTTAGACAGCGCTGCGCTGCAGGATCGGCTGCGGATGCAGCTGTTGGGAAGTTACTTTTGTTAGTTATTTTCCAAGGCCCATCATTGCCCACGATGGCTGGAGGTCGTCACACCTGGAGACCGTGATGACCATGGATTCCTTTAGTTTTGTTTCATCGATGAATGTCCATTTCCCACATGAAAGAATTTGTACTGGGTTGCGAGTAACGGGACAACTGCCTGTGAAGCTGTCCACTGGTACTTTTAGCCAAAACCACAACGCTTTAGAGTATATTTCAATGCACAAATCGAATCTGAGTCAAGAAAAGTGTCCAATGGATTATCCTTTAAATATTCAGTTACTGCGTCATCGTCGTGACGTAAATTTCGATCGCGTAATTTCACTGAAGGTTCCCGTCGGAGATACTACCGACGGATATAAATTTACACTGGAGTTGGTCATGCATGAAGCTGATTGAATCTTCATCCAGTAAACTTATTTATCAGACATATATGTTTGTTAATTAGGGGTATACCTCGAACTTAAATCCACTCCTCTGAAATGGCTTAATCTTGTGAAAGAATGTGTGTTCGGCAGTAAAACAATGGAACAATCTCTAATAATTTACCTGGTTAGACAGTGGATACGCAAGTCTCCGAGCTCTTGAGGCCCGAGGTCGTCGAATCTGAGCCTATTATTGCGTGTCAGTTCCCACGCAGGTTTTCCAGAAAGTCGAAACGGAGGCAGCTATGACGCCTTGAGGGTGAGGGCACCGAGGGGTCACCCATTCATGAGATCATAATTAGAATCTGGCCCTCGACCAGGTCCATTGTCCCTGAAGCCCTCAACCACTGCTCATGGCTCTGGCTCCTGACCATTGAAGTTGTGGCCCCCGCGATTGTGGTGTTTCACTGCATCGACGTGCATGTTTTGAACAGCAACTGCAATAGGAAGGTGTGGCGCTTGTCGAGATAAATCATTCGCACGTGAAGGCAGGCACATGGCATCGCATGTGTTCCGAAATTGTGTTTTGATTTACTCCTCAAAGTCATCACAAAAACCATCTTGTGTACTACAGCGCCCTCCTTCGGAACGGTAATCTCTTTTTATTCCTCTTGGTCTCCAGGTTTGCATCGATGTTCGGGTTCATTCTGGGTGCCCTGGGTGTCCTGGGTGCCTGGGTGCCTGGGGTGAGAGACAAATCATGCGCATTTTATAGGATTCATTTCTATAATTGCAAGCTTGTGAACGAATTTTTATCGCATGCTTGTGTGAATTCTGCGAAATCGTGGTGCAACAGTGTGCTCAGAGGCTGTAAAGAACATATCAGCAGTACTCTCTGAACGATCGAGAACACAATTGGTGTCAAATGTCAATTGATTTCGGGCCATTGAGTGGTCGCTCGAAAGCGTCAGGTTTGTACTTCGCGCAGCTGACCGAGGAGAATAATATTGTGGAGAACTTAGTTGGAGGTTAAGCAACTTCATTTTTTAATTGCCTGGAAAAATTTCCTCTGAAATTCTATCAATTCAAGTTAAGCTAGAGCCATAGTATACTAGTGACAACATGATATGTGGCTTGAATCATGTGGGAGTAGAACTGCACAGGACACTCACGAGATGGAATATTTCGGTGTGTAGCAGGGGAGAAAGCAGAGACGAGTGCGCAGCATGAGTACCGTATCCTGTCTCGTGATTACTTTCACAGAACGTGGGAAACCTCTCCAAGAATCGAGCGCTGCGACACACTCAGTTTCACGAATCCAGCTGGAGTTGGTTGCTTGTGCCGTACACTGCGGTGATATTACAGGTGTGTATACCACGTACTATAGGCTGTGTTTGAACTGCGCACATGGGAGCATTCATTACTAAGTTTGCCAGTTTTACAACTGCCAAAATGAGGTTCGGAATCCTCAAAAACACTATATGTACATGTGCAGAGATAGAGAGTACTCCTAAAACTGCCAATATGATATCTCCATGCACTGTTTGAACCAAATTGCTCTGTGATGGTCTTGAAAATTGATAACTTTTCAGCTTCAAGACTGCAAGCTTTCAATCAACTTTCAATGTGCTGTGGTGGTCTTGAAAGTTCAAAAGATGAAAGGTACTGTTGAAACCTTTAATCAAAAGCTTGCAGGGTCGAGGGCTCACTTTGAGCACATTCATTGTGATCCTCGTGTACCACAGTAGTACACGACAAGTACCTGCATGGGAAGTGGGCATAGTTTCTGTTTGAAATCAATTTACTATTTGTGAAAGGTTGATGAATTATACCGATTGATAACGTGAAAGCCCCAGGTAGGGTGTGGAAATGGAGGTTGATCATGAGACTTCTACAGTGAAAAATGATCTCATTTATTATGCCTTAGTAAGAAGTGGAAATATTGTGACGAATGATGCTGTTAGTATGGAAAATTTCTGATTATATGTAAATATAATTTGATGCATTTTATTAGTGTAACAAGAATCATATATTTTAGAGGTCTCAATGGTCAACCTTCATTTTTGAATTCAATCTGGGTCTTTCATGTTAACTTTCAGTAATTGCAACTACCTATCACAAGTTGGTATGTTGATTTCTAACAATATTCAAAGGTCCTGGGCAGACTTTCCTTCTTTCTTCAGCATATAAAAGTTCGGAACATCCGGAATATGCAAGCTGCGACTTCTATGAAGTACAACATACATAGCAGTACCTCGAGGAGCAGTACTGACTAACCGAGTTGCTCAACATCAGGAGAATTTCAACCTGAGATGGACTAACCGAGTTGCTCAACATCAGCATTGACGACACTTGGGACGCCTGGTCGACGTTGGTGGGTCTATCACATACCAGATCTTGAGAAATTCCTACGCTGCATGATCGAAATTCCATACATGCCTGGTAAGTAAACTTGTGACTCTCTTTCATTTTGAAATTCACCAGAAGCAGGCGATATGAACCAGAACCTGGTCCCGAAGCATACCATTGCTTGTCCACGTGGTATGTTGCCGCTCAGTGAGTCTTGAATCTGATCACGATTTTCACATAAGAATATTAGGACCATACAAAATCTTGTAACAGAATCAACTTTATGTATTCGTACTCTTTTGGGATTACAGTAACTTGATAGAAGTCCAGTTAGAGAGCAGTCCAGAAGACAGACAACGATAGCCAGTTTACGTGAGTTGAAAAGGTGAAGCTTAGCTTTCTTTCGTAGAGAACATGATTCTTTAAGCTAAGTTAGTTCTTCTGAACTCATGTGACACAGGAGAATCGAGATGCCATTGTACTAGTTTTAGATTTTACATATCAACGACAAGTTCAGATTAACGGACGTTCTTAACTATGCAATCCCAATTTGGCATATAATGCCATCTAATTAGCGCAAACTATGTGCGAATTTGTCGGGTATATTCGTGCTGTGAGTATTCGAAGTGGACAATTACAACTGATGTACAGCGCATAGTACCGTATTCAGTAGCTATCATATATAGAAAACTAGACTCGTGACCATATATTTCCACTTTGCAAGGTGCAAACATCGAATGTTCATTGGTGGTCCCAAAGGTGATGTTGAAGCTTGTCGTGAGCCCAATTTGAGCTATTTTGGAAGGAACTTCATTGCTACACTCAACACATACAGAACATACGGATCGATATCGCAACAGTTTGGATACATTGGATGCAATATAGATCATCATTGTGCTTCACATCAGTTGGAGCGTCTCATAAGAGGCCTGTAATTAACTTCGTTGAATAATCTCTGTCGTCTGAATTATGCTTCTTCAGCAGACTCGATAGTCTACACAATGGGAACCTTCCTTCTGCAGAAATTAAAGCACTATTTCTTCATTCCAGATGCTCTAATTCTGTAAATTTGGTCTAATCCTTGCCGTGAGTACTATGATAACCTTGACGATGTCTCAGTTAAACAATATGTGTGGGGTTGCATACCCATTGGGCACTATTTTTTGATCTTCATGTTACTTTATGATGTTAAGTTACAATCACAAATGTTGTTGTGAATGTTCATGGACGTTCTTTACCTTGTTGTCTGGACTGCGAACCTGTTCTTTTGCTTGAATCAGCACAATAGTAGCTTTGTCGTCCAAGGCAGTGATCGGTGCAAGAACATGCTATTAGCTTGTTTGTTGAACTCCTTCGCAGAGCGCATGGGAGTATCTGGGGCAGATTCTCAGTGCACATGTGACTCAAAATTTTTGCTATGTGTCACATGTATGTGTCTTGCTTGTGGGAAGTGGTCGCTATGAGGAGGATATGTTGGCCAATTTCAAGAATATGACGATGGATTTCGCTTTGTTACCCATTATAGCCTAGGCGATAGACCTCATTTTAACTAGGGGCCTGAATCAGGCCTCAAGTACATATCCAGCGGTGGAGCAAAAAACCTTCTATTTTTTAAATATTATTGATTGTTTGAAATTATTTAAAACTATAGAAATTATTGAAAATTTTAGGGGGGAAGCACAATAAAGTGGACCACAAAAGTGCTTAGCTCATTGCCAATTTCAGCCTATTGTGTAAACACGCTAGAAAGTGGCATCTAAAACTTCTTGATGGGAAATTAAGTTTAGGATACGGAAAGTAGACTTTATGTACTACAACTTCCGAAATTTGCGTTCGTAGTTGTTGAGTTGAGACACCTCTATGAACACAACAAAGTTGAACAAAGTGAATGCAGTCATTTGGAAAAGTGACCGTATTACATTGTAGTTTTGACAGAAATCACTTTTGACTTTGTGGGGCCCTTTGTTTGTACATTACGCTTGTAGAAATGATCCGGGTGGCCGTATTTGCAATCCTAGATTGGCAAAAAGTGTCCCCGGGACGTTTTTAAAACATTGTTTTTGGTGAAACTTTTTGTGAGGTTTTTTTCACCGAAAATTGTTTTTTAAATTGGAAAAAACATCCTCTAAAGACAATAGAGGGCCCCAAATGAAGAAATCAAGACTTTGGAAAAGTTCATTTTCATGATTTAGAACTAGGGGTCAAATAAAGTTTCAATTGAAGATGTTTTTTTCATTGAGATGTGTGTAAGATACCTTATGACACCTTAGAAAGTGACTAAAATGCTCAAAAACTACACCAAAATGCTCAAAATCAGCTTTGAGCTATTAAAAACAGCACACTTCATATTCACTTCCTAGTAATCACATATTGCACTTGGTGGTCCACTTTATTGTGCTTCCCCCCTTTAGTTATTTTATACTAAAGAATTAGTATTAGATTAATTTGAGGTTTTAGATTTCAAATTAAGTTATTAACACAATATTTCTAAAACAAAACTATAAGTGTCATAAAATAAGGAACTTAAATAGAAGGAAGGAGCAGCTCTCACTTGTAATTAAGAGAAAGGCAAGCTTCATTATTAGGACAAAATATAGTCTTCCTCTTATATGACGTATTTGTTGTCACAATAAATTATAAATACGAGGTGAGAAG
This sequence comes from Ceratodon purpureus, assembly GCA_014871385.1. Lineage (NCBI taxonomy): Eukaryota > Viridiplantae > Streptophyta > Bryopsida > Pseudoditrichales > Ditrichaceae > Ceratodon > Ceratodon purpureus. The sequence continues at coordinate 8,461,219 of CM026424.1, read as the reverse complement.
TGTTTTCTTTCACAAAATGCTTTTAAGTTGTAGAAGAATAGGTTGAAATACTATGTTATTAGAAAAATTGAACTCAATTACATCTTTCCATCACTTTTATGTGATTTTTGCCAGTAGGCTGAAATTGACATAAATAGATAAGGAATTCTTTTTGATTCACTTTATTCTGCTTCACATAGGCATAGTGCACGTTTCTCAAAAAAAACTTAGTAGTGCTGCTAGTGCATCATTCTTGAGCTTGTTGGTAACGCATGAGGTGGTACGCGGGGTGATAAACATGTTGTTGGTGGCACAGAGGTGGTGTACAAATCGTGTCGCTAGAGGTCTGGAGCACACAACAAGTTGAGAGCAACTCAAACTCCGTGAACCTCTGACTCGTTCTAAAAAGTAATCTTTTGTACACTTGCTTCCAAGTAATATGAAGTTTGATTCCCGTTGGCGGGAAGCACAATAAAGTGAACCACAAAAGTGCTTATCTTTTTTCCAATTTCAGCCCCTTCTGTAAAGACTAGAGAAAGTAGGATTTACGTTATGTTGATGCAAAATTAAGTTTGGAATACGGAAAGTAGACTTAATCTTATTCAACTTCCCAAAGTTGCGAGAAAAGATATTGAGTTTACAATGGAAAACGGAGACGTCAAAGTCAGACAAAGTGAATGGTCGTCATTTGGAAAAGTGAGCATAACGGTTTAGGGTTTTGTCCGAAATCACTTTTAATTTCGCGGTGCACTCTATATGTTTAAGAAGTATTCTAAAATAGTCAATTAATATACTCATTGATTGGTTTAGGGTTCCAAAAGTACCGCAAGGATACTTTTTAAGAGGGTCACTTCTGCGGTACTTTTTGTGCATTTTTTTTCACCGAACATTGTTTTTCAAATTGAAAAAAACATCCTCTAAAGACAATAGATGGCTCCAAATGAAGAAATTAAGACTTTGGAAAAGTTCATTTTCATGAATTAGAACTGGCGGTCAAATTAAGTTTCAATTGAAGATGTTCTTTTTATGAAGATGTATATAAGATACCTTATGACACCCTAGAAAGTGACCAAAATGCTCAAAAACTACACCAAAATGCTCAAAATCAGCTTTGAGCTTTAAAAAACAGCACACTCCTTATTCACTTCCTAGTGATCACATGTTGCACTTTGTGGTCTACTTTATTGTGCTCCATGGGACGTTCAGGAGTTAAGGTAGAGTTTTGCTACAATTGGAGAACAAGAAAAACGGCTACTACAAAAATAGAAAGTTATTTGAGGCTTTCACAAAGACAACCATCAGCAAGTAGTTCAACATATTTGTAAAGATGAATTAGTTGAAGAAAAAGTGTCAATTTGTTGTAGTATAGAACACATTACTTTTTGGTTAACCTATGATCAATCCCCTTCCCCTCCACTATGATCTTGTCTGGAGGCAGCATTCTATGGAGAATTTAAGGAGTTTTATCTTTTGCACGTTTTGTAGAATTTTCAGGCCATATTTTTTACATACAAATTCAAGAAAAAGTTTTAAAAATATGAAACTTTTAAAATTGAAAACTTAATAAGATTATGAAATTCAAAAAATATAAAAAGTTATTTCAAACCTACTCAAAGTTGCCCAAAAAGGTCCATAATTTGCTTTTGGGCTCATTGGTCCTAATTTAGGAATTAATGTTGTTCTTTACCTTGTGTAGCAACTTGGTTTGGACATTGAGTCTAAGTTTCTGTTTCACCAAGTCAATTTTTTTAATTTTTTTTTGGTGTAATTGATCATTGGAATTTGCTTGGTGTTCATCTTTGGTGGAGTTGTACACCTTTTTTTCTTGTGATAATATTATCATTTTGATTCAATGAATATGGTAAAAAAACTCCCGATTTCTTATAAATTGTAGCCGGAATATCTCATATAGCAAGAATTTTAAATAGCCAAAAACTACAAGTTTTACATGAATTGTAATAGGACACAGCTTCTTATGTGAATAACCATTAGCCTACAATTTCTCCATGTAATTCAATTGTATTACCTAAGAATTGCATCGTGTAGCCGCATCACGTTTCTTGGCCCAAATTTTCAAAATAACTTGGATGCCTACGCTCTCGCAGCTGGGACTGTAGCCTGGCCTAAGGTACCCCAGCCTTGATTGTCACATGAAACATTCTTCCAGTTCGTGATCATTTTAAGATGTTACCTTTTTAAGCAAATCACGTGAATCTAATAAAAACACCACCTGTCTTTTTAAGAGAGCCGGTGTCTGGACTGAATTGGACTAGAATGACAGCTGTAGTATAGTTTAAATGCAGTGTTCAATAGTGATCTTCCTGCAAGATGATGTTCTAGAACCCCCGCAAACCTTGTCACCCGAAGTGTGCCTTTATCCTTCATTTTTAGAGTGACATCAAAAAAATTCCCACGCTGCCGTGCATATACTTCGCTTCAAAATACCTCGTCATCGTTCGTAGTTTGTCAAGCTATCATCACTCCTGACAACTCTGAACATAAGACCTTCACGAGGACATGAAGAATCCTACACGGAGATACATAATGACATGACCATCGCCTGACTGACGAGGTCCTGACTTTTCTGTTCCAGATGCCTGCCTCTTCAACGTGGACCAAGCAAGAACTGGGGCTGTCGCCTGTTTCCTTCCGATTTCAAGGTCTGTCCACGGCAGTATAAATCAAGATGAGAGTGTCTGGTAGTGATTTGTCCATCCCAATAATCTCACATGCCAGCTGAAGATCTAATGACATTAAATATACTGGAATTGTTACGAACTTGGAAGTACTGTTACTAGTAGGTGAGAGTTTTGTGCCACCTTCCATGTCTCCTAGCTTCCGGCTTTGGTCCCTATGTGTAAACTGCGGCAGGTCGGGCTTGTAGTTTGTATACCAGCGGTGCACATGGTGGGACCTCAGGGCTAGCAATTACATAGCAGTGTACATTTGTTTGGGTTTGAAACGATCGTGAGTGGAGCGTATGCAAATGGAATCAAGTAAACCATCTATTGATTCGAATCGAGGAAAAATCATTAATATTTTATTGCAAATCTTACGATCAATCTTGATAGATCTAGATTAGTGATGTAAACAGAAATGTAAACAGGCGGTCGTATCAGTCGTCACCCATGAATTCTTCCAATACTCCAGCCCAGCAAAGGCAAGTGCAGTGTGCACTAACTTTGATGGTTTGCTCTTGTGTAATTTCAGCAGAAACAATGGAATTGTAGTCATCTGAAGACATGCACACTTTGAAACATGTACAGACAATAATTAAGGCAAATCATGACAAAAGCATTTTCCAGCCAGTTACAATATTTAGACAAGCAGAATCTAAAACCGTTTCTGGTGAAGAAAACGACTTTTTAGCAAAGAGATTATGATCATTTTGTCTTGGCTGTTTGATCAACGGTCACGTAACAATTCCTCACCACCAACAAGAAAGTAACGACTTCTTTTCATCTGGAGAGTAAGCACTCATGTCATCAGAGAATCCGACACGATAAGAGTTGACGCAATCTATGGTAAGGACAGAAGCAACTCACATGCAGACCAACAGCTCTATCAACATTATTGAGCTCTGGCATTATGAAGATGAAAGGTGAACTCATACAAAGAGACCAGTTGTAAGTAAAACTTTAGCACATGCTCTGATATTTCTCCACTTTAAAACATGAGGCTGTAAAACGAGTGCTTTCATTGAAGAGATTGATTTTTGAACTAATCCACACTCCTCCATGCAGTGCACAAATCTATGCACATTTTCTGGTCTAGCATGTACTTTCATAATGAAGCTGGGTACTGGAAACACACAATGATTCTATTACCTTAGAATTTGCGCAGAATCCTACTTAGTTGCTTGTACACTCACTCTCTCAAGATGTGGTTTCTGGCTCACTTTCAAAACTGATTTTGAGAATCAACTTTTGGCGTGAGAGTTGTAATTGTCGTTTAGGTGTAGAAGCTGGAATAAAATAAAGTTTCTTTGCGATTAGCTGCACTCGACAATGATATGCACATGCGAAGTCCATATCCAACAGAGTACTCTACACCAGTACTTATCTCCAAAAAAGTATTAAAGCATATGATACTCTTTATCACCTCAAGTTCCCTTTCCACTGGCATGACCCCTTTTTTCATGATAGGTTCTGATAATAATTCTGTTCGAAGTAGGTACCGGAAGTAAGCTTTGAAGGGACTATACACTCAATCGAAGCTTCTCTTCAGGTTTGTAGCCACAACAAGGTGGTGTATTATTGCTTGAGACTTGCATGGTCTCGTATTCTAGGTAGCCTATTCTCGAAGCAATGAGATAGGGTAAAACAAACACAATCTTCAATCTTTACTGATTTTATTTGGACGGAGAAAGCTGTAAGTCAGGCATCAAGGTCAGTACCATGATATTAATATTGAAGAAAACTGAAGAACTCTGAGATGAAGAAAACGGGGCTTGTCCCTGTGTTGTTACACCATTGAAAGTGCTTAATTAAGTGCAAACATAATCACCAGATTAGCTCCGAGTTGGTATAATTTCTCGTGAAACTGAAGATTATCGTGTGAGTTAACCGGACAGGGAGGCAATGGACAGTGGGGGTGTCAAGTCATGTTCTACTCAATGGCATTAATTGAGAATGATGAAGATCGTCAGAAATCGCAAAATGCTCTCGACCTTAAAATTTACGGAAGTGCCCTGACAAAGAGTGATAATAATTTGCGGGGAAAAGCTCTCAATTATTACCGTACTTCTCCTCCCTTCGTACTTCCCAGAAGACATGGCAGACTCCCAGTGGCTGCACAGCTTATCCATATTTGACGAAGGATTGAACAGCATGAACACATAATATTAACCGTCGGATAACCATGCCTCAAAATTCACCTCTCAATATTCTGAATTTGTATAATTCTGGCTGTGTGTTAAAAAGAAACTAACACTGAGTTCAAAATGCGCTTAAAAAGGTATAGTGAAGATAGACAGTGAGGCTCAATGACCTCCATTAGCACATGATTAGCTCAGATGCAAAGTAAGATGGATTTGAATGATCGACTCCCAATACACTGGGTAGTAACCATCAGAACTGCGTGACGATTGTATGCCGTGAGTTCACTTGACAGAACTGATATCATTCACTTGGTAATGATGTAAGTGCAGTACGTGAAGTTAGTACAGCGAAGTTTGAATGATTCCATCAATTTGGAATCATGCACTGCACTACTTATGTTCCTATTTGCCCGAAGTGGTCACCCAATGCACTAGAATTCCAACGTTTAAGCGTTTTGAGGGTTAGCAAACTACATTCAACTTTTCTTTTAACAATCCATTGTTGTTGGCAAGCAAACTTTGTGTGGAGCAAATAAGACTGGAATAATAGACTGACAATTCTTCTTCAAGACGCCATTTACCTGAAAACATGGACAAGATGCGGCAGGAATTCCCAAGGTCTACAGAACTTTTTTTCAACTTCTGAGCACGTGCTCCATCCTTCTGTGAACTAAACATTGATTTTCTCATTAAGGGGAAATAACACACAGGTGTATTTACCTGAACGATTGTCCTCCCACTTATCCAATCTGAGCTGGGCTGTTGAAATGCCAGAAGGATCGGGAGTTGCTGCATCAATCACAAAAGCTTGCTTTGCCTACCAATATCTGCTGGCACTCCCCTGATACTCAATCATCACCTACTTAACTTGGTCGCATTGATGCAGTTGCTGCACCAGCCATTCCTCCCGTCACACGATACTAGAGGTCGGGTGCTATGGTCGGCTATGGCATCCAATTTTCGGAGTTCCTGACGCTGACACAGTTTGCAGAGCCATGACCTGCAAATTGGTTATTATGACTCACGAGCGCTGGAATCGTCAACGTTCCGCTGTAAGTAGCAACCTGCTTGTCTGCATAGGAGCACGAATGGTCATTCTTCCCACAAGTGTTGGAAAGACTACAATTGATTCTTTCCTGTATGTAAATTGCAATTTTTGATCCAGCATAGTGATAGTTTTCTCGGCGCCCTCGTGCGATAGAATCTGAGCGGCCTGCATGCAACTCTTGAGACAGTAGGCTGAATTGGGTTTGAGGTTAATCAGGGTAGAGACAGTGCATTGTTGTGTATATCTCTCAGAGTGGGTGCTCACTTCGATACAACCAGATTTCAGTGGGATTCTGAAGGAGCCATTCTTTGACTATGAACAAGGATTTACCAACTTAGCTCAACCTTGTTGGAATTCGCAGGTTGAATGTCTTTCCAGTTGAAGTATCCTGATGCAGGCCATATCATTCCAGACAGGGAGCAGATCCTGGCGAGCGCATTTTGGTGAGGGTTGCATTTCAATCCTTTGAGACTGTTGTGTGAGCAAAAGAGGAGATTTTCCGAGAGTGAAGAAGCTGTCTATCTAGAAGACCATGGGGAGCAAGGGCGTCAGAATGCTTGCTCTAATCATGCTGGGGATATTGATCTCGTTGAGAAGTTCGGAAGCAGCAGGAGCTGCTAGGGGAGTGGGAGATTCATGGGAGCTCGTAATAGCAAACGCAGGCGTGTCCGCAATGCACATGGCGCTCACGCACACCAACAGAGTAATCATGTTCGACAGAACAGACTACGGCCCATCCCAAATCAAGCTCCCGGGAGGCTACTGCCGCAAGAACGCCAAAGACCTCGCCCTCAAAGTCGACTGCTGGGCGCACTCCATCGAATACGACATCGCCTCCAACAAAATCCGCCCACTTACCATCATGTCAGACACATGGTGCTCGTCAGGTAACTCATTCGCTTCTCCCCTCAGATCCTCGAAATCCACCTTCTCATTTCTATCAACCACTGCAGCAGCAATCCTCCAAATCCACAAAACATGCTAGTACCCAGGATCAATCCTCAATTTGCATTATACTGTCATCTCAGTCACCTCTGATCCTCCATTATCAGGCGCATTCCAACCCGACGGTTCCCTCACGCAAACCGGCGGCTGGAACGACGGCTCTAACTCAGTCCGCCGCATCGGCCTCACCCCAACCGACGACTGGAAGGAAACGCCGAACTCCCTCGCCGCCCCACGCTGGTACGCCACCAACCAACTCCTCCCAGACGGCCGCCAGATCGTCATCGGTGGCCGCCGCCAGTTCAACTACGAATTCGTCCCGCGCGCCGCCAACGACGGCGTCCACGCCTTACCCCTGCTTGCCCAAACGAACGACCCCGGCGCCGAAAACAACCTGTACCCATTCGTCCACCTCTCGCCCGACAACAACCTCTTCATCTTCGCAAACCAGGACTCCATCCTCTTCAACTACCGAACCGGCAAAACCATCCGCAACTTCCCACGCCTCCCGGGCGGCCCCCGCAACTACCCATCCTCGGGATCCTCCGTCCTGCTCCCGCTAACATACAGTGACGCCTTCAAATCCGCCGAAGTCATGATCTGCGGCGGCTCACCCGCAGGCTCATTCCAGAACGTCGGATTGAATAAATTCGCTCCGGCGCTGCAGACGTGCGGGCGTCTCGCGATCACTGCCGCCAACGCGAACTGGGCCATCGAGACGATGCCGTCGCCGCGCGTCATGGGCGACATGTTAATTCTCCCTTCGGCGGAGGTTCTGATAATTAACGGGGCGAAGTACGGGACGGCCGGGTGGGGCGTCGCGCGGGAGCCGTCGCTCGGACCCGTGCTCTACAACCCAGGACAGCGACGGTTCCAGTCGATGAAACCGTCGACCGTTCCACGTCTGTATCACTCCACCGCAATAGTGCTCCCGGACGGGAAGGTGCTGGTCGCGGGCTCCAATCCCAACCCTGGGTACAGCTTCGCGGGGGTCCTAAATCCGACGGAGCTCCGGGTCGAGAAGTATAGTCCGTATTATCTGTACAAGGGGTATGATTTTCGGAGGCCGGCGATTGTTGGGGGCGTGGGGGGTTTGAAGTATGGTGGTGGGATTAGGGTTTCGTTTCGGGTGGGGAAGGGTGCGAAGCCTGGTGCGGTGGGGTTTCATCTGTACGCGCCTCCTTTTGTGACGCATACGTACAGTATGAACCAGCGTATGTTGGTTTTGGGGTCGACGGCGCCTGCTGGTGGTGCGGGTGGGGTTTGGGTTTCGACGGTTTACGCGCCGCCGAGTGCCGTGGTGGCTCCTTCCGGGTGGTATTTGTTGTTTCCTATGAATGCTGGGACGCCTGGTGCTGGGGCGTGGGTGCATGTTAGTTGATGAATTTTGAGGAGAGGAACTGTTGGAAATTTAGAAGTACTTCTTTTGCCTGTGAGTGTAAGTTGGACATGTAGATGGTTAATTTGTTGCTGGATTTTGATCAATATGGTCATGGCATTTGTTTTGAGAAAACATATTTTCAAAGTAGATAGTTTTATTTGAAATTGATTGGAAGTTAGAATAGCTATTACTATATTTTATTACATGTTTATGAGTTATACCTTCTTGTATTATATCTATGTAGTGTAGGAAATGATGTATTCACCATCAAGGATGAAGTAGCTCTCGCATAGTGGATTCCATGTGAGGAATTCAATGTATTTATTTTATAATTTCATAAATTTTAAACAACCTCGACTACTTGCCACTTATGAAATTATTTTTTCAAATTAGTGGTCAAAACAAATGCCTAGCATTATTTGGTGGAAAAACTAAGACACACCTAATAACGCAGATAAAGAATCTTGTATTTATACTTCTTTACAATATCATATGGATATATATTTGAATGTTGTATAAATTGTAATTCTATTTATTATGGCAAACTTCTTTGTAATGAATATTGTTTTCCATCTTATAAAGTATAGTGATTATAGTTAGTTCACAAATTGTTTAAAGGTTAAGTATCCAAAAAATTCAACCACTTAAATTGCAAAAAAGTTGAAAATTGACCTCTTAGGCTTTAGTCTAGAGCCTAAAGAATAAAGTTTGTCACATTTGAAGTATCTATACGGTACCATTAGCATCTCTTTTGAGCTTTCGTACTAAAACCTTCGATAGAAATTTAAGCCACCAAAGAATAATAAAGAATATAATATAATTATAAAAGAAAAAAAAGAATGACTACTTGATGTCCGGTTGCATATTTATATATTTATGAATATGAGATTCATTGTGATTTACAACCACTCACAATCTAATATAATCTTATAATCTGCCAATGTTGCCTATCATACACAAGGGCAAGAAGGGATAAGATATATTTTCAAAGGAGGCACATTCATATGTGAGCAGTTTGCATTGATGGGCAAATTTCATCCAAATGGCACATTTCATCTAATTGGAAGATTTTATCTAGTACACAAATTTCATTTGTTTAATTTTTTAGCAACAACTATATTTCATTCAATCTTTATCAATGGCCAAATTTCATATGACGAGAAATATTCATTTGATTCTCATACGACTAGAGAACTTTATTTAATTTGATAACAAAAAAAATTCATCCACGTGAAAAATTCATCCGCCGTATAGATATATTAAGGTGATATAGCATTGAGTGCATCAATATTAACCACAATTAGAAGCAATCTTCAAGAATTTGATCAAAATTGAACATATCTACCATTTGGATTTTTAATTGGGCATAAAAAGGTCATACCTTTTGGTGTTTTGAATTTAAGGAATTTCAACACACCCCCAATGATCAAATGAAGAACTTATTAATCTTTCCAAACAAACATGGGCCTCAAACTTAGTAAGTTTAAATCTAAATTTAAAACCTACAAAAATCATTGACCATCCATGTAGAAATATCTTTGCAAATTAAATTTTTTAAGCATCAAAACTTTGATACAGTAGTAGGACAATGTTTAAAAAAAATTTGACACTTATTTTGAACTTTATAATCTCCCATTTTTTACGGTGGATTGCTCTCCAATTTGGTAAATACCTTTGTATATAAGATAGATACTAAATTCTACAATCACAAATCTCATAAATTTACTAATTTTAGAAATAGCTATGTTGCAATCAATAAGGGTATATTTTTGGCAATTTCTTTCCAAAAGCACCAAGAAAATTTAGAGATTAAGTACCACAATTGATCAAATTTTATTAAATTTATTTATTACACATGAATGTGGCTAAATTGTTAGTTGGTTTTTGCAACAAAGTAAAAATAATAAGAAAGGTTTTTTGTATTTAGTCATATTGTTAATTTATGATTTTAGAGGCCCTATAACTTTCTTGAACTACTACTAAAGTAACATTTTTGGTAAAAAATTAAATTCTTTCCTATTCACTCTTTCATTTTCACACGCATTTCCTTCATTGTACTAACCACATGCATGCTCCTAATAAATTTTGAATGGTTATTCAACTTTTGTTTCACCTAGTTCTAATTTCATCTGAAAATCATTATTGAGAGAGATTTTTAAATGAAAGGCGAGCCTAAAAGGGGGCTGCTCAGAGCCATCCAGTTGAAATTTAAGGCGTTTTTCAATTGAGATTGATTTCAACCGGAGGCCTTAATGGCAGGTCGAGTTGAACTCGAAGAAAAATACTCAGTTGTGGTTCCTCCAAAGGAGAGAATTTCTCTATTGTGCTCCTCCACACCATAGTTGAGAAACACACTACAAAACTCAACAGTGTCCCCCCCTCCTCCACCATTGAATGAAGTTATTTGCTCATGCTTATGGAAAATTGGATGATTCTGTCATGTGCTCACGGAAAATGTTCCCCCTATTTTCTATAATCCATAATTACTAGCTAAATATAAAATGAAAATTATAGATACTCCAATCGAATCTAACATGAACTTAGTATATGTTTCAATAGCCTAATTTATCTCTTGATAATTCAATCTTGTCTTAATATTGCAATTTTATATTTTAATAATTTAATTTGTGTTAAAACAATCTAGTTTGTTTAAAAGTAATCAAATTTATGTCATAAGAATTAAAGTTGTTTCAAAGTATTCTAACTCATATCAATAATATAAAATATGTAAAATTATACAATTTGAGTAAAAATTATCCAATTTATACAAAACAATGTAATATTTGTTTCAGCAATCCAACTTGTGTAAAAATAATTCAATTAGTTTTTTGATGGTATAATTTATGAAGAAATAATCTAATTTTTTGAAATAATACAATTTATAACAAAATAGATTAGTTTGTTCCATATTTTATAATTTTTAAAATCAATTTGATTTTTTTTTAAACACATCATTGTATCCAAAATAATGAATTATATGTCAAATTTTAACAATAAATTCTTATTTATTTGACTACAGATTTTGAATAGTTTATTTAGTTAAGTACAACTTATAAAAAGAGATGGCATAAGTTCATAGACTAACTAATAATTGCAATTAACCTGTGCGGCCTCTAGTTGAAAAACATTCAAACTTGAATTGAAAACTTTGAATTGAATATATTAAACTAAACTACATATTTGGCCTCTAGCCCACTTGAAAATTTTCAAATGAGAATTGAGAATCTCAATTGGCCAAGGTCAAATTAACCCCTAAAGGTTCAAGCCGTTTTTGGGCCTCCAAAACCAGAAACTGTGATTTTTGACAACCTTGTAGAAGTTGAAGTATGATTCTTAATTTTTTACCTTTTTGATACATCCAACCGTAAGATCTTAAACCTTGCTACCTGCACTAATACCATGTCAAATTTCAACGGTTGGATCTTTACCACTTGTGAGATTATAAAAATCAAAGTTTACTGTTTTTTTTTTGGCTTTGCGCAAAAGACATACTCTAAATGGTGCCAAGGGAGACTTGATTATTGTTACTTCAAAAATTTTGCTCATATTTTTTTCCATGTAGGTAACTAAGTTGGGCACCCCCATGCAAAATTTTAGAGTCTCATTACACTTTGTTGGCCTTCATGCAAATTATTTTCGAGAAGAAGGTACAAAAACCACAATCTGCTAAAACTTAAATGACATGAAATGCTTTTGGTTTTTAAAAAAAGTAAACGGTCAAAAGTTACTTCCATGAGTTTTTGAATTTTCGGAAAAAAAAAATTTGAAAAATTCCTAAATCTCAAATTTTGACAAATTTTGAAAGAAAAAATTGTAAAAATACCAAAAACTGTGAAGGTTGTTTTTGTGATTTTTGGAGGCTGCCCTTCTAAAATTGGTAAGCTTTTTGACTTAAGCCACTTTGGATTTTGAGTAGTGAATTGGTTATGAACACATTTCCAAAAAAAAAATCTAAAAAAACCTAATTTTAAACTGCCCGTTTTGGACTTGAAACCTAAAATTTCTAAATGAAGGTTCTAAAAGTGAAATTTGGCTTTGAAAATTTTACCACATACACTTTGCGGTATAAGGAGCATCCAGTAAAATTCTTAGGCAAAAATATTACTTTTAACCCTTTCATCTAGGCTGCCCGAAACAGCTGAGAGCCATTTTGGATTTCCAGAACCTTTAGGGGTTAAATAAATTGGATTCCTTGTAGAGTCGTTTACACTTCACGCCAACAAAAACAGGCACCAAGCAATTACTTGCGACAAGCTTTCAATTTGGTTCCTACATCATGTTGGTAGGGAAGTAAAAGCTCATCTTCATTTGGAAATTTGGATTTACTTGAATAATAAATTCCAAGAATTGTCATTCATCCACATTGCACAGTGACAATAGTGTGGCTATGATTTGAAGTGTGGCTAATACTTGGAGTGTAGCTAGAAGTTAAAGTGTAGTTAGAACTTGGACGTACATCATGATCCATTTCAGTTATTTTTGATGCACCATTAAGACATATTCACAACCAATATATATATATATATATATATATATATATATATATATATATATATATATATATATATATATATATATATATATATATATATATATATTCACAATTTGAAATTTAAAAAACATTAAAAATACTTTGCTACTAAATCAAAGTAAGACATATAGTATTAAGTAGAAGTCAAAATTTAATACTAATATATAGATAAATAAAATCCTTATTCACACTTAAATATCCATTTTAGCATATCTTGGAAAGGATTTTAACATGTCTCTATCCAAACAAAATAAGAAATGTGTCCCATTTGTTGTTCAATATAATTAATTCCTTTGGGCTTCTATCACTAGCAATATCAACACCATGCACAATAACATATAGAAGACGAGATGAACCATCTGATTGTTGTAGTACATTAGCTCATTCCATGCGAGTTGTTGCTACATCAATGGCCCTTTGGAATATCACTTTATGATTTTTAGTTTTATAAAATAATAAGCACCTTGCGGAATCATATAACGCACAATAATGTATGTGAGGGTTTACATTAGCAAAAGCCCAATGATTTCCTCTCACATATAATTGAACATTGTAAACATCAAAATGTGACACTTTTATTTTGCTTAGTAGCATAAACCTTAAACTGAAATCTTTTCTGCCTCAATTTAGAGTACCATAAAATGTTTATGACAGCAGTTATATGCTCATTTTTCAACCATTCACTTCCTTGCTTCAATTCATCTTTATGCTTCCATTTCATTTGATATTTTCTTATCCACCATATTGCATGAGATTCATTTGGGTCTCATCCTCCACTTCTATTATAGTGGGTGGCTCAGAAACCGCTCAAATTTTAGATTGGTAGGCTCGGTGGGGAGCCTTAAAGGAATCCAATTTTGGAAGATGGATAAAGTGTACAGAAAAGTGAACCAATTGGAATAATTTTGGATTGATACTGAATTAGATATGAATTTTGGAAGGGGAACTTGTAGGTGGCTCAAAAACCGCTCGGTCTAAAATGTACACCATAAGTACATAGAAATTTGAAATTGGAAGTTACAATGTACCTCCTGCTATTTGAGGTCTAGAGTGCGGTTTGAGGTGCCGTGCGAGTTTTGAGCCACATACCCTATTGTTTTCATTATCTTGTTTATTTTGCTTTTTTAGTTCCCCTGCTTCCATTATTGTCTTCATCTTTTGGTTACTTCTCCGTCTTTTTAATTTCCACAATGATTGCTACCAAAGCCTCTTGCATCTTCTATCTTGCTCTATCCAATTTCATTCTATCATTTTATAATTTAAATATAGTATTAAGTTTTTTTTTGGTTCCAAATAAGATTTTTTAAAAGCTCTAAGCTTACCATCATTGAAGTCTCTTTTGGGTTGATTGATTTGTTGTATAGTTACTCCATCTTTTTGTTTGCCTTTTTTCTTCTTCTCATCCACCAATTCGGAAAAATATTCATTTAGATCTTGGCCCAGATGTGAAACTTTCTTGCCTCTATCACGAGCTATATCAATACTTGCTGACTTAGGACTGGTCCCCAAAATCTTATCCAATCGCTGTAAAGTACTGGGCCAATCTGTAGAACCTGAACCACTCCTCCCTTTTTTAATCTTCAAATTATTGTATTGCTCTCACAACTTTATCCATCTTGGTTTTGCACTGTTAATCATCTCAAAAACTGCATTTTAAGACCTTTCAGATATTTGACATAATTGTATTCATATGCGTCTAAGAATGCTTCAATTTCCCTTATAGTCCACTTTTCTTCATGAAATGAAGTTTTTCCACTCTTATTTTCCATTGTGCTAAAGTAAACAAACCCATACCCAACAAGCCATCCATACCTAATCAGTACAAGGCTATATTTCAGAAAAAATTCAAATTCAAAATTTAGAGAGTACTAAGCTTGATTGATAAAAAGAGAACTGTATGGGAGTATTTTGATAGTAGTACCATGATCAAGTTTTGGTGTCTTGGTGGTCAGTTTTACATTAGCCTATATGTCCACCATGTGTGATTTCAACTTTTTACTTCAAAAATTGTAAATATTTCAATATCAGAAATAAAATTATGATTTTTTTTGCATTCAACAAGAACCTTATATTTGTACACATGAAAAATCCTCATCAAATTATATACTTCAAACACCTATGGTAAATCCTTAAGTGATCAGGTTTAGATTCGTTTACTTTATCTCTTGAACCACTTTTACTGACCTATTTGTACTCTTCACCCCAACTCCGCGTGCTACAATTGTCTCCCATCCTTTGGCCTCGCTATGCCAACTTGGAATATTTGCTCCAACGGTTTCTCTGCCTTGTCTAAATAGAATGCAAAACCACATTGTAATTCCTATCTCCTGCAAAAAATGCACTAATCAAATTTTTGAAAATCTTATCCACTGCCTTGGACTTTTTTTGCTTGCCAATGTTTTCTACTTTACTACAAGTTCTCACCCCATAATTCTTCACATTCTCACACCCTATATTGATAAAAAGAATTAAATCCACTCAAAAAAATGATAAAATAAATCATTATATAATTCAAATCTAAATAAAAAGAAATATAACACAACAAAAAAAATATATGAAAAAATACGTTCACATAGATTTATATACTAAGTAGCTTTTTGCTTTTAGAAATAAAAGAAACATGTCAAAAATTAAATTAAATCCAATGATTGGATTTTTAAAAGTAAAATCATGATCTATCAATTAGATCCAATCTAAATTCAACCCTTGAATTGAATCTTCAATTCAACCATTGGATCAATGTTCGGATTGGACGCTTGGATCAAAGATTACATTCAATGGTTGGATTAAGGCTTCAATTCAACCGTAGGATCTACGTCTCCATTCAACGGTTGAATCAAAACTTTGATCCAAAAGTCAGATACAAGCTTCAATCTAACAATCAGATTTAGACCTTGGATTGACCGTCGGATCAAGATTGCAATAAGTTTGTAGTAGTAAAAGCCTAAAGTAGTTTATAAAAAACAAAGTTGTGGATATATTTATAAAAAAAATAAAGCAAACTCAATTTTTTACTTCATAAATAATTAACAAAGTAAAATTGGTTTTTTAAAGTATAAACTTGTTTAATATAAAATTAAATTCATTTTGTAAATAAAATTGAAGTAGGAAGTAAAATGGATCTAGAATTTAACTTTTACTTCATGTAATAAATTTGGTGCTGATAGTTTAGTTTGCTTTGGTTCTTAATTTAACCTCTAAATGGCCATTGTCCTAGAATGGGTGTTTTTGGACTTTGGGCAGGTTTCTAAAAATTCAAATTTACATGTAATTTTTTGAATATTTTTGTGGAAAAAGGTTTATGGGGATGTTTTTTAATTTATTTTTGGATGAAGTGAGGGAAAGTTATGAGATTTTAAAGATATCAGCCCATCTTTAGGGACGCTCTCAACCACTGTGAATGCATCAATTTTTGCCCAAAACTGCCCAAATCTGCCTAAAGACGAAACTTTGAAATTCCACCAAAAATCGAGATTTTAGTTTTTTTCAAAAGTAAAAACTCTTACATATAGAAAAAACACTAGAGTGAGTTTGCACCGTTTGGATTTTCAATCCAAGAATGTTTCATACCGTAGCTTACTAGCGGATTTGGCAGAAATTAATTCTAAAAATTAATGCCTATAATTTTTGGAAATTATAGGCAACTTTTGCCTTATATTATGAAATTTAAAATTCATCATTGCCTAAACTTGAGAAAAATCTGCTCTTCACTAGATTATATCTCACTTTGAAGCTTTGAATGATTTAGAAGGGGAGAAGGTGCTCCTTTTGTAATCAAGCCCACTTCCACTACTCCACAAATAATATGGGTTAAGAAGTAGCAAGACTCTAGGTGGGGTTTTTGAAATGTGTCGTACACAGATTTTTGGACTGTGATTGAGCATAGAAGATGAAGTTATATGAAAATGTAATGAACTAAGAAAAGTTGAGTAACCAAGCCTTCTTCCATCTCCAACAAGTTTTATGTCAAAAAATGTTTTTATGCAAAAGATATGGACAAAACAGCACGTAAAGGTCCATGTATCAAAATGTGTTCCAAACAGTTTTTTTAAAGCTCATTTGTGCATAGAAAATCAACTTTTTTGAAAATATTTTGGTCTGAGAAAAGCTTTAAAATCATGCTATCTTTCACCTCCAACAAATTTTGTGTCATTTGGAGACTTTTTGCAAAAGCTATGCTTGTTATTAAAATGAAGACTAACTAGTTGTTTCAACTCAAAGTTCACATATACCACATGCATTGTTGAATACAACTCCATTCCTCGTGTATAAGTAACTGAGCATTCTATTCCTTTGTTGTTGGATGAGTGCCTACTTCATAATTAGGTCAGATTCAAAAGTGCCTAACTTTTTGGATATCATTTTTTGAAGTGCCTAACCAATTTTTGCACTTTAATTAATTATTAGGCAAACAAGTACTGAAGCTGCTAGTAAGCTACGGTATGCTATTTTTATTGTAAAAAACGGCCTTTGTATATAAATTTCAGACTACCCCTTGTGGAAATTGATGATTTTCTCAAGGTTCCACACCTTGCATGGGCATGAGATTTTGTGGACATGTACCAACTCACCTAGAAACAAGAATCTAAAGAGACTCATTCTAAATCTACTCAAAAAAATGGTTTTTTTAGACCCCAAAAGACTGATGTCCCCCTTTGCAGGATAAAAAAAACTTTTTTTTCAACTTTGAATGTTACGATTTCTCAAATGGTTAGGAATGAGACTGTGAGATTTGGTAGGCATATAGACATAGAAGTTAGATACAAGAGATTATGGTTGGAAATACCAAAATTGGTTCCAATTTTGTACTATCCGGCTTGCTTTCAAAAGGGACTATTTCGAGACAGTTTTGAGCAAAAAAACACCCTTGGCCATTTAGGGGTTAAACCATAAACTAGAATGGTATCCAATGTAAAATTACTTGAAAAGTAAAAGTGCCAATCTTAATTTATAAAGTTTTTGGTCTTGATTATTTAACATTAAGGTACTATCTGTTTGAATTTAAATATATTTGTTTAAAATTATTACTCTTGAAAAATTGTAATCATTGTGAGGCAACCAAGGAATTTAGTAGTACGCGGAAACCTTGTGATATTACTTTTGATGCTATTTGAAAAATCTGCTATAGAAAGTACGATATTGGAACCCAAATCGAGTTATGTGGATGGAGTATCAATCACAAACACAATGGAATGAAGTCTATCAAGGTTGATATCTAAATAACCAACATGGAATCTTGCAGATACGTTATAAGAGAGACTTTAAGTTGTCACACTTGCAATTCATGCAGCTGTTGGAAAATGTTGAAACCCTTTATTCAAAAAATATATACACGTTGAAGAGGTGCAATTTTAGCAATTAAAGCACTTGGTGTGGCAATTCATAGACTTGCTTTCAATAAAGTTGTCCGTAGAACATGATCTTTTCTTAGAATTGGTGCATTTACTTCTTCTAAATACATCCATATGATTTGTGAAGTATTAGTAGATAAATTTTATGATAATTATATTAAAATCCCAAAGGACAAAAATTACAGACAATTATGGATGGCTTTAAAGAAATGACAAACATATCATATATATGGGTGATAATTGACGGTTTTTATATTGTGTTGAGCAAAAAACCAACACTTCAACAAGTTCTCGATGGTTAATACAATCAACACCATTCTTACTTTGTGCTTTTGCAAAAAAATTGTGATCATCAACGACAAAAACTCTAGATGTATGTGTACCTTCCTCTCACGGTTGTCATGATGCAACACATCTAAGGATGTTTTTTGTTTGGCAAAAGATGAAGAATGGTGAATTACCTAATAAACTTCAATTATAACTTGATCATAAGCAAAAAATAGCTATACAACCCTATTTATTAGATAACTCCACATATCTCATTTGCATAAGATTATTGAAGTGTTACACGATCAAAGGTACAAACCAACAAAAAAAAAATTTAAATCAATTAAAGAGCTCACAGAGCAAGGATTGAAAACGTGTTTTATATATTTATTAAAAACAAATAGTTAAATCTTAAAAATTTGAATTGTAATTTAAAATATGCTCCAACTATCATTACAACTTGTTATATACTACATAATTTTTGTATTGGTGTCACGGACGTGCCATACTGGACTTCATCCACAGCCCACCGATTTACCGTGAGACCCATACTAACCCCGCAACACAGAAGCTTCTCAAGAGCTTTCCTTAAGAGTGGTGGCTAAGCGTGCTTACATGCTAATAGTTTTGGTAATTTTTAAAAGGTTCTACATGCTTCCACTAGTTTCTAGAACCTTCCACTAATTTTTGGAAGCTACTACAAACTTCCATATAGTTCTAATAGTTTCCAGAAGCTTCCACAAGCTTTTGGAAGGTTCCATTTGGATGTAATTGTTTCCATAAGCTTCCGCTTGACCCACTTAGAATCTGGAAGCTCCCATAAACTTCCGGAAAATCCCATGGATGCTTCCCAAGGTCTCTAGGACCTTTCCTCGGAAATTTCCTCTAGCCTAGTATAAATAGAGAGTTAAGGGCCATTGCTCCTCAATCTCTTCGACACCAGTTGTACATACTCTTCCAGTTATCAATATCACTTCTAGATTTCTCACTTGAAGTCTTATTCTAAGTCTTGTGTGAGGAATCTCCTCACTTCTAGTATATTCTTGTCTACTTTGAAGTATCCCCTCAATTTAGTCTTTTTTCTATATTAGAGTTGCCGTCCACAACAATTGGCAATACAGAGACGTCGAAAGGGATGACAAACTTGATGATAAACCTAATAGTTTAAAACCAGATAAAATTGTTCCAACAGCGACAGAGGAACAATTTAAAAGGATGGATAAAATTCAAAAGGAGGCATAATTTTGAGAGTGGATGAGAAAACATTATATACCCAAATAATTTTTTATCTGATTGCTAGCAATCAACTTTAAATATAAAAAAAATTATATCAATTTGTAATTTTCATTTTTTAAAATCAATATTCTACATTCTTTTGAATTTCAATTCATAATTTTCATTTTAAAGGAATAAAATAAATACATTGTAAAATACATCCATTGGTTGCTTCCTCTGTACTACCTATTTTTACACATTTGCCTTGGATGGCTGTGATTTTTCATATTGTCCAACCACATTAGTACAGTTTGGATTGTCTTTTTGATATCAACTTAAGATTAAATTGACAAGTTGTCAATTCCTCTATTCTTCACATGTTCAACTAATATTAGCTTAATGTTATTCTTACACATGTTACAATGATATTAAGTTCATAAAATATCAAATTAATATTTGTTTTATGTTATCTTGATATCATTTTGGCACATATTATTTTGATGTTATTTTGATATTATTTTATGACAAATAACTATTGTCAATTCCATATCATATTGGGGTCTTCTTGATATCATTCTAAATTATGTTATTTTGAAGTTGTTCTTATGTCAATGCAATGTCAATTGAATATCACATTAATATGATTTTGTTACATGTCATTGTAGTATCATTTTGATGTCTACTTAATTTTAATTTCATTATAGTCATCTTCATATCATTTTTGTGCCATATTATTCCTATTTTATCAAATGTCATTTTCATGTCATCTTGGTCCTATCTTGATATTGTATTGATGTTATTTTAATGTCATTTTGACCATTGTTATTTAATTTGGTTTTCATTTAATTTGAACAGACATGTACCAAGTTAATATCATTATCACATGTGTAAAAAGAACATTAAGCTAATATTAATTAACCCCTAAAGGACAATCATCCACATTTGGGCTTTTTTAGAATTTGGGCATGTGCTTGTGACTTCAATTTAAATTGTGATTTCTTGAAACTTTTTGTGAATGTAGGCCGTAACAAGGACCTTGAGGGAATCTAATTCTTTTTTCAATTAGACATTTAAAAAAATAATTATGGTGCCCAAAGTGAAATTTTGTGTTCGATGGGCAATTTGGGCAGCCATGCTAAGTTTTCTCACCGTTTCAAACATTGTACTAAAAAAACTTCTTCTTTCCTTCACAAAAGTTAGGAAATATGTTTTTTTGGGCTTTTTCTTCTTTTCACTTAAAGGATGGACATCAATCTTTGATTTGACTGTTTGGATTGGGACTTTATAACATGATGGAATTTCTAGAAAAGAAATATGAATTTGCATACTTTTGTATTTAACTTAATAGAAATATGTCTTTTGCGTGTAATTTTTTTTTTTACAATTAGCTAACTTAGTTGTCTTTGGCACCAAAACTCCAAAATCAATAATGCAAAAACATATGAAAAAAAACTTAGAGTGTGTCAACCTAGTAAAAAATTGTATAAAAAAAGTTTGTTTTTTAAATTTCAATCGCTATAATCTGCTAATCTCTACGATCGATTATGATGAAATATATTGAGCTATCTACTACAATAACCTAGTTGAGATCTTACCGTTGAAATTGGAAAATAATGATGTTTTATCATTCATACTTTTTACATTGGAAATGGCAGTTTTGAAGCCTTTTTTGGTGAAACATAGTCAAGGAATTTTAGGAGTTAAATATGTGAATAATAGATGGATTGACAACTTGTCATTTTAATATTAATTTGATATCAAAATAACACTTTGAAATTGTACTGATGTACTAATAAATTACCAGCTTTATTGACAACTGAGTTTAAAGATTCTTGAGTTTCATTACATCTCTAGTTTCATTGCAAATACAATCGGAAAAACATGCGACCGATTTCCAATATCAAATTCTGAAAGACTTCTGCTGCTATTGATCCTATGACAAACACGTAAAAGAGAAGTCTAGGCATCTTATGATCAAGCATACTCATTTTAGCAACATCTCTCCAAGTATGTAATGTACATGTTACGTTTCAGACATATACACGATGCTCGGAATTAGAGTTGTGTGCGTGAAGAATCTTGTAGCTAGCAATCTTGCAACTTTGCCTTCCGATACCTAGTTGCACCACAAAATAGTTAAAGCATTTTATTTACAACATTACGGAATTGTATATTGAGACTAGGTCAGAAACCGAAGTTATTCAATGGATCAAGCCATGGACTTCATTCAACACGGTTTTCACCTACACTTATCACACTAGTTTGGCCAACGCATCCATCAACGGGAATCTAGCTTCCCTACCTACAAAACTCCAGACTTTGCCAAGTTGAGATGGCTGTGAGAAAAATTATCCATGACTCCACAGAAAGTCCTGCGGAGAGCATATGTGTCTATTTCTGGGCCTTCCGGGACTCGCTGCATCTACTGGCAAGAAGTGTAACTAGCCCTATGCAGCCCCCTTAACACCAATTCTAGAATGTTAACTTAAGAGCATCCACATGGACGGTCCACAAGCCGGGCTCCACATCCGAGGCTTGACGCCGCCTCGAAGCCCGTTAGCATGGGCGGCGTTTGGAGACCTGCTGCGCTACTCCAGCGCAGGGGACGCGCTATCGCGGGCTGTCCACGTGGCGCTCTCAGGGCCCTCGTCTTCATGAAGATATTTTAAGTCCCACTTTGATAAAACTCCAGCTCGGAGTGAAGAGAACAGAACAGCAGTGACCGAGAGCTGAGCGAGCGAGTGTAGAGAGCAAAAGAGAGCTGCAGCCAGACAGTGCATAGACTGAGGCTGCATTCATTGAGTTTTTTTTTTTTTTTTTTTTTTTTTTTTTTTTTTTTTTTGTGGAATTTTTTTCCAAGGGGTTCTTTGGTTTGACAAATGGATGCTTGGAGGGAGAATTTAGAGGCCAGTTGGAGGGCAATAGTAGAAGATGAAGAAGATAGTGATTTTTTTGCAAGTATTGTTATGGGTGGGCATGATAGTGATGAGGAGTTATTGCTAGGAATTGGTAGAGGTTCTCGTGTAGGGAGAGCTCCAAATAGTGAGAGAGACAGGCATGAGATGCAACGACTATGGAATCTATGAAGAGGTTTTGTGTGGCTATCCGTCAGGAGTACGAAGCTCATCATTTGCGACAACCCACCCAAGCTGATTTTGAGAGACAATTTGCTATTAATCGTGAGCGTGGTTTTCCTGGAATGTTCGCATCTTTGGATTGTATGCATTATCAGTGGAAGAACTGTCCGGTAGCATGGCAAGGTGATTACGGGGATAGAAGTAGAAAGAAGTCCATCATTCTGGAGGCTATAGCGGATCGTGACTTAGACATTTGGCATGTGTTTTTTGGTTTACCGGGCTCTTATAATGACTTAAATGTCCTAGACCGGCCCCCACTGATTCATAATATGCTCACAAGTGCGGCGCGTAACCACCACTTTATGATCAATGGGAAAGAGTATGATCGCTTCTACCTACTTAGCGATGGAATATATCCGGAGTGGTCATGTTTTGTGCAATCGATACACTTACTAGAGAATGAGAAAAGGTCTCATTTTGCCAAGAGACAAGAAGATGTACGGAAGGACGTCGAACGGTGCTTTAGCGTGCTGCAAGCGCGTTTTGCCATCATCAAAAACCCGTGTCGGCATTGGAGCATGGAGGTGATTGCGGACATCATGTTTGCATGTTGTATTTTGCATAACATGATCATTGATGATGAGAGAGATGTGGAGGGTTTAGACGACCTAATCCCTGAATTGATGGAAGGGGCAGTTCTTCTAAAGCGGGGACTGACATTTGACAATTTAGTGTCAAGTACTATAACAATAGAGAATGCTGACACCCACTTCTCTTTAAGAGGTGACCTTATTGAACACTTATGGGAAATCAAAGGAGCCACTTTGGCGTGAAGTAGAATTTTATATTTCCATAATTCTTCTTCTATTCTTCTTCCACTATATTTTATTTATTTATTATCTTCTCCACATGTTTCCCATCCCATCTTTTTGTTTATTATTATTATTCCATACGTTTTATTCTACTATTCATTTTTTAATTTTTTTTTTCAATATTATTCCATCTTGTGTTTTTCATTTTTTATTCTTCCCTTCCTCTTCTATTATTAATTAAGGAAAGGGAATTGGCAATAAAAGCAAAGAAAATTATCAAAATAAACAAAATGGAAGTCAATAATAAAATATAACGGAGTTCAAAATGAAAGAAAAGTAACTAAAAATACAAATTAAATACTGCATAATTCTAGAATAGCAAATGAGCATGGAAACGGAAAAAAGATTGAGCAGCTAAATGGCCAAAATTTTGGCTTCAATTACTGTTATTCAATATCTTTACCCATTATATTGTCTAGGATGGGGGCTCCAATATAGTATCAAAATCAATACTCTTATTGAACTATCCATTTTAAGTTATTAGTATATTAGAGGATAAAACCAAAATAGAATTATATATATAAATAGAAATAAAGATTCAATGTACAAATCAATATTTTCACTTCACTCTCCTATAGGTACTAAAACCCAAATTTCATCAATTTTCCGAACTTATTGGTGTTCCCTCAATTAATTGATTTTTAAATCGGGTAATTGCCCAACTTTTATTCACCAACGCTACCCCTAACTTGAAATCTTTTGGTGATAAGGAATCCATATCAACCTGAGCATGCCATGGCTAAGATATTTGCTTAGCACAAATATGCCAGCACGGTTACTGTTCTCAAATTTTAAACCATATTGAAAAACACCAAAATATCCTCCTCTGGGATCTCCCTCTGTATACCACGTTATCAAAGAGGTCTCACCATCTAATGTGTCAACATGAGGCATGATATAGAAGTTTTTTGATACGTGTTGTTGATGTACTTATGTCTCAAATCCCTTCAAACCAATGGCTAAGGCAGTCATCGGTTCAAAATGATTTTGAAAAAACGTTCTAACTAAATCCCCAAATATATCTATTTGTTCCCAAATTGCTGAGGCAATGGTATCCCCTTGCCTTTTGATAGCCTCCTACAAAGTCTCGGATATATTTTTGTGACCATACCTTACCATGTTTCCAAGAGAAGTATCTCCTCCATGTGCCGTGAAACCATGACTCACAGATTTGTACCTCCCTCTTTTGGGATCTTTTTGATTTTTTTTTGCTTCAAAAGGGGTGCTTTTGTAGTGCATGTTCACTGTGGATACAATTGTTGCATACATAAAAGGAGACTTCCAAATCTTTGGTATATAAATCAACAAGATATTTTGAAAAGATAGCCCATCTAAGCTTCTTATGTTGTGATTTGATATATAGTTTCCATCTGACAATAACATGGCTGATGTTGTTTTAGGAAATATAACTTCATTCTCATATATATCTTCCCAAGTGTCTTTGTACTTATCATTTTGCCAGAAAGGCACTTGATTGTTGTTTTTCTTTATGCAATTGGGGACGTTTGTATATCCTATAAGACATCTCATATCAATATGTATACCAAATTTTCTAGGATTAATCGTTCAAAATATCCCTCCGGAACAAAAGTGGTCTGGAAAACAACATACTTGGATAATGAACTTTTCTTTTTGAATGTAGACGGGGCTCCCTGATCAAGATAATTCGTAAATTTGCCAAACAAGTCATGATACTCTATCAGAGACTCTATCTCAAAACCCTATGCTATTGGCATATCAAATACATCTTTGGTATTTTTGCTAAAATCATAATCTTTTGGTACTGTGCATATTGGACAGGATATGCGGTTCTGATTCTCTGAGGCAAGTGCATCTAAACAAACTTTACAAATTCAATGACACGAATTCACATAGACTTGTTGTTTATTTGAAATACCAATTTCGGATGTATGTGATGGGTTAGTGAAAATGCTTATAAAATATTCATGCTGCAAGGTTTTCTTACAGGGTACCACATACAACCTATTGACCCGTTTCTGAATATGGTTTGGGGTTTTACAACCCTTGACTTGGAAGTTGTATGCTAGTTCCAAAACGTTGTACTGATCAAGAAATTTTAAATCCACCACCTCCGAGTATTTTTGCTTTTTGGGGATTTCTGACCCCATTCTAACAATATATTTTCTATATATTATACTTGGTGAGAATTAGCCTCTCTAGCTTGTTAGATTATATAATATATATTTATGAATATATATCTCATCAAATATTATATACAACTTAAAAAGTAAAAGAAATTATGTTGTCCAGGAGTAAATGTTTTTTTATTTTATTTTTACTTTGGAAGTGGAATTTAACTGTTATTTTTAGATGTAAGCAATGAATTAGCTAGTTCAAACTTCCAAGTAATTATGGGTTTTTAGCCTCTAAACGTCCTTGGGGTATTTTTTGCCAAAAAACACATTTTCAAAAACATAGCCATAGATTAAAAGGAAAGCAAGCAATTTAGATCTCAACCGTACATACTTGTAATAGACTTGTTGTAGGTCATGTGGACCAAATATTGACTCATGAGACCTCATACATTGCAAGAATATAACGTATTAGTGCAAAACAGGCTCAAATTTTCCATCATTTTCACTTTGAAGTGAAAATACTACTAATATGAAATTTGAAACCAAAAAATCACAAACTATAAAGTTCTTCATCTTCATCTCAGAAAAATTCATCAAAAAAATATATTGGCTCAAATAGTAGCCTTCCAATGGTGAAAACTGCCCCAAAATTTACAAAGAAAAAATAGTCTAAAACTAGACCCTTTGCACTCAAATCCATGCCCTATGTTCAATACATTTTCAATTAGGTTAAGGATTCTACCACTAAAACTAGACTATTATTGGAATCCATCCCAAAAAATAAAGTCAAAATCTAACGGTGGATGAAAGAGATCTAGCTCCTCATAAATCATCTATTTGTTCACTTTTTGCATTGTAGAAACATCATTGCAAATTCAATACCGAAGTAATTTGGATCAAAAAACTTGCAACTAGAAATTTTTAAGGATGCATCTAAAGATCATATTTATGTAAAAAAATATTCATAAAAAAATAAAATTGTTTCTACATAATTAGCATGCAATGGTAAAACATGCCCCATGTTTGGAATCCCAAACACAAAAGCCGCCTTTATCAAAATGCTTGCCATTAATTCATAATTCATTTTATGGGTCTGAAAATTTGACTATACAGACTAGACTTGATTTGTGACCCAACCCAAGTGATTTCGTCAAAAACGAAGTTCTGATGAACAAGTTATGGTTCTTCAAAGTTTCTGCCCTTCATCCAAAATGTTGTTTTTCGACATCAAGGACATTTAGGGTTTAGACTCCTTTTAAAAATAATTAAAAAAACATATTGTGAGTGAGTTTGAACACATGGAGGTAAAAGTGATTATATTGTCAAAGAGTAAAAATGATTTCATTTTATTTTTATTCTAAAAAAAAAAATTAATATTTAAATTTAGAAATCCTAAAAACTAAAATTCTCATAGAATTGTAAGTATTTACTTGTATTTATATACTACTAAAAAGGTAAAAAAGATTATGATGTCATGGAGTAAAAGGTATTTCATTCTATTTTTATTTTAAAAGTTAAGTCTATTATTTATACTTAGAACTTCTAAAAAAGAATGTGTATTACCACCTAATAAAATTGTAGGTATTTACTTGGGATACTTGGGCATCCCAAGTAATTACTTGGGATACTAGGGCATGTTGAAAAAAGATTCAATAAACACAAATGCAACTCATTGTAATTAAAGGAAAACACAATTACCCATTAAAGCAAAACACAATTATCCATTCATGTAAATGCATATGCATTTAAATTCATCAAAAGAGACTATCTGGTGAATCAAATATCGCTACTAATATGCCTATTTTCATTTTTAAAAAATTGGATTGAAGCCCAAGCCAACATTCAATTCTGTCTCTCCTACATATTCCTCTCCTTGTCCTTCCCATTTTTGATTCCTATCTTGCACATCACTTTCAAAATTTTGTACATCAGTTTCCAAATCAATGAAATTAGTGCCTACTGAATCACCGAATGCTACTGCTCCTTGCTCTAGGTCCCTGGCTGCTGAACGCCTTGCTCCATCTCCATTGCCAAACTCCAAGTCTCTTGATGACCACGACCTCCCTGCTCCCGGTGGCTGTGATCAAACTCCATCCTTCCCACCTCGCCCCTCCCCATGTCGACCCCACGCCTCCAACTCTCTGCCCTTCCCGCTCCTACAGTTGCATGCACTAACGCATGCAAGGGCTGATGACCGCCGAGGCTCGACTTCGAGACCTTGCCCAAGAAACCCGCAGTTCCGACGTAATCCGGCTGTGTAGACACCGCAATAGGGTCTTCTTCCGCGCCGAGATCCACCACCTCCATGTTGTCGACATCGTCTTCATGCTGGTCGGCTGGTTGGTCGTCATCCTGTTGTTCATGATCATCGTCCTCGCCGAAGGTCGGGAAGCCTTGATCATTCTGATCTTCATCGCCCTGGTCCTCCCCTCCTTGCCATTGTTGATCTGTTGGTCCCTCCCCGAAGAGCTCTGCATGAGCTTGGGCGGGATTTTGTCTCCCTCTCGGTACATGAACTCGGCGACGACTCTCTGATGCACCTACACGGGTAGTTGCTTCAAGAGTAGCTTCGGCTTCAATATCACGTTGTCTTTTTTGATCCTCCAGCTCCTCACGCCGCTCATCCTCAGCAAGCCTACGCCAAAGTTTTTTCAACTCCTCAGCCAGTCGGAGTCGAAGGTACTCCTGCGCCTCAGGAGTGTCGATTCGGCTTGGCAAGGTCATTAGCATGATGGAATTATGCTCCTCCATCTGCAAAACTTTCTTCACAGACGCCTCAGCCATGATTTTTTGAGCTGTTGCTTGTGCATATCCTGCTCCCATTAGGTGCAAAAACAGGTCTAGCAAAGGCTGTGTAAGCGGCACGTGAGAGAAAAAAATGGGGCCTGCCCGCGTACTTTTTGACATGGCACTGGACGTGCCACCGTGGTACCAGCAAACCGTTGCGGGGGGTCGAACCAATGACCTCCGCACAAGGCGTGTGAAGGGCGTTGCTACAGTGGCGCGCTAACAGCATTCTGCCCACTTGGGACCAAACCCCGAGCCGACCGGATCATGTCAGGTGGTATATTCCGAGGACCCTTGTTAACTATGCGGGCAGCGATTCAGGCATCCGCTACCAGCGGCAGAGGAGCTTTAAACAGGGGGTTCACCTAACTTGGGCAGACTTACACGGCCTTTTCAAGACCTGTTTTTGCACCTAGTGTTCCTTTGTCTTCTCCACCTTCTGTATTTTTTTGGCAACCTTGCACCCTGTAGGACGACTTCTAAACAATGGGCGAACCTCATCTTCCATCGATTTCTCAATTATTGACCCCGATTCCGCTACCTCCTGAGATAAGGTGCCCCTGCTGCGCTTATGTGGTGTGATGGTTTTGGCGGTACTCCAACCATCAGCCCATCGAGGAAAGTCCTTCACAACTAACCAACAATGCTCAAACAAAAAATCCGTATTCTTGGCGCTCTTTGTCCGCCACAAATCCCTAGACATTTGCAACAAATCGGATGCACTTCTCCCATTAGGATGAAGACTTTGGACCTCTTGGAAAACACCAATGAATTTACCTAAATCATGTTTGATCAAGCCCCACTTACTTTCCAGTGATCGCGATCCTCAAAATCCCATCCCAACGGGCCGCTGCTCTTCATAATGTTGTCCAATGCGCTCCCAAAACAATGTTGCCCGTTGTTGATTGCCGATGATGGGATCTTGCGAAATGGCAAGCACGCTCCTTGTCAATTGTCGCTCCTCCTCTGGCATGTAATTCTGACCCTTGTTGCCCGATCGAGCTGAAGGTGGCTCAATCACTGGTTGCTGCCCACATCTAGGATTTGTTGCCTGCCTCCCACGCCCACGCATTGCTTGCCGCCCATGTCCCCTCGCTACCTCCTGCCCACGTCCACGCGACCTCACTGCAGCGGTAGTGAATGTAGCTTCCTCCGCCCCAAACTGATCAGAGCCTTTCCATGCAAAGCTTGAGCCTCGTCCTTCCTCCGCCCAGCCATTGCTTGCCTAGCTCAACCCCCTGTCTGGATCGACCCCCCTGCCGCACCGAATTCTTGCAGTTGGCGTTTGGTCGACACCCTGCCTCCGGCGGTGCGCCCTCTTCCCCGCCTCAGAGTTGGCCCCATCGCAAAGACTTTCGAAGTCACAGTAAAACAAATTAATGAGGGACCTAATCTGCCCTAATCCGCCCTAATCCGCCCATTAATGAGCCTCCAAATTTCCCGGTCAAGGGCCCTCGCTTGACTCTACATTCTTCAGAGCCTTGGCCAAACTTTGGAGAGCCCGCTACACGCATTCTCTGCTTTGGAGCACCAGTGCGGGTTGTAAAACCAGGCGGCCCCTCTATATCCACTGGTTTGGAGGCTTGTGGACCGCCGTTGTGGATGCCCTAACTAGTTCTAAGCAATAATTTTTAACTTGATTTTGGCCACCTATCCAATACATAGGTCCACCATGACCATGCTCACTCACATGTTGTAGTGTTCAGCAGCTGTTGCAAATCGAGCAGAGAGTGGGCGCGAAGGGGAGCGACGAACTGACGGACAGGCGCTCATCCTGTGGCGAGGCTACCCGGGTGGAGAGGCTGCCCGGATGCAACGCTCGTGGGGCAAGGCTGATTTTTCACAAAGTTTTAACCCGTCCATGTCCAAAAACCTTGAATTGAAAGGCAAAAAAAAATGGAACCCGTCCAAAAACCGGTAATCTCAAAATCAACCCGTCCAGGGAAAGGTTAAAAAAATAACAACCCGTCCCAAAACCGGTTCAAAAAAGGAATACCCGTCCCATACTAATGTTTATAAAATAAAATTAAAAAATTAAAAATCAATAAAAAACCTATATATATATATATATATATATATATATATATATATATATATATATATATATACAGGCCCGCTGCACTGTTGCAACCCGGCACGGTCCACGGCGACTGGAGCTGTTGCAGTTCTGTAGCAGAGCCTACGCCAGACTGCGAGGGGCTTGTTTTTGGTGATTTTGTTTTTTTTTTTCTTTTGGCATCTGAGCTTCTTCTTAGCTGCTCCTATTATCTGCTGCCTCTTGCTGCTGCTGCGACTTGTCCAAGCTGAACTCCAACATGTTGTAACCTTGAGGACTTAGGCACGTCTGTTTATTTTAAATTTTTAAATTTTTTCAAGTGATAGAGAAGTAATGTATAAAAGAAATCAACATAGAGTTTAGATTTAGGTTTTGAGAAACTTGTGGAGGAGAGTTATTGTGATTCATGTGAGTACTGCAATATGTGAAAGGGGTTTTTCCAAACAAAACCTTATCAAGAGTTATCTCCGTACTAGCTTGAAGTTGGAGACATTAGATGCTTTGATGTGCATTTCATGTGCAAATAATGCAATTGTAAACATCAATTAGAAATGCACTGATGCTTGTATGGAGAAATATGAAGAACAGAAGAATTCATCTACTTGTTTGAATGGTAAGTTTTTTTTTTTTTTTTGGTAAAAATTGAAAATGTTTATATAAACTAAATTTTTATACAATCACTTAGTTTACCTTCAATTTTGATCTCTAACGTTGTGTTAAAAAGGTTCTAAATATTGTGGTTGATAAATCAATGTGTGGATGTGAATTAAGCTCTTCAAGATTGGTATTTTGATTAGGTATTAGTGGTTTGACTCCATTATGTTCACATTCACATGTCATATATGACATGATGTAATTGATATTTGCATCATTCATTTTTTTGGAAAAAATTTGTCAAAAAAAAATTTATTTTTAGAACCCGTCCAAAGTGAATTTGACACGTCCAAAAACCGGTTCATTTTCAGAGAACCCGTCCACTAGAAATGTTTTTTTCCCAAGAACATGTCCCTAGACATGTTAGGGACCTTGTGAAAAATCACCACTGCTCGTGGGGCATCTGGTTTAGTCACCAACTTTTGGAATTTGTTTTTTTGAAGATTTGATTTTTGGCACCATTCAGGAATTTAGAAAGTCCATATCAGCGGAGTAGCAGTGGTTGAATTACTGTAGTAGGTTGTCTACCTACCAAGGTCAAGATCCACTATTTGATGCTCGACAAATGAGCAACCGGCATGTGTATAACTCATGCCTAAAACTTTACAAATCAAACTAATGCTGCAAAAGGAAGGAAGGCACTGACCATCTCTTGACTTGTCCACGAAGATGCTCCTTCCAGAATCCAAAATGTAGCTTCAGAGTCGGTGATTGAATACACTCTGCACATCGGTGTGCAAGGAAACGCGCCGCGTGTACTACCTTCCACAAAGGTTTACATACCAATAATACTACTTTAACCACACACAAGGCTTCTCGGAAGACGCACCCCAATCCCACTATGATTCCATATCCCTACCTGCCACGAAAAACGAACAATTAAAATGCTCAATCTGTCGCCATTCAAGTTCAAAGCAACGGTGATTCAAAGTGATCGAACATAGCACGAAAACCCATTTGCGGAACAGACCGTTCTGATTCACGATCGATTACCTTCCAAACACAGGTTTGGTTCTGGTTTGGCATTTGGTTGTGCATGTCCAATCAATCCGAACTACCGTAGTAACAACGCAATTAACTTAGGTATGGTGGAGGCAGTGGAGTCTGGCCCACGATTTGACATACAAATATCCGATCATCAGACAATCTGCACTCCACCCGTGGCCAGAGGTAATGCCGTGGCGACATTTGGCACCTCCAGGAGAAGCGATTGCTGACATACTTCTCTTCATAACGCTTATCTCGCTTCGCAGCTTTACCAACTCCACCCATCATATACTCTTCTGCATCTGACTTATTACACGACTAACAACAGCACTTGTAGTGGGTGGAACTAGAACTAGTGGGTTACTGGGAGTGTGTCAAGTGTTTGGTGTTTGAGCCTGATCGGTGCATTGCATGATCGATCAAAGTGGATATTTCTAGAACTGGGTGTGTTCTTTTGTTGAGATAGTAATTTCTTTTGCTAGTGTGGTGAAGGCATCACAACAGCAGCCGTTTGTGTGATTAAGTCATCTGAAGCGTTGCATTTTGGGGGGAGGGGTTGTTTGTTTGTGGGATTGGTTTCTAGGGAGGTTTGGAGGTAGAGGAGCAGCAGGGGTTATGGAGAACCGTGAGGGATATGGGCACCCGGCGACTAACGCGGAGGGAACAACGACGATGCATCCTGAGAGTAATTTGCAGCCCGGGGACCCCAATTTGGTGGGCGGTGCCCCAGCGGACGAGAAGAAGGGCATTACGGGGAAGGTGAAGGATATGGTGGGCAGGCACGGCCGGAAGAAGCACAACCACGATGCGCCAGGATCGGCCAAGGGCGGGTTCCTTCACAAAATCAAGGCCAAGGCGGGTAGCAAGGTCGGCCATGGCGAAGACGGCAGCAAGCACGGCCCTGCGCGCCTCCTCTCGATGTCGTCGAGCAGTAGCTCGTTGTCGTCGTCTGACGAGGAGGACATCGGAACGGTAGGCTTTGCGATGGACCCCACGGGGCCGGCTGTTGCAGGTGAGACCTTAGGGCGGGAGGACTTCACCAACGCTCCGGAGGGCCCTGGTGCCGACTTCCGTGACCTGAACTTGGACTCGGATGATGACGCCAATGGCGATGAAATAGCTCAGCATTCGGAGCGTGCAGCTGAGTATGCCAAGATCTCAAACCCAATGAACCCGGAGTATGGCAAGACCCTAACCCGGAGCGAAGACGACACCCATGGTGAGTCTCATCACTCGCTTCGCTCCGAGACTAGCGATCCATATCTGACCCCGAGTGAAGACGATCACGGCGAGCAACTACATCACTCTCATCAGACACACACAGGCAATTCGAATCAGAGCGCAAGTGATTACAGTGAGCCGCATGTCTCGAACTTTGAGGGAGAGGCTGCGACGGGCGACCACCATGGAAACCTGGACGACGGCCCTCGAGGTGACAGTTTGAAGCAGGAAGGTTTTGCGCACAAGATCATGAACAAAGTTTTCTAAACTTTAGTGCTCAAGCTTCACATCAAGACCAAGTCTGCAATGCAACGCATCCGCAGCATGCAGCATCAGCTGGAGCAGGATTTTCTGTCATTGCTCTAGGTTTCCTTCTTGCATTCTTATCAAGGAAAATCTAACCTCCACTTCCTTGAGATCATCTCGGCGCTGCTTCACTTCGGCTGCAACTATGGCAGGTTAATTTCTTAATTTCTTCTGCTTGGGTCAAGCTAATCCTGCTTCCAAGGGAAGCCTAACCCAGATTATGAAGTTGCATTACAGATTTAGCGTTCACTGGGTATGCTTATGGTAAATCCAGTGATGATAAAATAAACGGCATTATCATAGTACTAGTGTTTTGACACAGTTCATGTTCCGATCTTTGTTCATTTTTTTCTGCAGCAAGGTTGATGGACTGTGAGCATAGGGATTATGAGGAGAATGCACGACATTTGTTGTTGAGCAATTGTTGGAGAATTGAAGGCAGCAATCAGAAATTCATTTCCGAATTTAAGCAGAAGTAGTCTGGATTAGTTTACTTAGATCAGGTAATTATATTAACTTTCTTTCCTAGTTGCCAACATTTTGTACACTACCAACATCATTGTAAAGTTGAGCACTTTTGATAATTTTTTGCATTTCAATTTCTGTGTGAATCTCAAGCAAGTTGGAACTGTTTCCAAATCCTTGTTTTCAATCTTGTACATGTTTACTTTGATGTGCAAATTTGCACATTGATCACTCGCGAAGAAATGCACCTTTGAACTACCTACTGTTAAGTACCATGGTAGCACATTGGCATAGGATTGTCCATGCAACTGAATGTAGATTAGTACGATAATTCTTTAAAAGAAATAAAAATAGTAAGGGCATAAAAAGCCTAGAATTTTTGAGAAACGAGTACTGTATTTCAAATGTTTCAAGATAAAATTATAATTACTTTTTGAATTGGAGAAATGAACACCAATGAAGACTTTGAAAAATTTCGAGTCTCACATTTTGAAGATAGTAGCAATGCTGATAGATCTGCTCTACACAAAGGCTTGGTAACTACTTATCCACCAATAGCTATTATCTACAAAATCTACTAATTTAACACACATAAATATTGTAACACCATAGCAAGTTTGTTCATAATTAATTTCCTCCCAAAAAAACAAAATAATTAGAAAAGTATGAAAACAAACAAATGAAAATAGGATAAGATTTAATGTGATATTTTATTATATCTAAGTTATTTGAAGATATTTTTAGTTGTTTTTTTGTTAAAAAAATCAAGAAAATTAATTTCTGAAGAGGAAACCTTAAAGGGGTATTTAAGTAATTATGGACAAAACGCTCAATTATGGACTACTTTGCATCATCAGTAGACGTCCAATTCATGTGTTATCCCTCAAATTTAAAGACAAAGATGTCAAATATTTATGAAAAAATGCATTCCGTTTACAAGGGATAAAATCATTTGAGTGAATTTATTATAATGTTGAATAGAGGACATCCCAGTCCCACAGTCATGGCCGAATCTCTCGGCGAGTGGCTGACTGAGAACCCTAAACCCTAGAAACCCTAAACCCTAGAAACCCTAAACCCTAGAAACCCTATCCTTAGAAATCTATCTGTTCTAATAAAAGGAAATACTTGCTCTGCAAAATGTGGATCTGTGAAGTGAAGCGGGTGAAGGGAAGATCGTCGGCGACCCGCTGAGTGGACACGACTGCCAGGAATCTCACATTGGGGTGTCCGTCTGTGAGGACTCCGGAGTCGTCGTTTAGAATGAACAGTATTCACGGTCACAACAAATGGAAGTCCTTTGTAGTCGGCTGGCCGCCGACTAGGAGAGCCAACCTCTTCCTCACTGAACCGACCTCTGGAATCTGAAATACATATAAAGATGATGAGGAAATAAGTCCTAGTCCTCGTGATAAAAATGATGAGTAACCTAGTCCTAGTCGGCTATCAGCCGAGTAGGAGAGTAGGGGCTACTAGTCCTAATGATGAGTAAATAAGTCCTAGTCCTAATGATGCAAATGATGAGTAAGCTAGTCCTAGTCGGCTACCAGCCGAGTAGGAGAGTAGGGGCTACTAGTCCTACTGATGAGTAAATAAGTCCTAGTCCTAATAATGCAAATGATGAGTAGGC
Organism: Ceratodon purpureus; assembly: GCA_014871385.1. Taxonomy (NCBI): domain Eukaryota; kingdom Viridiplantae; phylum Streptophyta; class Bryopsida; order Pseudoditrichales; family Ditrichaceae; genus Ceratodon; species Ceratodon purpureus. The sequence goes on along the minus strand of CM026424.1, from coordinate 8,425,532 downwards.
TAGTCCTAGTCGGCTACCAGCCGAGTAGGGGAGTAGGGGCTACTAGACTAGGTCGACGTTGGCAATTAGTCGTCCAGAAAACCCTAGAGAAGTGGATTACTAGAACGTTTACCAGTTTACTAGACGAACTCGTCGGCTGTCCACTGTAGAAGAAGGTCGCATACTGTAGAAGCAGGTCGCATACTGTAGAAGTTAGTCGCATATTGTCCAATATTTTGTCGTTATGGTGAGGCGTGGTAGCAATGTGAGACCACTAGGTTATCAGGAGTCACCGGCTGACCTCGAGGAGCTCCGGCCATGGTATAGGGCGGTGGTCGCCCGTTCTCGCAACACCGCCATTCCACGTTTCAAGTACATCACACGCCTTCTGCAGCCAGGTGCGGTGTGGTTTTGGAGTATTGCTCACACCATAGAGTTGATGGAGATCGCTGACGCTTCCGGCATCGCCTTCCCGATGACATTCGAGGAGTCCGAGGAGTCTGAGGAGTCCGAGAGTGTTGGCAGCATTCACTTCAGCCACACAGGGGAGGTGTCAACGCAGACCATGTCAACGGCAGGGTGGCTCCGCATTGTTGGCGAAGCATACGACAACTTGGAGGGTGCTGGAAGTCGGTGCTCTGGCCAAGATCAGTGGTGCGGAGGGAACGCAAGCCCGCAGTCCACGTATTCGTCGTTTGGATCCGTGCATCCATCCGTCGATACTGGGTGTAGTGCTGTCCGAGCCAAGTCTACTGCGAAGGACTGATCGCTTCATGGCGTTGGCGACCATCTGCAGCTTTTTGGTTTTTTGGCTTTAGGGTGAATTACTGTGTGTTAGAACTGTCCAGCTCGTTTTCAATAGAGCTGCTTCACACACTCGGATAGTTGTAGAATTCATGGTTAGTATTTGTTACTGAGGCTTTAGGAGTAGTGGCATCTCTGATGTATACACAATACAAAGTAACATGTAAAGGGCGGAACACTACCGTTGTACTCCGATAAGAATATAATGAAATGGATAAATATTTTTTTCCAGTTTCTCAAAGCGCATAGTGGTTCTACCAATGTTGTGGAAAGCGTCGGCGGGCAGCCGACTAGAGTAACAGTGTCCACCGTAAAAATCACAGGCCCTACAATATAGACCAGCCTCACAAAGTCACCGATCATGATGCTTATCTAACATGGTTAGAGGCATCGGCGGACAGCCGACGACCACCGAAGAAGGAAAAGTAAGGTATCAGAACAACAAATAGAAGACAAAGTGTAATACATGACTAGTATTGGGTCAATGGTAGAATACAATTCTTATTCGAGGGAATCACAGTGTTTACAATATTCAACTATAACGTTTACAGAGGAAACCATCACTACCTACATCTTCTAGAGCTAAGATCACAATCGTCGGCGGGCAGCCGACTAGTCTTCCTCCTCGTCATTCCAGTTCATCGAGATTCCATGCGATTCGAAGTTTGCCATGGCAGCAATCACAACATCTTCGGGTATTAGATGGGACTTTGGGGGCCCCTCATGCGTAGTTTTCTTGGTCCTATGAGTGTATACAACGGATTTACACTCCACCCACTCCGCAAGAGTCAACTCCCTTTCCCACCGTCTTGTCCAGCACTCTCTCGCAACCTTCTTCTTACCTTCCTTCTTGCCCTTCATCGGAGTCCACCATTCAACCTTGAACTTACCGTAATTAGGACCAGGCTCTGTAATAACAGGCTCTATCGCCCTACCCATCCAAATGGGTAGGTGGTCTTCCTTACACGGACGACAGAAAACCCAATCGCCACGTAAAACGTCACGATATGGGTTAAACACAGACTTCGGCCTAGAGTTTTTCGGACCACAAAAAGGATAGGGCTCCACCTCATCCTCGTCACCGGGACGAATATCCGGATCCGGTATATATTCGTCCTGTGCATCGAATGTGGTGACGTGGTCCCGCTTCCAGTCTGAGATAGGCCAGAATCCTTCCTGTAAGGTGGCGGAATTGGGGGGCAGTGGCTCGTTGACCTCCTTTAAAATTCGTTCCCAATACAGTACATATGGTAACATGTCTTGTGCGTATTTCTTATCCCGAGCCATGCCAGTTCTCCAGTACTCAATGTACTTAGATAATCCACTTTTAATGAAATTTCTCTTCTCTGAACACTCCGCTGCCCTTGCCACCTCTTTATCCGCGTTCTTCTTGCCCTCATCGACTTCAACACTACCCCATAAGTGCTTATGAGGAACCGGTTTGGGATCACCGACGGGCAAACGTGGTTTACCCTCTTTGTCTGCCCTCCACATTTTCACGGGTTTGCCAGGTGGAAGCCATGACGGATCAGTTGCACGCTTCTTGTACCTCATTACGGGCCACCCCGCATCCTCCCCATCCTCCACCACATAGAACTTAAAAAGATGCATTTCACTGTGACCTTCTATCGCATTACCTCCGTCGTGATGAAAATCAGCAACATAACTTTTGAAGTCTGCCACTTCCTGAACAACCTCTGGAATAAAGGCAACTGTCTTCTGAGAATCCATGAATGCCTTCATAAGGTCTGCAAGGCAGTATGTGTTCTTACGCTTAATGAGTTTCGATAGGTGACTGAAGTGGGCGTCGATGTCCTCATGTGTGTGTCCCACAATCAGGAAACCAACTGTAACTTCCTTGAATATTCGCCTCGCCGTCAGCAACGAGCAGAATGCTAGGAGAAACCGGTTCTTGTTGTCCTTCGCAGAATTGTCAAGCTGCAGATACAACTTCTTCGGCAAAGGAACAGCAGGCCTACCAGGCAGAGGTGGAGTGAGTGGCTCATCTCTAGAAGGTGGAATTGAGGGGATGCAACGTGACGATCCATGCATTAGCGCTGCAAAGAATTCATTCTGTGGCGGTGCCTCGAAGAGTGCTTTTGACTCCCGGACAGGTACTCTCTCCAAGGCACGGAATACCCTGCACAACGAGGAGATTGTGAAATTTGGGTCTCCTGGCCACAGGGCAGTTGCATAGTGTGCGTAGGCGCCATCTCCGTGACCGTGAGTCAGCATTCCAGTACAGGAAATCGGAATTTGACCAAGCCCTGCCGTAGCCTTCGTGATACGTTGCATGCGGGGGATCGCTGTTTTCGATGTGTCCATCTTATCATGTATGATGCATAGGAACTCAGTAGGACTCTGTATAGATTGGGTTGTCCATCCGTAATAAATGTTGCGACAAGCTCGCTGATAGTTCAAATGCCTGGTCCTATCCTCTGTCAAGCTCTGCCACTCGTCCGACCCTCTAGGATACTTGGCAATGAGTTCAACGAGGAAGTCACACTCAGTGCACTTGGAGAAATTACTTCCTACGGCCTTGACCTCAACGTTGCGGAAGTACTCCTTCCTCATGCGACTAACGGAGGACTGCGAAATCAGCTTCGCGTTGCACTGCTCATTGACCTGAATAGCACACAGTGAGGTCGATCAGTTGGGAAGTTCGTCATCCAGTCGGCGGGCAGCCGACGATAGTAATCACTACAATTCAGTAAACTATCCAAAGTGAAAGAAGATGAGGAGGAACTTACGGCGTTGGCCATTTCGCGCATGTGGTTCCAGTTCATCGCAGACGGGAGTACTTTGAGCGCGGCCACTCTCTTCTTGCCAATCATCCGAAACTCATTGGGCATTTGGTCGGCATTCTCATTAACGATAGTGGTCAACGTCGCGCGGGCCTGGATTGTGTGAATCTGGGGGCGATGTACACCGGAATTTCCGTGACTCCCACTGACACGACCACTTCGGGCCGCAGCCTTGTAGCTGTAGTACGCGGATTTCGATACTCCGTGAATGATATACCACGCCACTTCACATACGTCAACGTTCGCAAGAGTAACATAGAGCTTCCGCTTGCCGGGTACAGTATGTAAGTGCCCTTGCACAGCGAAGGACATCTCTCGCCTCGACTGGAATGTTGTTGCGTAAAATTTACGCCGAATACTCACAGTATCTTCCCATCTAAAAGTCTGGCAACATCGGTCCTTGCAACAACGCTTTGAGCTCACTAAGCGGCATTCAGCAGGGACAACCATTCGACGAAGCTTAGTGGAAGAGACGTCATCTTTTTCGCGGACTTTCCTCCGCACCGATCGATAGGCATTCTTCGGGACACCATCCAGACCATCGTCCGCGTCGGCGTCTGCTAAATTCTCGGAGCAGTAAGTAATTATATCAGAGAGGAGGTGACCCCCTTCTAACCGAGCGTGAGTCAGACGCCATCTGAGAGTTGTCATCTGCAGATGATCGTCTTCAGAGACGAAGAGAACCCCAACCTCTGTATCCCCTAGGACTTCATCATCACATGCCTCGTCCGGTAAACATACTTGAATCATTGCTCTACCACGGACTGATAGATCATCATTAAGAAGTTCGACATACCGATTTCTCCAGAGGTGGCGGTCAGGATAAGAAGCATCTGGAGTGGAAGGAATACCCGAGGTCCCGGAATCCGGACCCCAACAATGATCATCTGTTTCTACGTCGGATTCCCCTTGATTAGACACATCGTCGTCACTGCTGATATTCATTGGAGACCTAGTCCCCAGATCCTGCTCAGACGGAGCGGAGTTGCTTTCATCAATTTCTTCATCTTCGTTCCCCAAGTGAGGCTCCGTCGGCGGGCAGCCGACGGGACATGTGCCAGCCAACGCGCCGTTCACAAGTGGACAGACCTTGTATCCACTCCAAAGTACCAATCGCCCCACAGCACACCCGATCGTTAACACATCCGGTAACTCGCAGAAAGCAGGTGTTTCAGAGAATTCTGGATTGACGGACGACACTCTCACTATTAGAAAGAAGCTGTGAGGAATCAAGAACCCCTCCCACGTTCCTTTAGGAGAGCACTCCATAATGACTCCAGCGGCAACACAACGCTTTGAGCCTCCGGATTCCTCGAGGAGCGCAACTTCCATCTGCTCTGCGAGGTCCAGGAATTCTTGAACGGGCTTGACATCGTCTTCAACATCCGTCGGCGGGCAGCCGACGGCCTTGATGTCATCGTCTTCCACCTCTCCGAAAGGCCTGAGGTCAGCCGCCTCCCACAATATCATTTGTCCTAAGCAGTTGCTCAAGGACTTCGCACCCTCATCCGGAAATGGTATATTCATTTCCATGCTGTCTGAAACCTCAATCACTTTTACCACCACCACTATAGGATCAAATTCTACAACACGTTGGATCACTGCCCTGCCTGCATAATAGAGCCCAGAATGAGTAAGGGCCACGACAACGCCCTTTTTAACCTTCCAGCGCCCTGATCGGCCATTCCTTAGAAACGTCTGGATCGGCTCTACTTCCATTGGATAAGAGATGAAGACCTCGTCGGCGGACAGCCGACAGGGTCGACGGGAAGTGTCCCCGCCGACGGAGTAAAATGTATCCGCCGACAACGAAGACGACTCGGCGGGCAGCCGACGCGGATCCTACGACTCAGAGTGTGCACAGAAATAGCATCCGCCGACGATGACGGACACGTCCGCCGACAGAAATTGCAGGGGACCTGAGTCGAGAAGCAGTATGATGTCCCTAACCTGTCCAATCAGAGACTCCTCTCAACCGTCCAATTAGAAACGATAGACGAAGAGAACAGAAACGGCAACAGAAGGTGCGGGACAGTTAAGCACATGCGGGAATAAAAACGGTCCTCTCAGGAAACGTGTGCGTCAGGAGCACTCTCAGAGGGAATCGAAAGTGCAATGACAGAAATAGAATGAAGTATGCGCATCTGATGGGGGGTTAGTTATGAATTCCCATGAGTACAAATTGGCGCCAGAATCGAATTCAATTTTGCGCGCCTTGGACAGATCAAGATCCCATCATGGCGGCGAGATGCCCCCGCCGTCACAGAACAATGTTGGTTCATTATTACGAATTTGAACGTGGCGATTGGAGCAGCTGTCATATCACATGCGCAGGCCATCATGACTGGGTGACGGATTGAAAAAAAGTCTACAGACGTCCCATCATCATCCTACGTGGCGTGATGGGACGGATGTTAGGGATGACCATCCATGCATGGATGGTATGTACATAGCCATACGTCATGACCCATCGGGCGTGACGATTCAGTCTCGGGAGGTGGGGGTCTGCAGGGTATACACCCGCCACCCCCGACATTTCCTCCTCATTTCCAGCCTTCTCTTTCTCAGCTCTCTTTTGTCCTCTTCTCAGCGCTCCGCAGAGGTCGCGTCGGCTGCTAGTTTTTTCTGCGTCGGCTGCTAGGGTTGAGGGCGTCGGCTCCTTCGCCTGCGCGCGTCGGCTGCTGTTCGTGGATCATCCGCCGACGGTGAAAGGCCATCCGCCGACGACATGGCAGCCTCCGAGAGTGGGTAAGTTGTCCAGTCGGCTGTCCGCCGACGCCACCCCTTCTTGAGTCCTTCAAGTTTTCAATTTCTCGCCTGGGTTTGTCCCTCCCGTCGGCTGTCCGCCGACGCCACCCTTTCTTTTGTCCTTCATGTTTCTGCTTTTCGCATGAGTTTGTTCCTCCCGTCGGCTGTCCGCCGACGCCGTGACCCCTTCTTTTGCCCTTCATGTTTTGTGTTCTGGCGCATGGGGTTGTTCCTCCGTCGGCTGACCGCCGACGCCACCCCTTTCTGAGTCCTTCATTTTTCTATTTTCTCACATGGGTTATTCCCCCCGTCGGCTGCCCGCCGATGGAGTGAAAATCTGATGGTCTAATCTTGTGATTCTAATTTTGCAGGGCGAAGGTCGCCTCCACCGCAAAACCGAATGGGTTACGGTGGCTCTGTGACAAGGTTGTTGATCCTAAAGTAGAAATACTCGCACGGGGCTTGAAACCGAGGGTGACATTCCTCGCTGATCCGAGGATAACGGAGTGGGGCATTACCTGGCGTGACACTCCCATGTCGCTGGGCTTCGTGACCAAAATAGGTCAGAAGCAAATGGCAGGTGGACCAAGATTTGAGATTATTGGTTCCAGGGAATGCGACGATGACGACAACGTGTTCTTGGTGTTTGCATCGGTTCCTGTCGCGGAGGGTCAACCAGTGGACTGCTTCGCGGTTGAAATTCCGGTTGAGAAGTGCATGGACGACTTGTGCTCTAAAGAAGTACAGGATGCGGCTACTTGGGGCAGGGGTGAGAACATAGCTGTTGACCAGATACTCGACGTGATTGATTCGCTCGGGGACAAAGTGATGGTAGAGAGGACGAAGAACTTGGTTAAGCCTGCAGCAAAGAAAAGAGGCGGCCGCAAGTCTGCTGTAGAAGCGGGCACTGGTACAGTCACCCCCGAGACCGGAGAGACACAGACGACAGGGGAGTCATCGAGAAGGAAGAAGGGAAAGGCAGCGGCTGCTGAGGGCGACGGTGCGAAGAAGAAAGGTGGGAAGAAGGAAGAGAAGAAGCAGACCGTGGCGGAAGCTCTCATGCTCGCAAACAATCTCACTTCCAAAACAAAGGACACCGACGTCCTTGCCATGTACCAGACGTTGGAGGAGGGACTTGGGCACTGCTTCCCCAACGGGCAACGTGCCCTTCCTTGTCAGATTCCATATAACAGGATACACATAGCTCCCGACGAATTCAAGTACAGAGCGATATTCAGGAAGAGGCAGGATCAGATAAGTCTTTTCTACAAAGGACTTGGAGCAATCCGGAAGAAGCCCGAGCTGTACTGCCTTCCTATGAGTGGTGACCCCAGAGTAAAGGATCCAGTGACGGGCGAGATTGTTAAGCTTAAAGGCTTGGAAGGACTTCTTCGACCTTGGATGGGCCTAAATATCAAGTATTCACTTAGACAGGATGACGGCACACAGAAGGAGGTACCTTGGTATGAAGATGAGGGCATCCACTGGTACATAATTGGGGGCCAGCACACGTTTGAGGCTTGTCGAGAACTGGGAGAGAAGGAACCACTGGACTCGCCTATGCGGCAGTATTACCTTAACCACGATATCATCCCTGTATATTCTGATGACAAGGATACCCTCATAAAGGTCTCTAACGCATTAAACATCGAGGTGAAGGATAAAGTCGCCGAAGTAAGTTTCAGGTCCCAGCTGGCGAAGATGCGCGCCAAATGGATCGAGCGGGGGAGGATCGACAAGAAAGATGACTACAGCGCATGGAAGGTAATTCACATCTTCCTCTTTTCCTGTTGTTTCGAAGTAGTTGAAAGTCGTCGGCGGACAGCCGACGCTCAAGTGGTTCTCCGTATTGCCGAAGTGGGATTTTTTTATCAATGTCATTTTTTTCTTCCTTGCAGGAGTTCTGCAAGGAGTACCTCAGTCCGATTCTCGGAAAGACCCCTACGTCCCAAACCTTGAAGCTGCCCTTAGTCTTCGTTTCTGATGAAACATACAACGAGTGGCAACTGGTGTTCGACGCCTGGGAGGAGGGGAGGATCATCGGGGAGGACGGTCTGAAACCAGGATTTCCCCCAAAGCCAGCCCGCCGGGACATAACATTCAACGACATGCAGTACGTGATCGGTCTTCGGGACCACGAATGCAAGAGGCTGGCCAAGGAAATTCTGGACCTTAAAGTGTACGTCAAGGTCACTGGGAAAGAGGTTGTTCAACGGGATGGAACATCAGTGGAGAATTGGTGTAAGCGTGTGAAATTCGAGTATATTGTCCGGAACGAGCTCATGTGTATTTACAGGGGCTTTGCACTGAGGAAACCAGGGACTGGGAAGCAGATTGAGTGGACCATGGATGACTGGAATTCCCTTGAAGTCGAGAAGGGGTTCAATGATACAATGGTTAGTAATATTCGGGCTGACTTGGAAGATAGTCCTGAGGGGAAGGAGTGGCTTAAGGGACGGAATCATCCGCTCACGCCGTTGCAAGGGCCAACTCCAGAATTCTTCAAAGACATTGTGCAAAAATACTGTAAGTCGGATGTGGACCAGTCTTCGCAGTCGTCTCTACAGTTCGATGTTCGGATTGCAGAGGACCTGGGTGAAGTGTGCACAGCTCTTGACGTTCGCGGAGCATTCTCCTTCAACAAGGCGCAGTATGAGATGTTCGTGGTCTTTGGCTACGATCCAGCGGGAAAGGAGATGCCTAACATGCGACAACAACACGTTATAACTGTCGCTGACAGGATTCACCGTGAGGTGGAGGAGGAGGTCATTCTGGATGGGGAGGTAGATACAATTAAGGTGAATAAGCTTGTCACCCCATCCTTGTGGCTACTCGATGCTGAGTGTAATCACACTCTTCAAGGCGTGTCAAGGCTGACGAGTAATTCGTGGACGGTTCATACTATGCACTACTTCCCTGATAGTTCCGCCGGGTTTCAAAGGAGTTCTCTCATTGACTCTAGACCCAAGGTTCATGTGTCCGTTATGTATCCAAGAACAACGCCCGGGGATGCATGGAATACCTTCTCAGACTTCACTGGTTTGAAACGTCCGCTTCCTCCCTATGTGGACGAAGGAGAAGATCATCTTGGGGAGGATTGGTCAAATGGTCACTGCCACGCTAGTTTCTCTTTCCTCCAATCTCTTCTGGAGAAAGCGATGCAGATTGAGGACGTTCGGGTGATCAATTGCTGGGGAGGGGGGAACGTCACGGCCCTCGCTCTGGTAAGTTACTGCAGTCTCTTCTGGTGCCTTCGCTGTTTGCTCACCGATCGTCGGCTGGCAGCCGACGCTGATTGAATCCTTCGTGTTTCTTGGGCAGAAGATGTCCTTAACCGTTTCGTCTTGTTCTGCTGCAGAAAAACCATTTGACTGTAATTGAGATCGTGCGTACCGAGGAAGAGAGATACGAAGCGCACTGTCGGGTTCGGAATATGACGTTCATTCCTGGCGTCTATAACGTGCCCGTCCAAGCTCCAGTTCAGACCACGCAGTCTGGGGCCGGGCCGTCTGTCCCCGCCTCTGCTAGAGGCAGGGCTGGCTCTCTCACGGCTGCCGACTTGGGTGTGAATGCGGAGGAGGCCCATTTGGTCGGGAAGGGTGGATGTATGGGTTCGGGGAAGACTGCGGGGGTTCGCTCACAGAGTTTTCTGGACTCCGACGACGATGTCGACGAGGAGCCACCAGATGTACCCGACCCAGACGTTGAAGATGAAGCAGGAGATGCTGAGGAACAGCCAAGAAACGAGGACGACCAAGCTGAGGCTCGCATTCCAAGTGGAGATGCAGAGGTAGAGGAGCAAGACACGGAGGAATTAGACTATGAACCAGAACCCGACGAATTACCACTGGAAGAATCGAATCCTCGTTACGTGAATCCACCGCTGTCGCAAGTTCTACGGGAGACCGGAACTGACTCCCTGAGCTTCGGTGTTATTTCTCCTACATTTCAAGAGCAGGGGACTCCTCCCGCCGAGCCAGAACGTGATTTAGACCAGGCGGGGCGTCCAAAGAATATGCAGGTTCCTCTAGCATCGAGGCCTGACGATGAAGTGGATCGCCGTGTCCAGAAGCCAACCCAAGAGCCTGCAGTGAGCATTGAAGGGCATGTTCCTCCTGCTGCCGTCGGCGGGCAGCCGACGGCAGACGAGCAAACCTCATCTAACCCCTCTGCCAAGACCAAGTTGACAGGGAAGTCAATCGCATTCGTCACGCAAGGTGTGAAGGGCGCAACTCGGATGATTGGCCCGGATGAGAACCCTCTGGTGTATACACGATCAATGAAGAGAAGTAAGACCGATGGTACTACGCAGGATTCCTCTCTTGTGGGTAACTTATCCCGTGATTCCTCAGGGGTTCAGGAAGGGGAGGAGTCCTCTGGGAAGGGCAAACGGAAGGCTGCTTCGAAGAAGACTTCCTCCAAGAAGGGCACATCTGGGGAAGAGCACATGAGTCCCAAAAATGTGGACGCTCCACAGGACGTTCTGTCACCTGTGCGGCCATCCAAACGGGAGCCTAGGCCGAAGAAGCACAAAGGTGGAGGTCAGTGAATCAGGCGGTGGCCCAGTCCATCTTTTAAATGCCTGCATTGATAATTTAGTGTAGTGATCGGGCTCTAGGATTGTGTTAGATGTTTGTACTGCCAAGTATGAATAAATTTTCGGTAAATGCCAAGTTGTACGCTTTCCCTTTTTTCAAATAATGTTGCTTGCAAGTCGGCTGTCCGCCGACCGTCATCCTAACCGTCACGTTTGTCCTCTGCTTCGTTTTCTGTCACTCCAGAGTCCGCGGACAAGGAAGTCCATGGAAAACTTCACGAAGATAGACCCAGTGCAGTTCTGGAGCAGGGACCTCCACCTCTGAATCCACTTCACATAGCCCCGGAACAGGCTGGTACTCAGGTACACGATCCAGTGCTGAAGTACTTTCTTGTTCTGGATATTAACGGCCTGCTATTAGTCCAGACGAAGCAGGGTACTAGGTGGAATACTAAGCTTAGACCGGGTTTAGAGAGGTTCCTAGAGTTCTGCCTGGACAATTTCGAGGTGGTCTTCTGGAGCTGCGTTCAGGAAAAGAGGTTTCAGATTCTGTGGAAAGCGTTGCAGCAGCGCTGTCCTCGTCTAGATGCCGAAGTGCGCTACAAGTTCGACCAGAGTTTCTGCGAGACTTGCGTACATAAGGCTAGTAGGGAGTTTTATTTGAAGAGACTCCAGACCCTCTTTGACCTCGATGACGGGCTGAAGGGGACGGGGGCGTCTTCAATTAACACTCTCTTGGTTGATGATTCCCCTTATAAGAATGTGGCAAACACTCCTTGGAACGCTGTGCACCCTACACCATATACCTTCGAGTCGAAGGAGTCCGAAAGTAAGAGGAATTATCTGCTTGGAGAATTGATTCCTTGGCTTACCAGTTTGAAAGAATCCAAACTCCCCGTGCCCGAGTACTGCCAGAAACATTCCGAATTCGGTCAGCGTCGTCTTTTTCCGGGGGATGAAGCTTATAGTCTCTTCTCTCCACACATTGATTGCCCTAAACGAAAGAGAACATAGTAGATGTAGAAACTGTTTTAGAGAGCATGCACATGATTCAGTCGGCTGACAGCCGATGGGATCTTCATGTATTTAGACTTTTACAGTAAATAAAGTTTTCCTCCTTTTAAATATATGAGAACGGAACTCAGTGTCAAGACTGTGTATTCTGTCGTGGGTGTCTTATTGTGTCTCCATTTGTACACTAGAGCAAGTATGAATTGTGAGCATGCGATTGATCACCGGAATTTTCTTGGAATTTGTCCTTCATTTTTCAGGAGTCACTGGAGGATGACGCTGAAATTAAAGTGCACCAGGGACCTTCCCTTCTTAGTATGCTCTTGGAGGAGTACCCAACATCTCCTGATGGTGATGCTCTCAGAGAAGAGTCTCCGGGAGCGGAAGCCGAGAATGAAAGTGATGGGGAGGACGAGTACGACTATCCACTCGGCGGGCCGCCGACGCTGTCTGCTGCACATAGCTCTGGCCGGTGTGCGATGGCTTCCACCTCGTTCGTCGAGACCAACGTCGCGTTTCGGCGCACCGGTTCCCCGCGCGATGATTCCGTCAGTGTCAGCACTGATATTATTGCGCGTAATATTGAGGTACCTCTCCAACGATACTACCTTGTCCTTGACATTAAGGGGTTGCTCATCGCGGAGCACCACGGGTATATCGGTGATGACCTGAAGACAAAAATTCATATCCGGGCTAGACCAGGACTTCTTTCATTTCTAGAGTTCTGCACGGCGAATTTCGAGGTAGTCTTTTGGTCCACGGTTTCTGAAAAGAATCTCGATCGTCACTTCCAGAAGCTGTTAGCCATTCATCCCTTGCTCAGGAGCAATTACAGACGCCTTCCAGGATTCTGGTGTGATATCTCAACAAGGACTAATCCGCATGGGAAACGGGAGTACTTGTTGAAGCGTCTGGATAGACTTTTCTGCGACACTAGGCTACTGGCTCGATCAGGTGCCACTGTCCAGAATACCCTACTGGTAGACGACCGCCCTTATAGGAATGTACTTAATCATCCATTTAGCGCTGTCCATCCTAATTCTTTTTTCTGGGACTCTGCAGAGTGCAAAGAACCTCAGCCCACCCCCAATCCCTATTTAACTAGGGTAGTTACTCCATTCCTTGCAGGACTTAAGCAGTCTGGATTGGATGTCCAGGAGTATTGTAGGAGGAATTCTAGCGTGGGGAAGCCACGTCTTTTTCCAGAATCTCGCGAATACCAGAAGTATAGGGAGGTTATTCCTTCTCATGCATGCGGGTTTGACGTCCCGGGTGATCCTGGATCTTGGTTTGTGAATTTACCTTGTCCTCCGGAGGCCCCTGGTAGTTCCATCGTCGGCGGGCAGCCGACTGATTAGAGCCTACATCATCGGCGCCACTAGTTTTAAAAATCACATATGATACTCTGCACTCTTTAGTTTAATACGCTAAGACTGTTCCCTTTCTGAACTTCCCTGCACCACACAATTGTTTCCAGTGCTGCAATTCGGTACTTCTTTTTGTAGATGCGTGCATGACATTTCACTTGCTGCACATTTACCTTTGAGGTTTCTTCAATGCATCGACGACTTTGAATGTAGTCCATTTCTTTCATATACTTCGTCCTGTTCTTTGATTTCCTTCACTGATTGCATTTCATATTCTTCAGGGTTCCTCGTTTTATTTCAAATGCCTTCACGGTCCACCTCATCATGTCAAGAAATGTATTGTCCTATGCGTCAATGGCCTTCTCTGCTATGTGGATCCCAGGATAGAGGCTTTGCCATGGGATACGCATCGGAATGTAGTAAAGCGCCCAGGTTTGAAGAAGCTTTTCGACATGCTTTTCTTGCATTTCCATGTTGGTCTGTGGTCGAAGATGCCCTTGGGAGAACTGAAGCCTTTACTCACACATATTCTGCCGGCCGGTGTAATGGAGAGGTTGTCCTTCGTGTATAGCAGAAGTGACCTTATCGACCGGGAGAATTTCCCCTGGAGTTATAAGACGTTAGGTCAAGTTTGCTCCAAGGTACAGTCTAGAAACGTCTGCAAACTAGATCAGGTGCTATTTGTGGATGTTGACCCGAGGTCATTGAGGAGGACACCAAACTGTATGTGCTACATTCCTTGGCCTTTTCAGGGTCATCTAAACTTTCCGAACGATGACGGCGTTATACCTAACATTGCTACAGATATCCTTCCTCTGGTTTATCCCTTGCACAAGTTCGGATCTGTACCGGAGTATATGGCGCAGGCGTGTAGGCCGGGGCAAGTGCACTGGGCAATTGAAGCTGCGAGAAAGTTTGGACGTGCACGAGTGGACTGGACTGAAGTTTGCTGGGACTGAGTTAGGCGGACTTTTTCGCCTCCAATTTGCACTTCTTCCCTCCTCCTGACCAACAGAACACCTTCCATCGGCTGCCCGCCGACTTGGTCGACCCGTTTGTGCGGCCTTCAAATATATGATTTACTCATTGACCTTACGGCTATGCTTTCAGGGAAATAGTTTTCAGAGTAGGTTATAATGTGATAGGATTTACGTGAACTTGGTACATAGTGCTGGGTGTAGACTTAATGTTGTAGGACTTCAGGACTCAAAGTGCTACGGGACTAGTTAGTTTACTGGTTCTATTATCGGCGGGTCGCCGACTCTGTATTGTACATTTCATTACTTGAATCAACATGATATTTTTTAAAGTATTCATTGTAACTCTTATTCTGCATTATATGTCGCAATCTTCGGGTTCATATATCCATCACTGGCAAATTCCGCCCATGCACATCTCGATGTCTAGTTTTGCATTCCATATTCTGTGGTATTCATGTACAATGACACTGTTCATCTGTGGTCTCCATCCATCGGCGGTCCGCTGAGTTCGCATTGGTCATTTTTGAATTCTGGACTTTTTTTTGTCCAGAATTACCTAAATATCCCTTCTTATTTTTCTAAAACAAATTTAATATTTGTGCGGCTATGAGACTGTTATGGTGTTAAGGTATTATACAACAATTGAGCTACCAAGCCTCTAATGAAGGTCCATATCTTGCCTTTATTCGTAAATGATACAAGGTTTGTGTGTAAATATAGGAAAAAAAAATGCTATAGAAGGAAGGTTTTTTCTACTTGATGTCGTCCAAAATCAAATTAGAACCATAAAATTTGTAGATGAATATTGTAGCACCATAATAGATTTGCTCCAAAATGATTCTAAAAATTGAAAATGTAAAAATTATAAAATTACAAAGACAAAAAAGAAAAAATGGTAGAAATTAATTTATGTAATATCTTGTTAATACTAAGAAGAAAAAATAAGCATATTTTTAGATGTGTAGTTATCAATTTGAATTCTGAGAGCAAAGATCAATAGGAATATGTGTTTTGTTGAATTATTATTTTTTATTCATTGCATTGCACAAAGATTTGTGTATAAAGAATATAAATTTATTTCTGAAAATAAGATTATCATAAAGTAAACATATTTTTAAGCTTATGAGAATGTCTTTTTAAATTTTACACATTTTAAAAAAATGTTATGTAGGCATTTAAAACAACACACGTGAAATATTATCATTTTAATCAATATTTATTTATATGTCAATAAAGTAATATATAATTTTAACATAATTGAAAAAATGAATTTTAGTGATGATTATATAATAAGAATATATGGTGCAAAATGGAGTTCTATGATCAATCAATGTACTAATTATATACATCCTTGCATTATGTCTAATAAGCTATGTTTAAATTGGATCTAATTGTAAATCCACTTTTAAAAATAAAAATAAATCAAAGGATTATAGTTCATGAATATAAATTCGATAATCTCAAAAAAAAATTAAGACCTCATCATTTTGTACATATATGCTCGTACTTTTTTTTGAATATAATTATAAAAAAATAAATTTTTTTATTACATTTTATTTTGATTATTAGTATTTCCACATCAATAATATCATAAAAGCAGACACTGAAGTCCAAAAAAGCGCATCAACTTTATCCATGATTGATTATTAGTATTTCCACATCAATAATATCATTAAAGCAGACACTGAAGTCCAAAAAAGCGCATCAACTTGATCCATGTTTGGATTTGCTTATGAAGCAATTGTCATTCATTTTAGCTTGACAAAGCCTTGTCAATATGAATTCACCATGGATTGATTCAAGGTTGCTTTTATATGAGGTTGATCCCGCTTCTTATAAAAAAGGTGATCACCCCATAGTATATTTTCTGATGATGTCTCATTGAAAAGTGAAAGAAAATAGATATTGATGAAATTTGATGATCTTTAATAATGTAGATCCAAAACATTTGAAGAGTCATGGTATAGAGATTTAATTTAAATTTGAAGCAACGTGACCTTTGGATACAAAAATTCTAAACTTTCATTACTTATTAAAGTTAGAAAATTAATACTAATTGTATTAAATAATTAAAACAATAGATGTCAAAATGTCTAAACCAAGTTGATTGCAAAGTGGATTGAAGAAATTGGCAATTTGATTCTTTTAATCCTATAAAGACCAAGGTATTATAGCAAAAAGGTAAGGAATTTTATTGTGCTCTCTCTATAAAACAAAGGTCCTTGAAAAGATATTTTTATTTTTAATATTATATTCCATAATTTCTTACTTAATCCATTCAATGAAGTTCGTAGAAAATTGAATTCCACATATGTTCTGTTGGACAAAGTAAATTATTAGATCAAAAGTTTCCACAATTGGATATAAACAACTTAGATTCTCATAGTAAATGTTTTTGTTGGTCAACTAATTCATGATATAATTTCTACAATTTACATTGAATTGATTTAAGATTGTTTTACAATTGATGTATACTTTGATGTTTTCGGTTGACCTCATACACTTGTTGTGTCAAAGGTTTATCATACCAAAACAACCCCCTTACAAAAATAGACCCCAACTTTACCATAAAATTTATTGAATTTACATACTTCAATAAGTTCAATGATTGATTCTCTCTAGAAACACTTGAGGCTAAAACTAACTAACATAGACCACTAATTGCTAGTGTTGTTGCGCGAGGATGGAAAGTTGACCCCGTTATTGTCATCACAGCAAGCGCCAGAGCCACTGCATACATCCCATCGATGAAATTACTTGAAGAAAATTTTAAAATACCTAAGCCTACCATTAAAAATACCTTCAAAAACATAAATATTATTGCCATACAATATGCCATGTCTATCCTCCTCCTCTAAAGATTCAAGATTAGAAAACCACCAACCGCTACCTAAAACATTAGACTTTCCATAGTCAAAAAATAAATAAATATATAGTAGCTAGAGCTACTTTATAATTTAATATAAGCAACGAGTGTAATGTCTTTTGTCACGCACGATGAGTTGTTGGTTGGAAAAACTCATTTCCTACCTGCGACCACTTACTCAATAGCACCAAGATGAATTATCATCCCATACGGTTGGCAAAACTCATTTTCTGCCTGCGATCATTTATTCAGCAACACCAAGCCAATTCATCCCATACATCTGCTCAAACAAGTCCATCACGGTTTGAACCCAAACCAGTTATATGAGACAAATGCTCACCACCAATTAACAATGAGCTTGTAGATTGCTGTTCAAACTCACATTATAATGAAACTTAAAACGCTAAACTATTATGATTCCTTGTCACTGGATACTTATGACTAAAGTGTCTACTCTTGAAAGAGGGGAGCATATCTTTACTTCCATACCTCTGTCTTGCGGGCATCAGATTGGAGATGGATTGAACAAACACTAAATTCACCTCAATCTCCTCCGAAGACCGAAGTTTGTTTCTCTCTCATGTACTTGTACATCTCATAAAATAGTTAATGTATGCAAAGGCAAAGACTTGCATATAGAAAGTAGGAAGTAAAGTTATTATTTGAAGTTTAAAAATAAAAAATGATTTTCTATGAATGCAAATACCATGTATTTTAAAACATTTGCTTTGTAAATGTTTGGAGTATTTATTATATTTTATGTCATGTATCTTAAGTATTTTCAAGACTTTTCTTAATCAAATCAAGATCTAGTACATGTAATATGGGCAAATCTAGACTTCATCGTTGAAAATTTGTTCCACATAGATATGAAGGTTATTGAAATTTCAAATATTCAACAAGCATTAAGGCCCATTCCTACTTGGCCTTAGCAAAGAACGTGCTTAAAAATTTAACAACTCCACAATTTGGAGAGCAATGCATTCTTTTTGGAAAAGGTGTAATCAATGAGGTTCGAAAAGGCCTTATCAATAGGAAGGGGATTATGTAATGGTCCCCCAAATGGAACAATACATAAGGCGACTCTTATGAGAGGAAAACTAAAGAATCTTACCAATATTGGTGGCCCCATAAGTATTGCCTAGTATTTCTCAAAGCTCTTTTGTCTTCTTAAATATTAACTAATACCCACTCTTGAAAGTGTGCCATGTGGACATCCATGTAGGATTGATAATTACTAAAGCATGTAGGTGGGAACGTGCACACTTTTTAATGGAGATAACACCCCCTCTTAAGACCCCCTCTAAGGCCAAGTGGGAACATACCTTTAGCTGGTTAGCTAGATTCTAAAGTGTTAACAAAGTTCATAAGTACATCTACCCTTTAGATGGATGATTGAAGAACTAATCATTAACTTCTAGTGTTTTGGAATGAAAATTGTGTTGCATTATCGTATATGAGGTCTGTCACAAGTAATTTGATGCACAGTCAAGACAATAACAAATGAAGTCAAAGACGCGTGTTTATGCAAATATTCATTAACTTGTAGTCTTATTGAAACTTTGTTTTTCCCGTTAGAATTGCATATTCAAAAGTGTCACTACATCCAAAGCTAACATATTTTCAAAAACATTATACTTAAAATCCACAAAAGAAGTGTAGGTTCTAAATCTAGCAATAAGAATCATTTAAGTATTCATTTCAAACATGACATTTGGCACATTTAACACCAACATTAAAAGATAACCTACCACACTCCTACATTTAAAAAGATGAAAAATCTATGAATTATACAAAACCGCATTTTAGTTTTTATTTTTGTACGTTTTAATAAGATGTACACAAAGACATCATTCAATCTAAATCTTTTGGTATTGTTCTCTTGGATTTTTAAAATCGTTTTTTTAAATAGATAGTGTAGCTTTTGAACATGCTTCTTAAATCTTTTTTTCTTTGTCTTGTCCAAATCAACATTATATTACTTACCAAAGCCCTACCCAAAGTCTATCACCGGATTTGAGTTGCCTTGAGGGCACTCTTTGAGAGCTGTCATCCGTAGTTGTCACAACACCTAATACCATGAATATTTATCAGAAGCATACATTTAAGAATATAAATTCTACACTTTGTCTAAATATTTATTGCTATTGAAAGCTCGTCACAATTTTGTACTTGTCTAAATATTAACACTATTGTGTCAAAAGCGCAATGAATGAGAATATAAAAGTCTGCATGGATGCCAAAATTCTTGTATTGTGTACGGCTTTTGGAGTTGTAGTATCATTCTAAGAATGAGGTTTAGAGTGTTTAGAATCTTTTCAAAATGGTTCCTAAGTAGGAAATAAAATAGTTGCCATCATTGGCTGTTAAAGCTCACTAACTGAGGGCATGTATATATCATATGTGATTTAGGCTACTTTTGAGGATCACCTAAAGAAGGTTCATTAGATTTGAGGAAAATAGTCTAGAGACTATGTTGTTGGTTGAGTTGATTTGAAATTTGTTGTATTTCCTTGCCGGAAAAGTGTCATAGATTGGTGGAGGCAAGAACCACATCCTCTGAACTCAAAGGTAAGGTAGAACCACCTATTGGCGATCATCTTACCATAACCGTACTATGTAAATGCATGCATTCACAAGCAATGCATCATCTATTTCCGTGCAAACAAGATTCTATTTCTAAAACAAATCCAACACAAGGCACTCTATGATTAGCACAAGTCACCAAAAGGTGAGTTGTCTTTGTGCACGCTTTTAGGAGGGATTTATGCACATAAATAGGTGTTTAGCCATACAAAACTCTAAGAATTCATAACTTATTCACATAGAATGAGAAAAATATAATTTCACTTCCATTCTCAATTTGTGGAAAAAAATTCAGCTCATACACCACTTTGCATCCAGGGTATCATCTTAAACGCACGAAAATAGGTGGTTCCACCTTAGAACTCTTCAGACAGTCATCTCAAAAGGTATAAGAGTAAAGATTCAAGTGAAACCTATAGCCAATGCCTTCATGCCATAATTCATCAATGCACAAAAACCGTGTCAATAAAGAGAAAGAAGATTTAATCCCTAGTAAAAAAAACCTAGAACGAAATTGCCGACTTCCATTGCTCATTTCAACACAAAGGACGATTCACATCTTTCGAAGCTTTCACGTCTAAATGAAGACACCCGAAGATGCCCATTCGCAGAGAACTCATAGAGTTCAGTTCAAATGTTCAAAAATCATAAAGCTATTCTAGATATGGGAGACAACCGAGAGTGCAAAACCCAGAAACTGGGTTTAGATTGTTAGGGTTGTGTTGTGTTGTGATTGTTGTGTTGCAGGGTTTTTTGGATCCGATCCGCCATAGCCAGGACATTGGCGGAGAGGAGAGCGCTAGTGCAAGATGACGTTCTTCCACTTCTTCAACTGCGCAGCGCTCACATTCGGCCCGCACGCCATCTACTACAAGGCGACTCCGCTCTCCGAGTACGACACATTCAACACCTGCATCAAGGCTGCAATCGTGTACCTCACCACCACGTTTCTGAAGCTCGTCTGCCTTGCGACGTTCGTGCAAGTGTCTGAGCACGACACGGGATTCGACCTCCCACAGGAGCTTCTCAAGGGGCTGATCGGGTTTTTGGATGTCGCCGGGTTGTACTACGCGCTCACTCAGGTGAGCCATCGTAGTATCTCGCAGACGCATAAGTTTCAGGCTGTGGCGCTCGGGTGGGCGTTCGCTGATGCGGTGCTGCACCGCCTGGCGCCGCTCTGGGTGGGCGCCAAGGGGCTGGAGTTCACGTGGGAGTATCTGTTGCAAGGAGTGGAAGCGAATGCGCATCTGGTGTTCACAGTGTCCCTGGCCGCGTTGGGGAGCCTCATGTGGTTGCGGAAGAACAAGCCCTCGGCGCTCGTGCCGGTGATCTACGCGAGTGCGGCCGTTGTGGCGTCGATGCCGTCGGTTGTGAGCTACTTGCGGAAGGGTTTGGCGTGGGATTTTGAGAAGGTGGTGAGCTTTGAGCTGTCTGCGTCGATTGTGATGGCGTTCGTCAGCTGGCGTCTCTTCTCTGCTTGTCAGAGACCGTCGCAATAGTTTTGTAAGAAACATTAGATCTCTTCCAGATTTTTGATTTTTTTCTTCTGTAGATCAATTCTGTTCCTGTATGCAAAGTCTACTCCACCTTCAGGACTCTTGGGCGGAAATTCAGTTCTGCCATTCTTGTACAGGTCTTGCCTATGCCTTACCGGTGGCATTCTTGGTTTGAGGCTTGTTTGTTGAGCTGGAGAATTAGGTCACAGGTGGTTGTATGTTACAGAGATTTGAATCTCTTCGTAAAGTGATGAAATCTTTTCGATACTTTAAATATGGAATCGAAGGATTGATCAGCTTGAATTAGGTCTAGAATTTAGGATTGCAGTTTCTTTCTTGTGCGCTTGCCAGAATGTCCTCAACCCTAATTGGGTATAATTGAAGAATTATTTTTATTAATCCCACGTGTTATGTATCAGACGTTGATGAGATGTCTAGAGTTCTAATTTAGTGAATCATGTGATCATCAAACTGCTGAATGACAATCATAAGAGTGAAGGTTTTTGAAAGAGCACATCTGCTTCACGCATGTGCTGCGAAGTGCTTGGTCATTACAGTTGATTGGTTTGAAAACAGAGGAGAAAATGCTTCTACTTCTGGAGGTGTTTTGTCGTTCAGAAATTTGTGTAATTATGCTAGAAACATGCCAGGCTTGTGAACGTATTCTTTGGAAGATAACTTCCTAAGGGGACTCATCTCAGACCTCATGGCCGAAAGAAAATACAGGTGACTATGAATTGGAACAAAGTCCAGCAGATTGTCAAGTTTCCTGAGCGATTGTAAAGCACTGACCGACATCCGGAAAGTCTTCAGCTCCTCAGTGGTTCTTTACCGGCTGAATACAGTCTGTTGAGCCATTGCCGTTCGGACTAGGACCTGATGAACCTGATCTATTCGTAGATGATTAAGGAGCCACACTGCAATAGAAGGAGTTCTCAGGAGCGGACTGGTAATGTGTAAAATCAAACATTGGCCCTACGTCGGAGTCGTCTATCGGAGCAACGACAACGTTTGCATCTCCTGCCAGCATGGCCACAACTCGAAACATGGTTGACCGCTTGTCTGGAGAAACTTGCGCACACATAACAGCAATCTTTAAGACTCGTTGCACCTCGAAGGCATCAGCCTCAGTCACATGAAGTCTGGAGTCCATGATTTCTATCAGCCTCTCTTCCTTGAGTAGTTTAACAGCCTGCGAGAAACGAAACCAGTCTTTTATTCGTCATTTCAATCTGTAGCCTTTTAGAACAGACGTATCCAATTAGAGCATTCTTAGTCCAAAAGTTAATCAATGAATACGTCAACATGTACAGAACCGCCACCCAACCAAGAAGTCGAGCCTTGTTTGAGAACTCAGGCTTCTTTTTGAAACTCGTGTGGATCAAGAGTCTATTACTTGTAAACCCGCTAGGCTGTGCGATCAGGAAACGGGTAAATATGTGTTTTCTAGAAACAGTTTGAAATATAGAATACTTCACACAAGTGAGGCAATAAGAAGACCTACCCGATTGGGTAGATACACCTCGTCGTCAGGTTGAGTTGGGTCCCTATTTCTCGTCCAAAGCTGTAAACGTCGGCTCTGTCACTCAATTGCCCATAGAGCTGCGAGCATGTACTCCGGAGCTGGGTATCCACTGCACAAATCACTCATCCCATGTTTATAGCCTTTAAAAAAAAAAAAAAACATGGCTGCAAAACTGATGTCATGCTGTGCAGCAACATCATTTTGCCATAGTCTCCATATCGATGTTAACTGATAACTGCTCAGATAACTCCTGAATTTCCTCTTCCTCCCAACCGAGCATGTTGGCCTGGCACAGAGGATTATTATGATAAACACAAACACTAACATAAACCATGGTGCCTGGTTAGACAACGTACACTGTACCAGCTCGCTACAATGCAAAGATATCACTTTTCTCATCTCGAAATCGGCAATTTTGGGATTTAGATTCTTATCCACCAAAATATTGCTGACCTTGATATCTTGGGGTCACAGGCACCCGCCTCACAAGACGTTCCTCAAGCTCAGAGGTGAGAGCCTCGCTCGGTAATGTGGGAAAACATCTTGCTCCTCAAGATCCATTGCAAACCGTTTCGACAATTCTAGCGGATGTGCTGGTAAGGCACCAATATCTCCACTCCTCAGGTCAATTGTTATCAATCTCCCAGTTCGCCGTGAAATCAACACAATACAATTGGAGTTGAGAGGGAAACCATATGTAATATCACACATTCTCTCACCAGAAATCTTCTCAAGGTCTCTATTCGGGATCTGCACCACCAACCTGCTCGAGTTTCCCTCAACCAGAATCTCTATGATCTTGAATGCGACAGGAGAGGATGCATGTAGGGAATTCGAGAAGGGGAGGTTCCAGAATGCTATGAACATGCGGTCACCAAAAACCAAGAGCTGGGGACACTTAGGATTCTCGGCGTCCACCACAAGAACCACTCTCCACATATTCTCCTCCAGGTTATAGCTCAGCACGACATTCGTGTTGCTGTGATTGTACCAGACAACTGCGTACAAATTTCCCTGAAAGAACACTGCCGACTCTTCCAGCACTCTTCCAGACTCGTACTGATCCCCAAGCCCCAGCCTCTCTGGTGGGGTTCCCAGGCTCTTCCATGCATCGGTGGAGGAATCGTACAAGAAGAAACCTGTGTATAGCCCTGTAGAATCCCGGTTCATACAAAAGACCCTGAAGCTGCGGCTAAGTTTATCAACGACAGTCACAAATACAGGCAGAGCATCGACGTGGGGGTCCGTTTCACCGATCCGGCACACTACGCGACCGCCATCAGGAGCTAACGCTGGAAGCTCCCGCCTCCTATCCGCAACGGGGTCGTACACGGCCAGCTTGTAGGACTCCTGCAACCAAGAGAGCTCGAGGACAAGGCCGTCGTCGATCGCCAGGAGTCGAAGAATTTCCTCATTGGGTGGGGTCGGAATTACATCATCCTCCGGGATTGAGTACCACTTACGCTCTTCTAAGTCCAGGTAGCACGTCATGTGCCTGTGCGCGTCATCCACGGCGCTCCAGCCCGCACAATGCCTGACGGGACTCAAGTAGCGCGTGACGAACAAGTAGGGTTTGCTTGCCCTCATGTTTTGTTCACAGAGGTCGAGAAATCTCGCCTGGCCCAGGAGCTCGTTCCATCCTCTGCACACGGATCGGCAACGACAAAGTGCAGGCGCCGTCAGAAACGACAGCACGCGCTCGCTCACGTCCTCCGGAAGCCGGCTCCATGAGCCTGCGCCCTCCATCGCCCACATCACTGTTCTGGAACCACAACATCGCAAGCAGACATCGCCATCACCAACATCACCGGGCACATGATCTCACCCCGAGTTCCTCTGTGCGAGCTTCAGGATATAAAACCAGATCCCTCAAATTCATTCACAATGCTACAAATCAAAGCAAGCTGCACAAGTGATGAATTAGAGCATGATCTCGGCTCACACAATGAGGGATGTTAGGGTTTGACATCGAAGCCGAACTTACTCCAAGACAGCGCCAATGATTGCACTGAATGTGGTATGCATGGTGCAAATTTGACACATACGCCATTCAGGACCCCACCCCAATGCATGTCACTCATGCGCACATACTTTGAATGTACTGGTGATGAACATTTGAGGGGTGGGATCCCGAATGGTGTAGGTGAGCCAAGGTATTGATATTTTATCACAATATTGTAGTACACTTTGACGTGATTCTAAAATACTTTATGGTTTTCAAATCCAATCATTTTAAATTTCATAATGAATTTTTGAACTTTTCATAAAAACTTTTTTTGAAGAGGAATTTGTAAGTATGTTGTACCCAACTTATACATACAAAATTGTGTCAACCTCCCCTTTTAGAGTTTGGTACAAGTTCTGTACAAGTGTAGCACTTGTGAGCTGTATCTTATAAGGAGTTTATAATCTATTTTAAAAAAATAAAAATAAAAACTGACACCATTAAATAAACTAGTGAACTCATATTTCCATATGTCACCAATGAACAATTGCGTATTTATTTGTCTTCCTGGAATTTGACCTTAAAAAAAAAGATGTGATGTAGATGTGTACCAACCCCTATAAATTGCAAAAGTAATGAATATCTCCATCTCTGCAATCCATCAACTAATTCCGGCTCCAAATTAGACTGTTCTCAGATGAAGTAGTTCATTGCAGGAAATTGTGAAGCACGTTCACAAGCATATTGGAAACTTCAAGTATGAAGATATTGCAAACTAAAGTTAACATTATAGAATGAACACCAAACAAACAATCCCTTTATTCATATTGGTCTTGTGGACCTAAGTCTAGGCCGGGTGGAACAAATAGACACTTGATTCACGCGGGTCTTATTTGGTTACCAAAATTTCTCTTCTTTCTCTTCTTCTTGTTCATCTCCTTCAGAGACTGGAATTTCTCTTCTTCTGAAACACAGAGACTTCAAGTACAACTGTGCAAAAAAATCCAACACTCAAGATACCATACTCCCCTCCCCAACTGTTCATTTGACAGCATCGTTTACCCTTTCTCCAGCCCCAACACCAGGACCCAACCAAACATGGCTCTTGACTTTCCAGTCTCATGGAAGAAAGAATCACTCACCTTGCACTTGAGCATACCGTACAATACAAGACAAGCCAAACACATGTTCAGCATGGTATTAGGCCAACTTACCACTTCAAAACGCATATTGTATCCTATTCACTTCACAGAAATGCATACCCAAAAAGTGACACTGGTGCTTCTTCCCACCTTCTAGATCTCCGACACTCAGATGTAGCTGATATCAAGATAATTTTGGCTTTGGGACCCGCAAAGCCTCTCGTGGACCCCTAAACCTCCCACATCAGCTCGCCCACCACAATGGTCCTTCATTCTTTCAGTTTGTTATTACCAACCATCCATAGCAGGTTCGTTCATAAACAGTTCTAAAAGAAGAAATTAAAAAATCAGAAATTTTAAGGATGGGAAAACAAAAAATTTGGGAGACGTAGCTTGTTTTTCCAAAAAAAATAAAAAATTGTTCAAGCTGGGTGAACGGACATGCTATCAACGTATGATAGTCCACTCGGCATTTCAAAAAACAGTACAGCATGTGTGGTACAATATGATTATAAGTTACTGGACATTCAGCCTGGGGACAGTCCAACTTGACACTTCAAAAAACTGTAGCGTGACCCCCTACCATCATATTATTGTATCATTCCCACATTTGCCCCACCAGAAAAGCAACACCACAATCCCCAACATTCACTGATTCTGGTCTACATCTCTGATGCACAAATGTAGCTATTTAACACATAATGTCAGCTCTGGGTCCAGTGACGCATCTAGGTACGTCTTCCTACCACCACGCAGCTCACATTAAAGTATACAAACTCTGGTCTTACCGTAGGTCAACTTGACACTTCAAAACACTGCAGCGTGCAATTCCTTCCATAAGGTTGAGGATGCTATTCCGTTAATTTAAGCCATGTTTTTTTGTTTTTTTTTAAGATTGATTTTCTTAAAAATAAATTTATCCACTAACGAAACGTTGAGTGAGAAGCTCAAATCTGTTTCATAATCTAGAAAGATATTTGGTGTGATTTTCTTATGATTTTTTTGATTTTTTTGATTTTTTTAATAGATCTCTACGTTTGTTAGTCAACTAACCCACTCTTGTCCACATATCATCCACCAATTATTAATTGCCTAATAAATAATGTTTAGTTCTACAATGAAGTGATGAGAAACTTAATTAAAAAACAAGAAATTGGATATACCTGCAATTATAGAAGACAATTTCAAGTCCTATGACGGGATTATGCTTCTTTGGCTTATTGTATTATTCTCCAATTTTTTCAACATAGTCTTGATGATAAAATGGTTATATTTATTTGTTGGGAAACCAAACCACTGAAAGATTTTGTTTCTTTCCAAAATAATGTCCCTTTAATCATTTCACCTACATTTCATTAATTTTCTTTCACACCACAGTAAAAAATTTCTACAATAATTTAGAAACACCAACCTCTTTTTATAAATGAAAGTAGAGACTATAGTCACTAAACTTCAAGAATCATTCATAAAACCAATACTTAGTATGAATAGATTCAAGAAAAACAAGATGTACACCGATTAGAACATTTGGGATATCAGATCTGCCCCTAAAATTGAACCAATTTTTTTATTATTCTTTCTTTCATTTCTACATTTAGAATACATCTTTCAAAGAATCACTTCATCTACAAACATTTCAATACTGTAGTAATATAGTAGGTTCTAAAATAACAAAATGTAAAAAATATAAAAATTTTGAAGACAAAAAACATAAATTGACCAAATTAATTTGTGCAATATTTATTTTCAAAAGAAATAAATATTCATCCGCCAGGTGGCAGACCTGCTATGGTGTTACGGTATCTCTACCACATGGTTACAATCCAACACCTGAAATCTACAGATATTGAAATAATCAGACATGTCAGGGGGACCCTAAGTACCCAAACAGACATTGCTCAATCCCACATAGTGCCACCTTTGGATCCCGTGACGCCTCTAGGTCGCGACCCCGCTACCATATTTGTATTATTCCCACAGAAAAGCCACACCCCAAAAGCGCCACTATCTACTCCAACTTAAGAATTCAAAACCTCAAATGTACACGCTTTACACATACGACCACCTTTGGGGTCCCGTAACGCCTCACTCGTTAGCGAGCACCCGCGGCGGAGCTTCTTCTCCGGCCGCGCTCGCGTCGTCGGTACACAGGCGTGTGACCGCTCAGGCTCTCGCGCCCGCTGCGAACCCAACCGTGTTGTCTGCACTTGGATTGAGTCGCCGCTCCGGCTCCGCATCTAGGCCGTTCCGGATGCCCACGAAGTCTGCATTCACATCTAGGAACGCTTCAATCTGCCTAGTACTTCTAGTTCAGTGCTCCATTAATACTAGATTAGCCTTCGCTCAGACTCCAGGCAGTGGGATGATCGATTCGCGTTCCGGGCTCTCCTTGGGTTACTTCTGGGTCAATTGCAACGATCTCGTTGCGGCTAGTGGTCTAGTGTGGTTGTTTGATAGGCTGTTGGTTGTGTAAGGGGTTCGTTTTGGGATGGGCACTGATCAACTGGTGTGTTTCGAAGTGTGTAGTTGTTGACTGGTGTGGAGATCTGAGTTGGGCTGTTTTGGCGGTAGAAGGTGAAGGTGAAGGTTTTTTAGGTTTTTCGGGTTTCGGTTTAGAATTCGTGTCGGTTTGGAGGTTTGGGTGGATCTAAGTGTTTGGCAAAGGTGAGATTTGAAGGTGGGATTTGGAGGTGGGATTTAGGGGTGTGGGAGAGGACAGTTGGGGGAGTGCAATGGCGGAAGTTTCAGGTGAAGCGAAGATCGTGGTGGGGTTGGATTTTGGGACGACGTTTTCCGGGTATGCATTTGCGCATAAGTCGAAGCCCAAGGAAATTCTCACGTTCTATGATTGGCCGAGGCCGATGAAACCATACTGCAAGACGCTAACGGCTATCTACTACGAGGCGGGAGATGCAACGACGGCGAAAGTGAAGTCGTGGGGGTTTCCGGCTCTGCACGATTATACGAAGGACATCAACAACATTCAGAAGCTAAGGGCGAAATCGGTGGTGGATCTGCCAGAGATTGGGACGTATTTGGTGAGGTTCAAGCTCCATTTGGCGAGCAAAGATGCTGGGGAGTCGTCTGCTGCTAAGTTGCCGAAGGGTTTCACTGTGACGCAAGTTATTGCTGATTACCTGCGGGAGATCGGCGCCAGCATCATGCGTCACCTTCGGACTAAGTTCAGCGATGACCTCACCATGGCTGATGTCCAGTGGTGCGTGACGGTGCCCTCCATCTGGGATGATCATGCGAAGAAGCAAATGGAGGTGTGTATGGCGCGTGCGGGGCTAATCCGAAGTGTGAACTCACCGGCTGGAAGTCCCCATCCTTTGAGTATCGTGCTTGAGCCGGAAGCAGCCTCATGTTACTGCCACCGCAACATGCCTGACCTAGAGCTCAAAGTTGGTGACAGGCTCTTGGTGGCAGACATAGGTGGTGGGACAACAGATATTGTTGTGCAGGAATGGATGAGTGAGACGCCGGATGATTACAGAGTGAAGGAGGTCACCTACAGTACCGGTGGGCTATGTGGGGGAACATATGTGGACGAGCAGTTCAACAAGTTTTTGTTCGCGAAGATTCAGTGTCTGCCCCAATTCCTGCGGAAATCTACTGCGTTCATGGGGGAGATTTTCAAGCGATGGGAGGAGATCAAGTGCAGTTTTGGTGACTTGGTGACCATCGGTGAGAGCTTCGAGATTCAGCTGCCAAGCAAGCTTGCAGCAGAGTGGGAGGAGTTTGACGAAGAGCATGGCAACCCACCTCGCTCTTCGTATGATGAGCTCGAGCTGACGCATGCAGATATCAAGGCAATTTTCGACCCTGTTGTGGAGCAGAACCTTGCCCTGATCGCTGACCAGATCTCGAGAACGTCCAATGTCAAGGTGATCTTCGTGGTGGGCGGGTTTGCTGGGTCGCCTTATTTGCTGACGAAGATCAAGGAGAGGTTTTTGGGGACGGTGGAGAAGGTCATCAGTCCTGTGCAACCCGGGAGCGCTGTTTGTCAGGGCGCTGTGATGCTTGCACTCAACCCTGCTGGTATTACATCGCGAATTGCGAGGAAGACTTACGGTTTTGAGGTTTCAAGAGCTTTCAAGGCAGGGGATCCTGAAGCTGCAGAGTACGTCAGCTGGGTGGGTGCCAATAAGAAGTGTGATGTGAATTTCAGCGCGTACGTTAGGAAAGGTGATCCCTTGGAAGTGGATCACTGCGTGAGCAAGGACTTCACTCCACTTTACCCTGGAGCAAAGACCATGAAGCTTTTGTTGTATAGCTCGAATGAAACGGATCCAAAGTACACACGGGGGCCTGGTGTGGACAGTAGAGAGGAAGCTAGCTTCACAATTGACATCTCTGCGAGCTCGCATATGGAAGCAAGGCCCACTGTGAACGTGTCCATGTACTTTGGGCGATCCGCTATAGAGGTAAAGGCAGTAGGCAAGAATTTTGGCAATGGTGAAGTGCAGGGATTTCAGCTGCCAGTTGAGTTTAGAGGGGACTGGGTTTAGTGACGCATTTCTTTTTTATTTGTTCTTTGTTACAGTTTATGAAACCTAATTCAAAAGTGTGTGATACGGTAGCCAATTTTTTCTGCAAATTTGCCTTTGTGATGAAGGCACTGTCGATGTTGTACAGTACATCGTGATTTTCTTGTCAGTTTTCATGTGAGAATGGGAGTGCATGAGTTCTGTCTTATACTTCTGTTTTGCTCTTCGTGACAAGCGTTTGCAATTTGTGGTCATTCAGAAAGGGAACTCGCCCGAAACACTGGGATCTGAGTTAGTTATAAAGATTAACATAACATGCATTCCAATGAAACATAACAACTTTTTCACTGCATCACTTAGTACAGACATTAGTAACTTAACATCCTGTTTTATCGTATGCATAATTAGAGAATGTCCAGTACAGTGTAGCTTTCAGCTTGAGATTTCAGGTCTCTGTTACTTCCATCTTCATGGACCTTCTGGACCTTCATTTCACAACATGATCAAGCAGAAACCCTAACGAACCCAGCTTGGCGGTACTGGTTGACTTTGCTTGCTTTCGGCATCGGTTACACATTACACAGCTGTAAGCCGTCGACTCTCTGACTCTTTCTACTATTCGAGTATCATTGCCGAATCTGTACATTGTATGCCGCATCGTTATGCGCTGGAATTGATTTTTTCCGGTCATCACGTAATCCATGCATGAAGTCACCACTGCGAAGAGGGAAGCAATGAACATGCTATGTTCTCTCGTGTAAGCAACACTTTGTTCAAGTGTTACCGAGGTCTTGCTTTGACCTAATTTTT
The DNA here is from genome assembly GCA_014871385.1 of Ceratodon purpureus. Taxonomy (NCBI): domain Eukaryota; kingdom Viridiplantae; phylum Streptophyta; class Bryopsida; order Pseudoditrichales; family Ditrichaceae; genus Ceratodon; species Ceratodon purpureus. The sequence continues at coordinate 8,394,442 of CM026424.1, read as the reverse complement.
GTTGTGGCAGAAGAAAAGGGTTAGTCATATGGCCAGCTATTCATATATTATAACAGTCTACGAATAAATTGAAACTATTTGTAAGTTCGTTATAGAATGTCCTCCTGCACCATCAACGCATGGTTCTTGAGGTGATTGAGTCGTGGTCGTCTCTTGGACTCATCTGTAGGGTTTGCTCTTCAGTCGACAGAGTAAATTTTTTGCAGGTGAAGGCCAAACTCCTCAACAATGGTGCTGCTACACATAAAGCAGAAGGACGACCGACAGTTTCTCTTTGAAGCTCCCGCAAAAGACTGCGTCGATACTGTCATAAGAGATCTTGTTCTCGTCAACAATTTGCAGCTACGAATCCTGGGCCTGAAGGAAGAATCCAAGCGGCTTGCTCTGTACGGGCCCTCCAAACATCCTGACGATGATGAGGACAGCGATGACGAGGGGTCAAAGAAAATACAAAAATATAGGGGCCCCCACTACAACAAAGACCCACATTGTCGTCGAACTGGTGAAGGTAAGCTCCTGTCAATTCTCTGAATTTTAAGCACTTTGGTAAGTGCAGGCAATCTTCCAAATATTAGCACTATGGTTCTCCGGCCTTTTTTGCCACCCTCATACCACCGATTAGTTGGGTGAAATTGAGGAATGTGAATCAATGTCTGTATTCTGAGCCATAAGTCTGCTCGAGATTTGCTTGCTTTAACTTCGACAGGATAGCATGAAACGAGGTCTTTGTGAACGTGTAACAGCTTGCGACCCGGAAACGTCCAAGCAAATTACCAAGACGGTGGAAGACGCCATAGCGCTTGTTTCCAAGGTATTTCGCGTTGAACTCATTGACCTAATTGCACTTTCCTATTCCAAACCTTGTGTGTCAATTATTATCTTGTCCACCACGATTGGTATGAGATGGGACAGGATAATGTACTGGCCAAGAATAGTATAACTGCAGACATGCTTAAAGATGCAATCAACCTAATACGTGGTGCTGTTGCGATTTGTTATCCTCAAGGACTACCCAAGTGGGATCTTGTCCAACAAGCGATTACTGGAACCTTCACATGTATTTCTCATTTTTCTATTTTAGCTGTGTGAACATTGTGCATAAGTTGATTTGCTACTATTGCAATCGCTCTTGACATTTCTGATTCTTCTCGTCTTCTATGTGTGTGATCACCAGCGAAAGAAATTCTGGATCCAGATACTGCACACTTATGGTGGGCAGGCAAAGAGCTAATGCGTGACAAGTGCTTGAAGGATTACACTGGCAAGAATGACAAGACTAAGGTTGCCACCTTGACCACCTTCGGCAGGATTTGCAATCTTGAGAATGATCTCGCACGTTACGGAAAAGTCCAAACTGGCATCTCTAAAACAAGAGCACATTGTTGGCAATGAAAATAATCTGTCGGTTTTCTTGTCGTTTCGGAGTGGAGTCAGGAAAGAAACATAATGTCAATCCAATTTACAGCTTGAGTTATTCCTAAGTTGCGGCTCATATATGCAGATTGTTGCGAAGCTACGGGCGCAAGGTCAAAGCTGTCCAGAACGAGAACCGGTAAGCATCTCTTGAGCTTTCAAATTCATATGTGTGTACATGAGTATCTCTTTCTTTATTGGCTGCAATCAAAATGCGAATGGCGTTCCTGATTCATGCCGTGGTTATATTATTTCAGCCAATAGATGCAGATACGCACAAGGCAATGATGGCGCACTATTTCAAGCAGCAAGAACAACTCAAGGTAACCTTACGTACCCCACTTCCAAATCTATGAACATTTAACATCATTTTCTTTAGATTATGTACCACTTCGCTGTTATTAGGATCTGAAGGCAAGATTTTGTGATGCTAATGGCAGCGTATGGCTGAGGATGAGGACGATGCTTACATGAACGCACAGTGGGCTAATCCTAAGTCGCTTAAGTCCCAATTGCATGGTATGGCTTGTAATATGCAGTTCAAATGACGACTTCAACCTCTGAAGTATATCTACTGCCAGCGGCCGTGAATATACTTTCAATTCTTGAGTAGCATGCGATTAGTGGCTGCTCTATTTTTCATTTTAGCGAGTAACAATTACTGAACATAAGACATTGAACGACAGAAACAAACACTAACATAAGATACAATTTAAGTAATACTTGTGGGAGTGAAACGTGTGAATGTAAAATGATCTTCAAAATGCAGAGTGTTTTAGTTGCTCCTTGTTTGACAAAGAGAACGTGACCACTCATTTGCACTGGAAACTGCTCCTGCACTGACATAACCGAGTTACATCACCACTCTATGCCAGCAGAAACTTAAGCTTGAGTTTGAGGTAGATCTAATTCAGAGATTCTTCCTTTACCATCTCGTTTCAAAAGCCATTAATTGCAGTATAATCACAAAATGATTGGAAGATCTAATTTACATGAGCGAGTCCGCACTTTTTCTGTACCCTATTTGAATTTGTGAAGGTGGGATCAATCTGCCGCTCATTAGTTCTTCTTCCAGTCAAACACATGATGTTTCGAACGCTTCTTCATGGTGTGGAGATGGCTTTAATTCGAGTACCGGTGGGATCTTCAGCGGCACAACGTTGTTCAATTTCTTCTGCCTCGACGTGAAGGTAAACTCATGGACATGGATCCGACAGAACTTGTCCTTCTCACAGGTCTGAGGAGAAGCTTACTTCCTCTCATGGTCGTTCCTCTTTTAGCTCTTCTGAGAAGCTGCTGGCGTTGATGTCCTCCTGACATAACAAGGCTCTTCTTTCCTGGCTTTAGAGTCGTCATGTGAGGCTTTGGAATCGTTTTCTTCAATTTCGGATTTAGTGATCGACTCATATTTCGAATCTTTCCACGGGGTAGACCACGTCCAAACTTCCGTCTCGGACCGCCCTTGCCTTTCAATCCACCTCCCCTTCGACCAAAGCCTCTCATCGGTGGGCGGCCCCCAGCTCCTCTTGCCTTGGTTTTGATGACCGACCTTATTACAGTTTCCAGGTTTTTCTTATTCTTTGGGGATATCTTCTTTTCATACTTGGCCTCCAGGTATTGGAAGATGTCAGACTGAGTTGAGCCTGGGCGATCCTTCAGCGCTGCGATTGCGTCCTCGACCATCTGATTGTATGGTTGTTGGCCCATCTTGCGAGCTGGCTTGTTCCCCATAGCTGAAATTTATCTCTCACAACCTGTCAACACCTTCATAGAGTAATCTTGTCACACACCATAGTGCTATAGCCAGAGGCTTTCGAATGCCCATCCATATCCAGCTCATAATTTTGCAAGCAACATGGGAATAGGGGAGAAAGAACCATTAGAATCATAATAAATATAAAGATTCTGACCTGCGAGTGTTTTAATTTATTCCACACAACCGCATATCAATCCACTGTCAACTAACTAGGAGGCTGAAAATAATGAACAAGTTGGCTCCAGCTCACGTCGTCCACCAGTCCAAATTCTGGTAACCATGGCCTCCGCCACAGCTACACCTCAAACGGTGGCTTCTGTAACGTCAATGTGGGGCTCGCCATGTCGGACACAGGACTGTCTCCGGAGCTGATTCTGCGTTGCAACACTTAGGGTTTCATGAAATGGCAGGGAAAGTGCGAAGGAAGCCAAAGGGGCACGAATTCAACAGATCTGGACGGGTGCCAGGGCCAACAGTCACCCGGCTCCTCACCTTGAACAGGTGGAATGAAATGACAAAATGACCCCATGAAAGAGATATCATTCCAAAGTACACCATCAGTCATCAAATCACCAACTCTTGGCTGCGAAGGGGTTTTCGATTGGTAACTGCTGGCTTCAGGATGAGAATCATGTAACCTTGTCTGTCATGACGTACACAACATACATGATACAGAAATCAGATGCAGCCCAAAGTGAATTACTGGACAGTAGTTCCATGGGAACCCAGCTCCCCGGGCAACTTCAACTTTGCATTTGGGAATCTTGGTTTCAACTAAATCGGGTTTCTTTTGAAACTCAAATCAGGGAGAGAGTAACCTTGCCTAAGCTTCGTCTATACAACGGCAATAACATCGTAAAGAACTGTGTAATTTTATGTATTATTTCTGCACCAGTGGAGGTTCGGTGGGTCGCATCTGTTGCACATCACTGTTGTGTCTCCAAGTTACTGTAAAGTTGAACTGTGATCATGCCAAGTGCATAATACTATTCGACTCCCAAGGATTATAAATTTTGCAGCACTGGCAGCGACAGTAAAGGGACAAACTTGTACCAATTTACAGTTACTGCTATCGAAGCGTTTGCAGACTAGACAACGGATAGTGTCTTACAGTACATGTGCGCACAGGTGATCTTTTTCAGTACTCCCTCGGGCCTCCAGAATTTTTGGAGTCTCGATCAGGATGAAGTTTGAAAGAGTCCAGCAAGAAATATGGTACAACTTCTTGCAAGTACGCAAGGGATCCTTCGTTCACGACAAACATGTCCAGATTGTTGGCTTTTTGGTCTTTGATTTGCCACCCTAATTTTTCTCTCTGCTTCATCACCACAACTGCCATGGACCTATTCGTTATCACACCGGAACCGCAATGGTTAAGCCGAAAAAGTACAAGTTGTCAAGGTATAGAAACTCTCCACAATCCAGATCCTCGCTCTTATTTGTAGGAGTCAATTTCCTACCTGGTACAAGTAGAAGACAAACTTTGTTTTTCGGAGGAGACCGTCGTAAATTAAGTGTTTGTTCATTCCACCCCCAATCCAATGCCCACGGGACAAGGGAATAGCCTACCTGATATAAATTGGAAGATGCTAACTTACCTTACGGCAAACTTTTAACTCGTATACAATTTTATTTTCATTGATAGATTGCACTAGCAATATTAATCTTCATATATAAAACAGTTTTCTAATACGAGAGTTGTGCGTAAAATACCCAAATCCTTAGTTTTTAACCCGTAAAATGAAAAAATGGATGGTTGCCGAGTTCATGGATAGGTCTAATTGTAGACCATGAATAAATTAAAGGATAAACTAGTTTTGGAGCTTTAAAATTTCAAACTGTAGTTTGAGTCTAATTTTTAGGAAGTGTGAGGAGAGTGAGTAGAAGGGAAGGGATTATATGGCATATTTGTTGGATTATGAGACAATTTCCATGAAAAAAGATAATGAACACATGAGATTGGTGCATTGCATGAAGTTTTCCATGGCAATTGATATTATTCCAATTCTTTTTGGAACTATTTAATATGCCATTTTTTTTATAATAAACACCTCTATAAAATGGTAACATTGTAAGTTTTTTTTACAAGATCATGAACCACAAAAATTAACGACACTGCTCTAAAATTTGCAATTAACTAAAATAGTTATCCTTGTCCTAGTTCATTTGACACTATTTTAGAAAAAAAAGACGAACCTTAGAAATTGAGGTTACCAAATATGTAATGTTTCTCTTAATGGATAATATAAATTTAATACAAATGGTATTTCACCAAGTTGATCCAAAGAGGTCAACTAAAATAATAATTAAAGGGACTGATATGAAAAAAATCAACCCATATTCATTCCAGTCCAAAATTCACTTTATACCATGGAAAAGGACAAAGACTCTTAAAAATAATTTTCAAATTTTCTAATAGCATGAAGATGGAAATAAATGATTTCTTTGGGTCAATCTTTGAGGTTCATAGTGTGAAGTGGCCCTTTAATTTTTCATACGCATGAAAAAAGGAGGGCAAGAGGCTGTTTACCTATTTTTAATTTGCTGCCCATCTAGGTGGAGGTGGCATGTCTCGGAGTGATCACCGTGAAAGTCATGCCATGTCGTGGAACTTCGTCGAACTGGTGGCTCACACATCCATGCATTAACGCGTTCCAAAATGTCGGCCGGGGACTTCAACTCCGACTTTCGAAATCAGGAGCCATATCTGGATGCAGACTTGGACTGGTTGCACCGAGTCCGCTACATCCAAGGCACCAAGGTCTGGGAAACCGTGAGTTATTACAGTCGGTACACGAAGTGTGGCATGCTTATCACAATCGGGTTTACCTTCTGTTAAGTTTGTGGCTCTCCAAACGCCCAAAAATTTCTCCTTTCACCTACTCCAGCTTCTCCTCCTCAGAGTCCTACCATATACAGTACCGACGAATCCTTCCCCCAATCCTCGTTAGATGCTCGTAGCTGGCTGTTTCTTAAGTTTAGCATGTCCGAGACTTCATGTGCATCATTTCAGGTACTGTAGCTTTTTGGTTTCAGCTCCAAGTTGGTCTGAGATCAGTATACCGGTCTGATCGCGATCGAGTGTTTGTATGTGGTAAGTTAGGTTAAGGTTGATGTACCCATTACCACCACATAACACTTGGCCAAACTGTAGACTTTCCTTGCACCACCATTTGTTAGAACCCATCACCACCATTTCACTGTAGCACCCATGAAACAAGCAAAGCAATGGCAACCCAGGGTTTGGAATAAATTTGTAGAATTTGGAATAAATTGTGTGGTGGTTTAACATATTGACTGAAGTGGTTTCTAGTGAAACCTACAGGTGGGTTATAGGAAAAAACTACTTTTCACTTTGAAAATTTGTATCTATTAATCTATGAGGACTTAAATTATGGAAAAATACGCGTTATGTAAAAAAACTATCTTCCGATCCAAGAAAATTACTCCCTAAAAATAGAACTGCCACAAATAAGCAAAAACCCTTATTTTGGTGGTTATGGGTGCTTCAACCTTAGGTTGCAATATCTCAGGAAGATCACATTGGGGAGGAGAGAAGCTGTCCACTTACAGCTTGTCTGTAGCTCAAGCGCAAGTAGGTCGTCCTGGACGGCGTGCCTTTCGTGGATAAAATTAGTTTCGAAGCCAAGTGACAGATTTGCAACACTGTAGGGTACCGTAAGTTCGCAGAGGTTGGCTTCGGATGGGCGTGGGGCTGCTGGTTCACTGACTTAGGTTGTTTGCTGGTGGGAGCACCATCGGAGCTGCACTCTGTTCTCGTCCTTTGAGCGAAGCTTTTTATGTTACATATCACACTCACCTTCAACTTCGGTACTTAGTCGGCAGCCTGCCTTGCAAGCATATATCTCCATTGTTGCGATTTTGTGGTCTATCGCCAGCGTTGTGCAGTCTCTGGGTAGGGTATTACCGACATAGCCCACTTTGACGCCGTCACTGTTTTAGGTCTACGGATGGTGTTCTGGAAGTTGAAGTGTAGGTAACTTCTTCAATGAATCCACTGAATGCGGTGGTGTTCCGTGGAGCTTGTGGGGGTTAGGTCTGTTCGATCTTCCGGATTCCTAGTTGGTGCTACATTTTCTTCTGTGCGATCGATTTTGCGTTGTTCTCTTTCCAGATCCTACAATGGCAGGTGGCTTCAGGATAGGCAGCTTCGTCTGCTGTGCTGCGCCGAAAGTGAATGAAGGAGATTATCATGTCGTTCGACCATCTCCTCATACGCCCACTCAACCACAAACTGGGGGAGCTTGGACTTCAGAATGGTTCGACAACGCACCACCGCCGAGCTCAATTTCCAACTACAACCCTCCAGCTGTTGGTAACAATGACCCAGCGTACTCTGGAGAGTGGAAGTCTCAGTACCTCCACAACGGCGTGGTGGATCCGGAACCCAGCGTTACGTATGTGGATTTGCAGTCGCGGAACAGGCCACCGATTAAATGGATGGTAGGGTTCGATTTCGGAACCACATTCTCGGGATTCGCCTACGCGAAGGCATCAGGACCAGAAGAGATTAGTGTCTACTACGATTGGCCGTCCAGGACGGGCGAGAAGCCATACTGCAAGACATTGACAGGGTTGTACTACAAGCCCACAGGGTCTGGGGGGTTCGAATGTGCATCATGGGGTCATATCGCGCGGTCGGATTTTATGGCAAGCAGGGGAGGGAAAGTGAATGGGCCGCAAGGGTTGTACTTGTCGAAGTTCAAGCTGCTGTTGAAGAAAGACTTGAACGATCCTGCGTTGGCAGCGAGCGTTCCGCCACCACTCACCATCCATTCGATTATCGTGGATTACTTGCGGTACATTGGTGAGCTTGCGTTGTCGGTCATACAGAGCCATGAGGGGGATTCGAATTTTAGTAGGGATTCGGTGCAATGGTGCGTGACGGTGCCGTCCATCTGGGACGAGAATGCGAAGCAGCAGATGAAGGCGTGTATGGTGGATGCGGGGCTCGTCTCTGCTGAAGCCGGTGGGATTGAGGCTGTGAAAGTGGTGCTGGAGCCAGAGGCTGCTTCGTTTCACTGTCACCAGATATTGCGCCAGGAACACAAGGATGTGTCCCTCAATGTGGAGGATAAGATTCTCGTTGCTGATGTAGGTGGCGGAACGGTGGACATTGTGGTGCAAGAGCTCATTGGGACGGGTCTCTCGTACAAAGTGAAGGAGCTAACGGAAAGTTCCGGTGGGTTATGTGGTGGGACGTTCGTGGACGAGTCTTTCATGCGCTTCTTGTCGAAGAAGATCCCATGTCTGGACGAGTTTTTGCGGAAAGATCTCCCATCCTACAAGACGCGGCTGCTTAAGGACTGGGAAGATCACAAGTGCGGCTTCGGCCATGAGCTGATGTCCAACACCGATACCAAAGAGATCACTCTCCATGCCAAGCTGTCCAGAAAATGGGAGGACTACGAGACGGCTCAGGGCCTCCCGCCACGCGCTAGCGGCTATTCTGAGATCGAGCTAACTCAAGAGGATATGAAATCCATCTTCGACCCCGTGGTGGACGAGATTTTGGAGCTCATCGCTGCGCAGCTGATGCAAGTGCCGGACATCAAGGTGATGTTCGTCGTGGGTGGATTCGCAGGCTCCCCTTACCTCATCCAACGAATCCGGGCGCGCTTCCTGCGTGATGTCCAACACATCGTGTGCCCCCAAAACCCCGGCAGCGCTGTCTGCCAAGGCGCGGTCTCGTTAGCTCGCAACCCAGAGGCCATTTTCTCCCGCATCGCCAAGAAGACCTACGGCACGAGCGTAACCCTCCGTTTCGATCACGCCTATGATCCACAAAAGTTCCTGAAAATTGACAGCGGAGGTGTAGAGTGGTGTCGGAACAGATTTGACACTTTCGTGAGGAAAGGAAGCCGAGTGGAGGTGAACAAGGGTGTGACGAAGGAGTACATCCCGCACAGTCCTGGTCAGACCCAGATGATGTTTGATCTGTACAGTTCCACTGAGCAGGATCCCAGGTACACCGAGGGCCCCAATGTGAGGAAAGAAGGAGGGTTCTCCGTCACTTTACCCCGAAATTACAGCAGAAACGACATGCCTGTCTTCAAATTCACCATGTACTTCGGTCGGAGCAGTATTGAGCTCAGCGCAGAGGCAAGGTATAAGCATGGACGAGGTGGACAAAAGCCGGAGTCCTTGGCGCTGCCTGTTGAATACTACCAATAATGATTAGAAGTTTAGAGCATTTCACGTTTTGATGCTTTGGCTGAATTTTGCGCAGAGCTAAATTGTACATGTATGTGGTGTGGGGATTGTTGAACCGCCTGCAGCCCTGATATTACACCATGAAATTAATTTACAAAGAGGTGGCTGAGTTTCTGACACCTGCAGTGTTTGAGAGTGTTCTAGTACTGCATTGTCGTTGTATATCTGGATTCTTGCTTTGCATTCAGTTGTCTGATAACCCTGCTTATTGCTCTCCATTTGGTTCATCCTTGCATTATTGTGGAGCTTGTGAAACGTATTGTCCGAGTGGTATTCTCCACTCATTCTGGTTTCTCCATGACTGAGCTGGAATTGTTAGTTGTCAGGAAATCGGATGTGTATGCTTTTGTTGCTTCAATCGACGAACAAGAAAACAGATTTGATGGAGAGGACCGAGTTATTTCTTGATGGAACGCTGCGGTGACTAACTATGTGAAATGGAATTCTCTCATCTTTTGCAATGCATCATGTGTGAACTCAAGAGGAATTCTCTCATCTTTTGCAATGCATCATGTGTGAACTCAAGAGATTTCGTGTTGTATTGACCGGGTGCCTCGACGATAGCTCCGATGTTTTGTAGTGCAGCAAGACGTAGTTGTAAACTTGTTATATCAATGATTACCCAATGATATGTAAGGTGTCGGTAGAGTACGCAAGCATATTAATCAGTGCAGCTGCTTAAGTACGCCAGTACAAAGCTGTAAAAGTAAGAGTTTCCACAATTGCAAGACAGCTGTCTATCAAGCGCTGGCTGGGATGTCGAAAACTGGATCTCGTGCTGACTCTGATCGCTTCTATTTACAGGACTGGTACTACTTTCTCTTTTCCAGCTGAATTTCTATCTATCTGTGCATTAAGGTATACACACCCATGAGGGTTAATTATGAACCCATGACTGATTCGTAGGCTTCCTCATTGTAGAGCAATGGAAAACCAGTAACCGATAATTGATGAACAGTAGATTTAGGATGCATCCTCCAATAGAATGCCTCTGTGAGTGTTATGGACATGTTGTTCACTACTCTTGTTGTTATCGGTCATTGGTACACCTATATCTCGGTTATGGGTAGACCTAACTTTTGGACAAATTTTTTTGTAGTAATTTGAATTTTACTGAATTCATTTTGGAAAAATGCTCATTCTTCATGAACCTTATGATACTACGCACGAAAAATAACTCCTTATTGAAAACCCAAGATTTACTATGCTGAAATGATTAAGTTATCGGTCATAGGTGTGTATACCTTAGAGAGTATGGTTTCAGGACATATGATTCAGAAAGTTTCTGGCAGCTAATGCTGACGTCCATTGCTGATGAAAGACATGCAAATGGCAGTCAAACAAGTGCATAGATAGATTCATGAAATTTACCCACCTCCATCTGCACTGGTGTCGAATTCTGATTATGGTCGAACATGCCGTAGCACGCCCTTTAAACATATTTATTCACAAAGCTTTGAGTAATTTTCCCAGACCATAAGGTACGACTGTCCCCAAATTGCAATACCGTACCCACAAATCTTGAATCAATAGTGCATACTGAACATGAAAATGTACATCAAAACATACTCCCGAACATCCTGAAGCATGCTACAAACTGGATGCGTACTTAACACACTACTAGCATACTGGTCTTTTCTCACTGTCAAAATTAGCATAAAAGCGACTGAGGCGACGGAAAGAGGACTCTCCGAAGAGATACGCGAACTGCGGGGGAGAGAGAGAGCTGGTCAGTGCTGGGCGTCACAAAACTCCAAGGAGTGGGACCCCGTGATCGCGAACCCCGGGAGCACCCTGCGCTCTGCGATGTACCTGTTTCGAAGGCTCTGCGGAGAGCATTCCAGCGTGGATGCATTCGTACACCGTGGACTTGCCTCGTCAGCGATGAGGATAGCAGAGCTGGGTGAAAGAATCCGGTAAATTTCCTCCGAGGTCCCAGCCCGCGGGGACCGTCCGATACATTGCGGGGAGGATCTTGGGACCTGCCTTCAGAAGCCCATTTCGGTACCATCCCCTTGATTTCCGGAATGATCGGGCTACGCTTGTTCCCACACGTGGCACAATCCAGGTTAAGACATGTTGAACATTGTGCGGTGGGATATTGCCGGGTAATAGGCGGTTATGATGGAGGGTAACATTGAGGTATCAATATGGATATGACCTTCGTTACATGCCCGGGTATAGACAGGTTATGAATGACATAATGATCCGGATATTGGTCTGGATGTGTGTGCGGTCATCTGCCGGGTATTCTGTACGTTTGGGATTAGGTTATGGTCGGGTATGGAGGCGGTTATTAGGTCCGGTGAGGCGGATATCAGTCGGACAGTTCCAGGGTTCAATGGCCCTGTTTACGGTTTATTTGTGTGAGAGCTCAAACATATGTTGCCGGTCAATGTGGATGACCTTGTTTATGCGGTTTGATAAACAGGAGGACGTACATGAGTGTGCCGAAGTGTATTTTCCACGGGATTAATACATTAAACTTCCTATTACACATTCAGCACATTTGCAGTGATGACGAACGACATGAAAGAGCGGCATATCCTGTGCGTCCACATGATTCCAATATCAATTAACCCCAGCATTACAGGAAACAAACCTTGCACGGAGTACTCTTTGTTTCAGCGGTTTTCATTACACACTCTTTTCCCCAAAAATGTATGGAAAATGAAGGAGACAGGTTCACTTGAGCCCTGCAGTTTAAATTCATATAGAAACACTGTCGGCTAACACTTCATCCGACCCTAAACTCCTGTAATTTCGTTCCCCGTCGCTTCGATTCAAAACACCGTTCACACACTAACTACATACTGCGGAGAAACCTACATGGGCGTTGCAAACACGTATTCCGTCTACCCCTGAGAGAGGTTAAAAACTTACAATGCAGCTCGGCGACAGCAAGTACCCGTTACGAACTTCACGGACTCCTCATGTCACATGCCCACTCTGCGTCTATTGTGGCGGTGTATCGTTTCCTTCAGATTCGGCTCAACTAGAAATGTGCTGCGACGCAATGGCTACTCACTGCCAACTGTTCAGAACAGCTCGGCCTGCAAATCTCACAATCCAGCTGCCTTGTCAAGCGACCTGAGCTGCACGGTACGTTACGAGCCCCATATCAGTTGTTAGAACTCGGATCCGGAAGGCTTACGCCGCTCATGAATTAAAGACCGAATTGTGACTTCGAAGGAAATGAATATTCTCTGCACCATACATTATGTAATACCATATGATGCAACGTTAGAAAACAAACCTTTCAGTTCAACTTGCTGACCTCCACGTAATTGAGATATCTGCTCTGCCACACTATGGTGGCGTCTTCCGAGAAGTCCCCTTTAAGCGCATCACCAATGTTCTTAATCCCCTCTCGTTGATGATCTGGGTAGAGAACCTCCGCTGTCGCAAACTCTGGGTACACATGTTCAATCGTTACCTGCTGCATTCCGTGTACCCAGAGGACGCCCTTCACGTTGGGGACGTCCTTTTTCTTGTACGATCGCCAGTGAGGACCGCACCTTCCCAACGCTATTGTCTTGTTGGGATGCTCCGGATGTAGTACCCAGACTGCCTTCTTGGGGGTTAGAGGGTCAGACTGCACGTGAGGCCACACATGTTCTTTAGAGCAGTTACATCTATGTAGACATGTTTGCATTTCCATGAAGAGTTGGTTGTCCTGTTAAGTTTCCTGTGTCACTCACCATCTCAGCCCTCGGCTTGTTCTCTGACGGTGGGACGTGGTCGATGAACTTGGATGGTCTCTTCCTCACTCGCTTAGGCCGTTGCACAGTCACTGAGCCTTGAACTGATGGCGATGGCTCCTCCGCAGGTAACGCTGCAGGGAAGACTGTTGCCTTATTTCGAGGAACTCGTCCCCTTTTCGCCGGTTTAGGGTTATCTTCTTCGTCCGGCAACTGGGTTGCATCCAACACTGAAACGACATAGATGCCGCATGTATCGTTAAATAATTCCCTATGTTGTTTAGAAAGATGAACACGGTAAGACTGCAGTAAGGATGCCACTCGTATTACCTCTTTCCGGAAGACGCTTCCTTGTCAGCAACTCGGTCTCCGCGGATGTCAACCCGAACGCAGCTTGCAGGCCAGCATCGGGTCCCAACTTCTGAACTGGCGGAGCGTTTGTCGGATTTGATACTGTATGGTGTGAGCTATTTGTCGGGTGACTGGACGTAAGGGGGTCGAATGAACTTGCTCTGGGGTCACTGTTCCGGGTTCTGCGATCTTCAGACTCAGCGGGACCCTCCACTGCGTACATACGAACATCGAGTGTTAGTGAAGACAAGGATCGAATGAAGACCTCGTCGCTCCGTGGTACCCACGGTTATTGGCAATTCAGTCGAGCATTGAAAAGCGCTGTGAATAACAAAAAAAATTCCCCAATAAATAGACCTACTTCAGAAAGATGCGTGAGAGGCGCACACCTGGTTCGGTAAATAATCTTGTGCGTGTGCTTAATTCATCTGTCATACCGGAGGCCGTCCCTGACGGATCACTTGCTCCGGGAATCGATGTGACGTTGACTACACCAGGGTTCACTGCGACATCTTCATTGTTGTCGACTGGATGAGTTCCTACGTCTCCTAAGGGGAAATTTTGTTGTGCTCCACCCCATCGCTGGCCGACTCCCGTGGGCATGACGGCATTGATGAGCAGATCTAATTTCTGGTTCACGGTTGCCATGTCCACCTTGTACTGCGACATGTGCGCGTCGACGCCCTCGCGCCAAGACAAGATACCGTCCACTGATTTCTTTAGAGCCGTTAGCTCTCTGCCGATTGATCTCGCTGCACTGTCGTTCCTAGGAACCCTGGGCAGATTACCAAGAACGTGGCTGGGAGTGCCTCTCTCTTCCGGGTTGTCCTGCTCGTGCAAGTGTCAGAGGAAATACATACTCCCAATCAGAGCTTGCGTTTTATTACAAACCTGACGGATCGACTCAGTGGCTAAGTTTGCCGCCGTCACTACTGTGAAAACAGGTGTACCGAATCTCAATTTACTGATTACATGACTTCTTACAACATCAAATTTTTGGCGCATTGTTACCTGACATGAAGAGTCTCCCTCTTTGGAAGCAGGTGTACTGGAACCACCCCTCTGCAACGACCAAAAGCGAAAACATGTACTTCACTTAATTTTGCGTTCTAGAACGGCCGCTGAGTTCTAACTCGACGGGAGAATGTATTTCACAATCAATGGATAAAAAAATGGTCTTACATTGAATTCAGGATCGTCTCTTCCGATCGAGTCTGTCAAGTCCACGCAGGGGATCGAGTTCTCGCTGTAGTCGCTGTCGTCCCAAATTAAGTTTTCATCATCTTCATCGACGAGGGGCTGCACAAGCTCTCGCGGTGGTCAGGTAATTTATATTCGAAATATCATAAGTACTGAATGTAGAAATTCGCGGCCTTAAAGCTCCAGTGAACCCATGGAAGATCCTCATTCAGAAAATGAAAGATTCGTCGTTACTATCCTCAGATTGTGCGTGCATGATCCCCTCCACGTGCAAACTCCCTCTTCGTCCGAGAGAAGAATCTCCCATGGTTAAGGGGAAAAAAATGGAAAAAACTTCACTGACTTACGAGCTGAACTGTGCAACTCTACTCTGCCTTGTCACTATTTAAAATTGAAAATAAGTGGGGAATACCAGTCGGTGAGGTGGGATAACGAGGAGAGAGGTTCACTGTGGGGATGAAAAACAATAGGGTGAGAGAGGAGGTTAGCGTGGACGCGGGGAGAACAGGTGAAACATATAGGAGTAACTGCAGAGTAGGCTGCTCTCCAACTCGGAAGTGGAGGTGAGGCAAAAAAAGGTGGGGATTCTCTCTGATGAATAGGTGTTTCGATGGAGGAACAACACGCGGCCAAGACATTACTGTCCATCTTTTTCCAATCATCACGGGATTTCAAGCAGAAGATGTCCATTACTGAAATCAAAGACATCTGTGCAAAGCATTGAAGAACGAAGTCTCTACCAAACTTCAATGAAAGTTCACCAGTAAATGAGGGTTAGAAAATACTCTTACATCCCACGCATCGTCAATTGCAATATTACTGTGGTCCTTCCTCTCGAGGAGTAGTCTCTTCTTCTCTTTCGCTGCGTTACGGGCCTCCTTCATGCGCTTACTCTCTTCCTCGGCCTCGGCAGATTTCCAATACTTAACAAGGGCTGGAAAATACTTCTGGGGACACCACTTATGCTTCTCCCCGCGTCCTGTTTTAACCCAATGTTTACGCCATAAATACCGTGATGTACGTAAGGAGTTTTCTATAAACCACATGATATATCCCGCTCGCAAGGGTGGGTTGAATACAAATCTGCGATCGATGTCTTCTACTACCACTTTGATGTCAGAGTCCGGATGGTCTCTGAAATGTATAGTGGACATTTTCAGAAACCTTCGGGCAGATGCCCTGAATTGCCGGTGGACGAATGGTCGGACGTCCTTCGGAATTCCTCCCTCTGCAGTGCATTGGATCGTCATGGGCCACTGCTGAGATTTCTCTATAAAAGAAGCTTTCCGGGCTCGTTGAGCTCTTCTCTGAGCTGTCCTCTTGGATTCTTCGTACCGAATGCCCTGGTCCTCCTCTCTCGTCACGTCCACTGGATTGTGAGGTACGATGGGCAATGCTTCGAACACCACCTGCTGCTGGCTAACATTTGGGGAGGTCATGTCCGGAGGTGGGAAGTCGAATGGAGATAGCACTGAGGCACCACGCCATCCAGGCCAAGGGACGGTACTGCCTGGGAGATATGGGGCTTGCGGTATTGGCGGAAGGTCGGAGTGATTGCTGTTATGCATCCTGGAGTCGGATCCCTCAGTGCGAGCTGTGTGACCGCTACCCTGGCCCTTACTTCCACTAGCGGTGTCTTTGCTCGCACTCCCATCTCCGCCACGGGACCTCGGCAGCTGGCTGGAAATAGGAGAGCTTAGAGAATGTGATTGACTGGAGTTCTGCTGAATAGCGCGACTGTGACTTAGCGATAGTCGTCGGTAATTCTCCATGGCGCCCGTGGGAGCAAATTGGGACATGGAGTTGCGGACGTGAGGCACGGGAACTGAATTGTTCTGGAGTGATGGATGCTGACATCCTTGGTAAAGATATTGCAACTGCGAAGAAGAGTCAATCGAAGGAGGAACTGCCCCGGAGTACATCATCTGCGACGCCCACGGGTGCAAGTACGGAGGTCGTTGAGGGTAATTTGAGTTCACTGGCATCTGTCCCGAGGATGTACTCTTCAAGTTCAAGACCCCGATAACATTGTTTTAGAATCAGGTATATAAAAATGTAAATGCAGCTGCGACGTGCTTATCCACCACGGACTGAGAAAAATGAACTTAGGACGGATCTGATATACTAATGCGTAAGTGTGTTACCTGTGTCGGGATGTTCGATTGACCGGAGGAAGTGGACGTCATTTTCTGGGAAAGATGTGGAGGTCCGAAATGTTGAGCTCCACCAGAGGATGATAACACCGGGATAAAATTCTGTTAGCCATAACAAACCCCACTGTACAAGGTTAATTCAATGACACGTGAAATAGAAAGTGGAAACGAAAAATGAGGAATTCCACAACAGAAAAGTATAGAACATATACAACGTGACAATGAGCCAATATCGGTGGAAGTGTCACACTATGCAGTGCGACATATGATTATCGAAATACAATGGGCATAACCCGGTACAGGGAGGAGGACAGGATCAAACTCCGAAATCCACTAAGATGATTACGACAATGACGTTAGCCGCAGCCGCTCTTGCCTCTCATTCTACAGAATGTGTATCTATTCCTCATCGTCAGTGCCGCTTGTGGACCTCTCTTCGTCCCAGTCCCAATCTGCGTTAGCCCAGTCCGGGTCGGATTCGGAGTCTGTGTCATGGAACGGATTTTCCCCTGTTGCGGCAACAACCCGATGATCACCCTGAATCCACGCTTCTAATCCTAAAGGCCACTCCTTGCTACCTTCAGCGTATACCATCCACCCGACGCACACGCATCTAATATGACACAACATTCTGAATTTATCGACTGGTGTTTCTCCATTCATTAGCAATGGCCATATTTTGTCCTTCACTATCTCTCGGGGCAGGGAGTCCAAGAAAGTCTCCGCGGGGACATGAGCGGGATCGCAATCCGACTCTGGGCCACTACGAGGGCGCTTCCAATCCATCACCCACGGTTTCACCGGCATGCGATGTCTCTTCAGGTACCTGTCCAAGCGGAAGATGGCTAACTCGACTACATCTAACATGGTGTGGTGTAAGCCTCCCGGTCCTTCGGCAATCCTTCTTGCGGACATGCGGCTCGGTGACGGTACTCGTGAGTCCATCGCCATTAAACGGCGGGTTGGGGATCTCCGTGCGCGACTTAACAGATGGAACAGTGTCCAAAAAGAAACAGAGAATCTAACGAAACAAACGAGTGCAGACAACGAACATTGGGTTAGGGAGTGGACCTGAGGTTGGAAGAGAGCGCAGCAATGCGATTGACAGAGGCCGATTAAATGTCTCTCAATAACATTGTGACACAGTTGAGAACCCCAGGGGCAGCCGCCGTCGACGTGAGCCATGGGCGACGACATCTCATCCCTAAACCCTAGAGCCTTGCAAGAAAGTGGAAATCCCCCCCGATGAGTAAGACAAGAGCGCCCACAACTCTCCCGATCACGGCGCTCTGAACCATTACTGCTGCTGGTCTGCAAATCAGATAAAAACGGGACGGTATGCTAAATATCACCATACTGTCCGCCATCGTGGTGCATGTGGTGGAGAGTGGGAACTCCGTCTCAGAGGAGGTATCTTCAGCATCATAGCTATCCTAGGTTTAATGGTGGAAGTCCTCACTCATGGACGTCGTGGATGGGTTTCCGAAGTGACGCCGTGTCGATGATTACTAGAAACTAACCAATATACCCGGTTGTTTACCTGACAAGGCCGACCAGGTACAAACCGAACTTCCCCACTTAGAAATAGATAATATAGATCAAAAGCAGCTTTCGCGAGAATCCCTCAGATGACGGCGCCTATCATTGGTTGGATGGGCCGAGGGTCGGGGATTGAAGGAGCCTCGTCGCTGAAGGTCATCCTCGGACGATGGCACCAAGAGACTAAGGTACTCTGGTTACGCACTACGGGAGGTTTGGAATGGTCTATAGGTGCATGGGAAGACATAGAATATTTCTATTGCAACGCTGTTCAGGTGGGGACGTTCCCTTCAAGAGAGCACATGCGTTCCCGCTCACCGATGTACTCTGCTTTCCTTGTTGCGCTGTTGCGTTCCGGAAGAGTGTACTGCAGACGCACACCCAACACTCCTAATTAGGGTTTACAGAGTAACGGACAATTTCTGAGGTGCTTACTCTGATCGTGGTGTGGTTGAAGTGGATAGAGAGTACTGAGAGGATGCATCGAGAGGATTTGGAATATAGCTCTGATTACGGAACAGATTCGTTACGCGTTGACCGATTTGGTGGGGCACCAAGTCTGTTAGAGAGCGCAATCCGGGTGTATGAGTTAGGAGTGCTCGGTCCTCGTCACGTCTGCATTGAGTTCTGCGATTGCAGTTCGTGTAGGAAACTTAGGTGGTTTAATAATCCGAAATGCAACTGCGCTCTCGGGAAAATGTGGGGAAAGTATTTCACCTTGGATGGAGCGATGCGGGTGAAGTGGTTGCGTTGCAGGTGCAATACACTCTCGTCATTGGCGACGTCGGCCTCTCTATTCTGCAAGTGTCTTTTACTACTCCCTACGCAGGAATACAATCCGTCGGAAGGTAGTACACGTCCCGAAGAATACGAAGAGCCTTCTGCAGAAGTCTCTAGCTCTGATTTTCCAGCGGACTTGGTTCGGATTGAATTCGACGGCTTGGAGGAGGTGTATCGCCTTGGATAGGACCAATGCTGGTCAGAATAGTTCTGCACAGAAAAGGGGATTTCGCTCAGACGCTTACATTTGTTGGGTTTGCGAGGTGAAGCATTTAGGTATGCTGCCATTCCTTGACCCGTTGGGCACCAATTGTGATTAAGGAGTTTTCGGTGGGTAGAAAGTGCTTAATTACGTAGTTACCGTGATGTACATGGCTGTTCATTGACAGTGCGTGAGTCTGAAGAACCGCTGTCGTCGTTCTTCATGTTCTTAGAATGGAAGAGGGCATTCGAAGGAATCCACCGGGGGAGGCTCGCATCCTGTCTCGGAGAGCGAAATTACTCAGGCGGGAGTTGGCGTACGCGAGGCGGATGAGTTGGACGAAACTGCCATGTCCATGTCAAATCCACATGCGGGAGGCGGAACTCACTCTCGACTCATACCGGAGATGCCTGAGGGATAATGGAAGGCATGTGTGGTTCTATGGAAGGACAGAGGTATGTCTCATATTTTCCTTCGTGTGTTGATGTGGTGCTCATATGTAAGATTAACCACGACAACTCAGGAACTCGAATTCTGAAAATTCACTTAGAGCCTTCACCTTCCATGCACAGTAGAAGAACACAATACCGATTGGTTGATGCTATGAATTGGGATATCGCATGTCATGAAGCACCTCCTGCCTAACAGTCGAAGATGTTCTGTTGTACCAGGGATACGAGGACGACGACTCCGACGTCGAGTGGGAGGACCACATTACGTGGTACTATGGAGCGCAGGCGAGAATGCGTCCAAACGCACTACGGCGGAGGGATTTAGACCCGGGGATTGATGTGACGCAGATGGTAGTCGAAGCTCATGATATCGTGGACAGAATTCATGAAGAGGTGATGGTGGACCAGGTTCATGCTGGAGAGCATCCGAGAGGAGATCCGCACCAACAGAGATTTCCGAATGGAGTCAGCGACGACTTAGGGCAGGAGAACAGAGCATCACCCGTAGGAGCAGGTCGGGGTGGGGGGATTCCTAGTCCGGAGAGAAGCAGTGACTCGGCAATCCCCTTACGCGAGGAAGGTAATGCAGCAGGTGAAGACGGCCGTGACATCTCCGATGCACCGTCAGTCGACGTTTCTGATGATAGCTCTGGAGACGAGGGGGCGCACCAGTGGGGAGACTCTGACGACGAGACAGACGCTTCCATCGCGGCCCTAGAGGAGGCAGCGACTACTCCCTTGTTCCCAGGATCAGAATACTCTAGCATGGGAACGACGTATGTGCTTCTAAGTAGTGGAAAGCTGCACGGCTGTTCCGACGTCTACCTGGATGAGCTATTCCGGACCTTAAGCACTACCATTCTTCCTAAGCCGAATACCTTACCCAAGACTTACAGAGAGGCATCCGAGTACTTGAGGAAGTTGGGCCACACTTACAAGTCAATCGACTCCTGCCCCAACAATTGTTGCCTGTATCGGAAGGACCTGAAGGACGCTCGTGTTTGTCCACATTGCAGGGCTCCGAGAAAAAGAAGAGCAGGGAGATCAGAAGTGCCGTTCAAGGTTACGAGGGCCTTCCCTCTTACTCCGCGACTCAAACGGATGTTTCGAAGTGCTCTTCAGGCAGCTGCAATGACATGGTGGGCGACCCTCGCAGTCACGGACGGTGTGATGTCTCATGTCTCTCACTCAGCGCAATGGAAGTGGATCTCGGAGAGATTTCATGCAGAGTTTGGCCATGACGATAGAAACGTGCGAATGGCTCTTGTTACAGATGGATTCAACCCCCACGCAGACAAGAGGAGTACTTACTCTATATGGCCTATTCTCCTCATGAACTACAACATTGCACCGTGGCTTACGACGAAGAATTATTTTATTATGTTGGGGATCCTAATCCCGGGTCCTAAATCCGTAACAGCTGATTACTTCGATATCTATATGGAGCCACTGATTGAAGAACTCTTACATCTTTGGGAAGAAGGGGTGTACTGCATGGATGTCGCCCGTTATAAGGAGTCGTCTCATTTCATATTGAAGGCGATGATCATCTGGACAATTGGCGACTTCCCAGCCTACGGCGTTTTAGCTGGTTGCACAACCAATGGGTTCGTTGGCTGCCCAGTGTGCGGGGAGGGCTTTAGATCACGGCGTTCTAAGGTTTTACACAAGAACGTCTTCTGTGGATGTGCCCGCAGGTTCCTTGTTAGGGCAGACCATCCCTTCAGGGGCGACAGTTCAAACTTCATAGATGAGGAGCACCGAGTGGCCCCTACTCCCGTTACCGGAAGTGAAGCATTGCAGAGGGGAGAGGAGCGTGTCAGGTGGCTTAGAGAGTATGGAAGACCGAAGGAAAATGACCCCGTCAGAAGGCACGGCATCAAGCGAGTTTCCTCACTATATAGGCTTCCTTACTGGAAGGTAAGAGTGCCACTGAGCCGCCCCTGATCCTTGTTTACAGTCTGCACATGTTGTCTTCGACGTCTCGATATTGTGTGGCTCCAGTGGCTTCATGTCATGATCACTTGGGACTCTATGTCTAGACGTCGGGGTGATGTAGCTGTCTTAACATATGTCATTGAAGTTTAGCCCAGCCTTTTTTTTCGGTGTCGATAAACTTGCTGGTGAATGGGGTTCGAACTACCAGGCTCTGTCCACCGGGACTTCTAACCATTCATTTAGCGTATGTTGTTCTCTTAGATAGCGTATAATGACTGCTGGAATTGGATTATATGATCATGCTGTTCGACGACATGAATTGCACATGTCGATGCTCACCTGCGCATGATCTGGTACTGTGTGACCAGATGAATATGTAGCAGACTATGTTTCTCGGTGCAATGGTCAGTCGTGCTTGCTGATCCCCCATTCTTATATTTTCAGCTGAAGTCTCACAACTTTCTTCATGGTGCTGTGAATAGGAACTTCCAGTTAGGCACACACTCGACGTCATGCATGTGGAAAAGAATATAGCGGTTACAATTACTGGATTTTACTCGGTGAAGAAGACACGATAGCCGTGCGAAAGGACCTACAGGATCAAGGGGTCATGCCTAGTCTGCATCTTGTGCGGGATGAGTTAACCGATAGCTACCTGATGCCGCAGGCACCCTACGTTCTTAGCCCCGGTGAGAAACGACGAGTCCTACAGACGATCAAGAATGTTCAAACACCGACTGGTCACTGTTCGAACTTGTCGAAGGTAGTTAACTTGGATAAAGGGAAGTTCCAGTTCATGAAAAGCCACGACTGGCATGTTGTTCTAGAGGAGGTGTTACCTGCCGCCTTGAGAGGGTCGCTCGCAGATGGACCTCGGGTAGCTGTTATTCGACTAGGGCACTGCTTCAAGAAGATTTGCGAGAAACAAGTAACCGTGAGTGAGCTCCCGAACTTATTGAACTACATTGCCGAAACTTGCTCTCTGCTGGAGATATACTTCCCACTGGCGTATTGGAATATAATGCCCCATCTCGTACTTCACTTGCCAAGGGAGCTTTACTGGTGCGGGCCCGTTCATGCCCGCTGGATGTATAGCGTGGAAAGGTACTTAGGTCACTTGAAGAGCCTCGTGCGTAATAAGGCCAGACCCGAAGGATCCATTGCCCAGGGTTATATGTATACGGAAGCCATCGGATTCGTCACAGAGCATTTCCAAATGTATCCAGGAGTTGCGAGACTACTCTGGGACATGGAAGAAGACGAACAGGACGCAGGGGAGGTGATGGAGGGGCAGGGTCGTGAGCAATTCTGGGACGACATTGAATTGAAGAAACTTCACGAACATGTTTTGCGTCACTGCGTCCACACGGAGGACCTCTATAGGTATGCTACCCTCATGCGTACTGTTTGGGTCAGTGTCATCGCATTGGTGACTAAATAAAGAGTGCTCTAACTGTTATTAAAACGAGTACGTAGAGTACTGTTTAACTCTACAGCCGTTTCTGTTGCAGTATTTTCTCAGAGGAAAGAAGATCGCTTAGGGGTCGCAATCCAAGGAGACTCGTTCCATTCGCAGACTGGATCGAAGAGAGAGTGCGTCAAATGGGAATCGATGGTCATAACCCCTCTCCAGATCTGGTGACTATGTCCAGACTTCCGTCTCCGTACGTAAAGCATCATAACTCGATGTGGGCTTTCGGCTACCACTTCAGAACTGACGAAGAGGACGGGAAACAACACGTAACCTTCGACGCTGGAGTGGCAGCCATCATAAACCAAACCTGCCGTTCTTCAGTGTCGGATGTGAACCAAATTGAGTCGGAGCTCCTTTATGTAGGAATTATTAAGGACATACTGCGCGTTGACTACGGACATTTGAAGTTCAACGTATTGAGGTGTTCATGGATCAAGCCTGATCTCGCAGGGGAGCCGACAATCAAAGTAGACCAAGACGGTTTTTGGCTCGTAAAACACGCTGCTCGACAGAGTGCAGACGTCGAGCCGTATCTCATGGCCGCACATGCCCGTCAGGTCAGTTAATCGACGCAATTCCCTTTCATTCGTACAGTCTCCCAATGTTTGCATTCCGGTCTAAGCTGAACCTCTGAATTGCATCATGAGCATCGTATCACTTATCACAGTCGTCATTATGGACTACCCAATGCCGAACAGGTTTATTTTGTCGATGATCCATACAATGAAGAATGGAAGGTTGTGAGGTACAAGGAGCCGAGATCACGGCGGGTCACTGATGGGCTACCAGACGCTTCTCTTAGCGCACCAGGTCGGACCACTGCCACCGAGCTTAACATTGCTAGAGGACAAGGCGAGGCTGCAGCTGAGCCTCAGAGGCAGCCAGTACTAGAGGCCGACGTGGTGCATGTCATGGCACACGAAGAGGTCGACGAAGAAGCAGCTTACATGCAAACGGACCACATCCATTCCGATTCAGAGGACGACATCCCCAACGACGAGGCAGCAGTTCCAGTGATTCCCGTACCTAATGCGATTGACGATGCATAACTCTAACGAGTTTGAAATGCCATCAGCCCTTCACGCAGAGCTTGAACTCGGTGTTACTACGGCATTCCCTAAGACATTGGTACGTCAATTCAGCGAATGAATCCTTCATTACAGTCTCTCACAGCATTCTGCAAACTGATCAGTTGAGGTTACTCTCTGAGGTCAGTAACTGAATAACTCCCCAAAAGTTTTTCCGCAACCTCTATATTCTAGGTTCTGTTCAGAGAAATACCGTGTGCTTCTCTGGCCATGGGGCATCAGTAGGTCCACGGTTTAGTATATCCACATCCCTCTTAGGTAATATGTTCACACGTCCAAACTGAGTCAGAGGCTCGTCCCATGTACTGACTTGTCAGAACTTGCTTCACGTACGAGCCAAGGTTCTGACGGAGGACGGTCATGTCACCAGCACCGGACACTGAGTAGGCGGAGCCTCTTTCACCTGTCACAAAATCTTAGCCTGTTTGTCTATTCAGGAAGTCCATCTAATCAATCATAATCCAGAGGACGAGTACATACGCATGTCAGTTCCAGCCGTTTCGAGTCCATTCCATCAAAGTAGGCGTAGGTCATGCCGTCATGGGGCACTGAAGTAGACATGAGTAGAACGCATAGCATCCCATCAGCGAGGCGGCTCCTTCTAGTTTCACATGTCATTATTCTGTCACCTCTGGGCTGTAATTAGCAGCAGTCTGCCTCGCTGTATCGTCAATGAGTGGAAGGTGTTGTGGAGAATTGACAGGTTAGTGACACAATGACCATCGTGGCGTATCCACACCCGTCACGCATTGGATTTCAGCATCATATTATGACAGGGAGCAATAGATGTGAGGTGACTACCAGCCCCAATCAATTGTCGGCTGTCTTCTAGAACCCTAATTTCCTCAGAATAAAGCGAGTCGCCTGAGAGATGGAGAGGCGGATGCTCCTCAATGCTTCCATCGCACAGGTGGGCGGAGCCTCCAGAGTGCGAACCCGTCGACTGATGCTTTCTGGCGTCTGTGTGCTAATCCACTCCTTCCCCGGTGCGTGCGAAGCAGAATCACGGGCTTCATTACTGAACCAGGTACGCGCTTCCATCTATGATATTATGTTCCGAATAGTATTTCCATGTGCTTGTACCATGCTGACTTCTCCATATCTTGTCGACGGTCCAGACGCCCTTCTCCTCCATATTGTGTGTGTTTGAATGACTCGTAACCATTTCATCCTCCGAATTTGTTGGGTTCTCGTTCCTCTTTGCTGGAGTTGTGTAGTTAGTGCGCCTTTTTTTTATTTACAATGGAATAGAATTTAACCCTTGCTGTCTCGGCTATGGAAGACTTAATCAATATGATGTCTTCTGTATGTCTTCGCAGACATGGCCATCGACAGCCATGACATTCCACGGAACCCTCATCGGGGATCGCCACGATGGTTTTTCGTGGACAAGAAACTGAATAACTACGGATACTTGCCGGGAGCCCCGAGACGCGACCGGGACGCACTTCCAGACATAGTCGTGAACGAGGAGAAGTGTGCGAAGCGATGGGGACCAAAGCAACACGGCAAATTCTGGTACGCGCGGCCAGGTTCGAGCGAGAGTCCGAGAATGATACAGAGGATTGAGAGTCTGTACGAGGTTACCCACCAGCGCCCAATGGGGAAGCAGCGCTGCATTGGACTCGCCTTTGCACGGGGACTGATTGCAGAGAAGCTCGGGCACGCAGTGGATTGGGCCTCCTTTGCCGCCAAGCAGTGTCAGCGGGGGGGGCGTCCGTTCATATCCTTAGAAGAGCTGAGAAGCAAAACAAGACGGGAGTCCGGTTGGTGGCCACGGATTGAGGCGTCGGAGCTGAACGCGAATGACTTGGAGGGGGCTCCGGATGACTGGGAGGTTAATAGGCATCCTCGGCAGATGAACATGAGGCTCATCAACGGCTACGACTTGAAGGATGCCTTGCCAACGAGGCCGGACACCGTCGTCTCCCCACCACTGTACGGGCGAGTGGTTCATATCGGAGGTCAGCCCCCCCCTACCGTTTCCCTTCAAGTACCTTGAATATGAATTCTACTCCGCTACTCTGACATGAAATTACATGTTCTGTACTGAAATAGATGCTGGCTGTTTGTACATAGTGTCGTCGCATGCAGACAGTGATACTGCAAGCTCTGGGAGTGACTCGTCGGAGAAGATAGTTAATAACCACGGTGAGTCTCCTGTCATCCATTATGTACGCTGATGTTCAATCCAGTGTTAGTTAAATAATCCTACAATTGGAGGACATTGTGCTTGGTGGAATCCACTACGTCTGCCAATCATTAGAATGTATCGAGGCGTGTGGTCCAATTCGTGCAGTACAGCTCCACTCTCGGTTGAAGAGGTCCAATCCGCGGAAGTACCACCTATTGCAACACAAGGATCACCAATCGTAGAAGGAGGCAACGAGTGGGACAGCTGCCCCGTGTCACCAGGACCAGGTACTATTATGTACTCCAGAAATAGCCTCGGTTTAGCTTGTTAGTAGATTTGAAGATATAACACTTAAGTGTTTAGTCGAATAGAAGCACTTTTTACTTGCTAATGGGTGGCCGTCAGCAGTTTCTCCTGTCGGTGGTCGCCAGGTTGGACGATCCACATCGGACTCTGATTACGAGCCGTCCGACAGGCATAGGACTGAAACGAGTATCCACCCATCCGCCGGCGTGGAGCGCGACCTCGAGGACATTGTTAGCGATGAGGATGTCCTCGGAGTAGACATCTCCGACCGTGTTCACGCCGAATGTGAGTTTTCAAGAGTTCCCCTGTCATTGTCTCATCCTGAAATTGTAGTCGAGAAGTGAGACACCTAAACCTTACTGAACCTATTCGACTTCAGAACCACAACCCGTCTTGATTTTTTTTTTAATCTCATGCGACGACGTGGGCTTACTGTACCTCTGAATTTTGCAGTGGATCACTGGGCCGTGGAGGCTGGATTCTACACAATCGAACCCGAAGCACAGTTGACCTTCCTCCAAGAGAAGGAGACGGAGTTCAAGAGAGAGTCGAAGAAGCGGAAGGCGGAGGAGGAGGCACAGGAAGGGTGGCTTACGAAGATGAGATGGAAAACAATTGACATGGCTTTTCCACCTGAGGGGAATGAGGCGTCGCAGGTGCCGGATTGCAACATCGTAGTGGACAAGTATGTGGCGGATTCCAACGTTTCTGTGAAGTTCTCACCGCTGAGGTTCCAGCGACGTCCACTATTACTCCCTCGCGGTGAGCGATCTATCACCTTTCACTTACATAAGGATATCTCTACTGCTGAGTTTGCTTACGTACTCATGAATATATATAACGTATCACTTTTTGTGAGTGCTGATAGTCGTAGCCATGTCTCCTGTAACAGCAGTTACACTTATAGAATATCTCTGTACTACGTGTGTGAATTTGACGCAGAGGTTGCGGCTTCTGGTTCGGGATCGGGAGATACGATGCGAATGTTGGAAGGAATATGGGGAGCATCAATATCGGGGACACCGATAGCGACTGATGTGTTCAGAATTGGAGGGCTTCAGTAATAGTATGAGTTACGGGGGGGTTTTGGTCTGTACATAAATCATTTTGATGCACATCCGGACGGGCTGATATAGAGCTTTAAAATGAACTTGACGACTGCCGGAGAGTTAGTGTGATCGTAAAGTAGGTGTGATCGGAAATTAGGTGTGAGCTTAACATTTTCTTTGAACTCACTCGGGTATCATGTGCGTGATTGCACCGGGACTGAGCGTATCCGCTATGTGGTGCACTCGTTACATACTTCTATAATGGATAATTGAATTTCGTTTCTATCTTCGTATTACTACAGGCCCATGAATTCCACTGCTTTTTCTGTGAAATGGCGTGCTTGTCATGTACTGGACTGGATGTGGTCGTTCAAAGTATTAGGAAAAAAATTGCATCCCTCAGACGTCTATTTGAATCTAAGTGACGACGCGGTACAACTACCGTAATGTGGATCAACAGTAATATCATCAGGAAAAAAGCGTACTGTACACATTGAGGTCATTCTCCCACATGAAGCACCGGGCATCAACCGGCACCCGAGTCACCCCAACGAGGACGACCTCGAAAATCGTGGGACCTAAAATTCCCGGCGTCTTGGACCAGTAATCTCGTAGCTAGTCGAGGGAGGGTCGTAATTCATACGGGCTCGCGCTTGCTTATTACCCTGTCCGAGGTGGTTCCACCCAGGATAAATCCAGTACCATCGCGCATCCTGATTCGAT
This sequence comes from Ceratodon purpureus, assembly GCA_014871385.1. Lineage (NCBI taxonomy): Eukaryota > Viridiplantae > Streptophyta > Bryopsida > Pseudoditrichales > Ditrichaceae > Ceratodon > Ceratodon purpureus. Next base: position 8,365,949 of record CM026424.1, on the reverse strand, counting down.
TGTTTCAGCCTTCCAAGGAGTGGCCCCACACCGCCCACAACCGGCGACCACGCAGGGAAAGACAGAAACCGCCGGAGGAGCGCCTAAGCCGCGACCCAGCCCTTACAGTCCGGAGTGAGAACGACCACTTCGCTAGTAGTGACAGGAACACTCATGGTGCGCGCTTCTTGTCCCCCCTTCTC